>OX463857.1:32939865-33112661 GCA_949825065.1 Odontocerum albicorne
TATTTTGTTTGATTGTACGTTACATATATTATTTTATTTGATTACAAGCACTTAAAATGGAATGTCAAGTAGACGAAAGTGAGCATTTTCGACACCTCCTTCTGTTCGCGTTCAATCGAGGGAATAAAGCTGTCAAAACTGCTCGTTATATTTGCGAAGTGTACGGTGAAGATGTTTTAAATAAAAGACAGCTTGTCGGTGGTTTTTGCGTTTCAAAGACGGTAATTTTAACCTGAAACACATGGAGCGTTCCGAACGACAAGTGGACTTCGATGAGGACCGCTTAAACCATATTATTCATGAAGATCCCCTTCAAATCACCGTCGAATTTGCTGAGCAGATAAATTGTAGTCACATGACTGTATACCGCCATGTTAAATCAGTGGGAAAAGTCCAGAAGATCGGCGCTTGAGTTCCACATGTTTTGAATGAAAAAAACAAAAATCAATTGTCGAACGCTGTCGAAAATGCTCACTTTCGTCTACTTGACATTCCATTTTGAAGGCTTGTAATCAAATAAAATAATATATGTAACGTAAAAAAAAAACAAAATATCTTGTACGTAAAAGCAAACAAATAATTTTCTTTCGAATGACGTTTAACATTTACCATTTTGATTTTCTTTTGGTGCTCATTTTTAATTTGGAAAAAAAACGGACACAACTTATATTAACACCTCAAAGTTGGGAAGACGTCTGTTTTCTAACTATCGTTTGTTTTAAACAAATTCAGTTAAATTTTATCATTCATACGAGTAGGTACCTCGTCAAGTTATTTTATTTACAAGCAACAGCGATATTTACAGTGACTGTTCCTTAAATATTTATAAGAATTTTTCTGCACTACATGGAATCTGACTTCAAATAACCTTTCAGGAGACGTTTTTCTAAAAAAAGAACATGCCATAGAAATGAGCTTGGTCAGTAAACAACATTTGACTAATTTAAAAAAATGACAGTAGACGATTTTTTGTACAAAACCAAGGGAAAAATAAAACACTTATTTCTCATAATATATCATCAACTTGATCCAACCATACATTACTTGGTCAACTACCACGTTTTCTATCCAAATCCACATTATATATTTGCATTGCTTGTATTTTTCCAATCATTTGTTCTACATGCCTAACCCATCTTCTTTATCTTACTGAATTCATTAACATGTAGGCTCATGTTCATCTCTTATTTCTTTATTGCGATTGTTATCATACAGTATAACCTTATTTAAATGTTGTTCTTTTAAAATATAATTCACTTGATCCAATCATACTTTCCTTTATCTTCTTCTACCTCTACTTCTAAAACAAACATATTTAAAAGTTATCTTTACATCCTTTCAAAAATTGTATTTGATAAAAAATAACAACATTTTTATCGTTTTATTTATAAGCTTACTTAATATAAATAAATAAGTCAGATTTTGAAAATACTCGTAATAAAAAAATCGTTACACAATTTGTTTTCATGTCTGAGCTTAAAGAAATCAAACGGAAACTGAAGAATTCTTCTTTTAAGATAAGAGAATAATCCCTGTGTAGGTATTTTGCCAAAATAAAACAGTCTAAAAGGTAATAAATCAAATTTGTGAGATCAAAAAAAAAGGAGTGCTCGACCTCCCTTAAAAATTCTTTCTCCGATGTCAGCTGGACAAAAACTTGAAATAAATGATTCGTTGCCTTCAGCCCTTTTGGGAATTTCCAAAGCAAAAACTTTCACCTTTACCGATGATTTTCATTTTCCTGAAAGTTTTCCGCGAATTTATATATACGGGAGTGATAGCAAAAATTTCAGAAATTTTTCAGCAATATATTCCAGACCCTGAAACGTGTTCAAGGTACGTAACGATATCGCATTAGGTTATGTTTTGCAAATTTTGGCGTATTTTTTATTGGATAAATAAAACCATGATATGATGTCTATTACTAAGAATATGAATAAAGAGTCTATTATAAAATTGACATTTGCGGTACTCTACTAACCTTATAGTAGTGAAGGATCTAAGTGGTTATAATATTTTTTGCTGTGTCTAGTGCCTGTGTGTGTTTAGTGGCTGTGTGTGCTTAGTGCCTGTGTGGGTTTAGTGCCTGTGTGTGTCTAGTGTCTGTGTGTGTCTAGTGTCTGTGTGTGTTTAGTGCCTGTGTGTGTCTAGTACCTGTGTGTGTCTAGAGTCTGTGTGTGTTTAGTGCCTGTGTGTGTCTAGTGCCTGTGTGTGTTTAGTGCCTAAATTGGTGTTATTTTATGTATTCATTCATTGTTTAGAGTGTCTTATTCACAAATGGAGCTTTCAAGAATATCACCATTTGCACACGGAATGATTTTATGGTTTTTTTTTTCATATCAATATCTTTTACATCTCGATGGATTAATAGAGGATTAAACTTATTGATAAACTTTGTGGATATAAGTGAGTTACTTCATAGGAAAGCTGTCGGTCGGGTGGTTATAGCGCAATACATTGGTGCTAGGGACTGGACCGACACAGCTTCTCCCACCATGCTCCTCATACCTCCACGCGGTGACCGACGGGCAACGGACTTGAGGGTGAAGTTGATGGTCACCAATCCGTCGGGGGATCTCAAAAGTACGGCTAAAGTGAGAAGCAGTGAGCGTCTGTCCCGCATGTTAGCGGCGGCTCACAAATGGTGGGTGTGGCAACTCGACATATTCGGGTACTAGTCACATACACTATCGCTAATGGGTATCCAGGCTCATTAGATTAATCCGATAATGGGCCACTACATAACCAATGACAGCGGATACAGCCTTAGTTAGTTAGGCCACTCTGGTTCCACGTCCCATGACAATCGGTGGATAAAAACTCAAACAAACAAACCGAAGCTTTATGGACGAGGAGAGCTGACCCCAACAGTCTTCGCAGACAGTGAGTTGGGATGGAGCCAGGGAAAAGAAGACTTCGTAGGAAAGCTTGGATTATATTAGTCCTGTTGTCATTATACTAAATTAAGACTTATTTTATTGTTATTTGATACAGTTGGATTAAACATGTTTGATACTCCATTTATTTATTTATTTTTTAGGTATTTTGCACATAACAGGTTTCCCTTATTCGTACAAGGACCAAACATGACAAGTATAAAAAAAACATATTTTAAACCATTAAAAATTTCAAGACTTATTTGATAAGGACAAAAGTAAAAATGTATATGTTAGACTATAATACCATGACAAAATGAAGTATGTTAAATATAATTTTAGGAGCTTTTCAGAGAGTATCAAGTCCTGACCATAGCCAATTTACATCTCAAATTCATTCTCTGGCACTACCATCGAGAGGAAGGGAAGATGCAGACTCAGCAGACACACACAACACGCATGGCAACTAATGAAATGTTCACCATCTCTAAAGTTAAAACCTCTTTTGCCCAAAGGCAATATGCTTATTTGGCTCCCATTACATACAGTGGCGTGCCGACTTCAATAAAGGTAAAGGTAGGAAAACCATTTAGACAGTCGATCGGAGCGTGGTTGTTATTGCGACAGGATTTTGAGTACTTGGGCTTTCAGGATGAATGACGTGTGGAAAAGATTTGTTGAGCTCGTGAGTGTGGGTTTCTTCTTGTTGTTTTAATTTTGGTTGTTTTTGTATTTGTGTTTCTGTGTATTTTTTGTTTAAATTTTTATGATTGTGTGCGGTATATTGTGGGATGAATATTTTTGGTCTTTCTGGAGTGATGATGTGTGAGGAGTTGAATTTCGCAAGATGTTTCCAGTTGTAGTTGAGTGTCACTGTTTGTCAGGTTGATGAGAGCGTGCAACGGGGTTTTGTTTTTGTGTAATCAAAAATCGGAAAGAAGTATCGATTTATTTTTTCATACTAAATAGCCTCAGTGAGATACAGGCAAACGCCTAGTTTACTGGGGATATGACAAATGAAAGGCAACAAACCCAGATCCATTAAAATTGTATGTCCAAATCAAATTTCCTGTTGTTTTTTCGCAAATTGTGTATATAGTATTTCTTGTCATGTGTAATAATAATAAATAAATAAATAAAATAAATAATTTTTTTTTTATTATTTTAAGAATAACACTAAATTTAAGAGATTTTTCCCGAAAGAGCTAAGCGACACATGAAACATGTCTACATGAAGACACGCACGGTTAATAAGTGTTATTGTTCTACCCACCGACATTTCCAAAGGCGGATTGGTTCAACTTATAGGTTGATAAAACAATAGATGGGTGCATTGTCTCAAATAATTATTCGAAATGTATAGGTGGAACGAAACCGGCACGTGGAACGATGCATGCATGCAAATGCATGGTGTGCATAAAGGGATCGATCGAAAAAAAAAAAACGTGGTTGGATCAAGTGTGTCAGATTTTTTAAAACAACATTAAGTGAGAAACACAGATAGTTAGATATCGCACATAACGAAACGTATGAAATGGAAGAATATAAAATTATGTGTTTAGATCAATGTGTCCGCAAGAGACACGACGACAAAACGTGTATTATTAAATATCATGTTAAACTTTTTGTATACAGTGCAACCTGGCAGTAATATTGCCACTAAGTAATATTTTCTAACTAACCAGATATATATTAAAGAGACCTTTTGTTAACCCTCCGATCGGTGACAGTGCCGGCGGCGTTATAAAAGTGACAAGGTCCCGAAGGACCGTCAAAAAGTTGTATGGTATTATCATCATGCTGGTGTGTCTTGATAATTTTGTATGTTAGCGTATGGTTATATAAAGTGCCTAAATGTATATTTTTTCCGTGGTTGCAGTCCTAAGACTGGTTTGCAGCAATTTGAACTCTTCTCCTCCATTCCCCCCTGTCCTGTGCGGCTCTTTTTAAGTCTGTGTATGTTGAGCAGCGCACGTCCACCAACAGGTCCTCCAGGTACTCTCGGCGTGGGCGTCCCCTAGAGTTTGTCCCTCGGTCATGCCCTCCATTATGGCATGCAAGAGGCCCTCTTGTCGTATTATATGCCCGATCCATCTTGCACGCCTTTCGGACAGGATCCTGAGCAGGTGCCTTCCTCCTTCGATTCGTTGGAGAACCTCTTCATTTGTGATGCGGTCTCTCCAGGAAATTCCTAATAGTCTTCTATAGGACCACATCTCAAAAGCCTCTAGTCTTCGTCTATCTCTTTCGGATAGGCACCATGTCTCGCAGCCGTACATCAAGATACTCCATACATAGGTCTTGATGAGGAGTATTCTCAGTTTAAGGTCTATATTATTTGATTCTATTATTTTCGACCTTTTATTAAATGCAAGTCTAGCCTGATGTATACGGCTGTCGACCTCGCTCTTGGATCGACCGTCCCATGTTATTTGGCTCCCGAGGTAGACAAACTCCTTGGTGTTCTTTAGTGGTTTACCCGACATCACTATTCTCATCTGGTGCTGCGATCGGCCTACAGTCAGCAGCTTTGTTTTGTTTATGTTTTTATAGAAGGATAAAATATAAGCATGAAGGCAAAAAAATAAGATTTTTTTTTGGTAATTCAGGTTTTATTTGACAGTTAAAAAATAAAAGTTGTAATAAATGTATTATTGTGCTGCTTATTCATGGTCAGCTAACGCAAGAATGCAGGTATCGCACCGATACAATAATTCTGAATGCTCAACACAAACCGCTTTATTGCAGGTATAGCAATATGATCCGGTTTTGCGCTGGCGTCCGTTCTGCGCACGGCATATAACTGACATGATGGCCGATTCGTACGGGTGCAAATGGAGGTGTAGTTCCTGGTGTTAGTCTTGCTACTACCGGAAAATAAAAAAAATTAAAAGATGTTATTTCTATTTTTGTGCGTTTCAATATTGAATTTCAACTTTACCTTTACATCAAATGCTTCCATAGCATTTCGAATTTTGGGATTGCACATTATGCGTGTATTGGTGGCTCTTTCTTCGATATTTGGAATTGCTAATCGTTTCGTCAACAATTGCTAAAACGAACGTCACTTGTCTGTTTTTTGAACAGGCTTCATCTCATCGTAAATTACGAATGCGGCCAATGCAGCAATATCCACCATATTGTAAAACATTCCAAGTGGCCAACGATTTGTTGAACGTTTGCATGAATAAGTGCCAAGCATCTGATCCATTGTGTCCACCTCAGATTTATGGGCATTATAGTCCAGAATGACCATCGGCTTTCGCTTATCGGTTTTACTATCTACCGAACAACTCTAATGCATTGTAAACAACAGCAGGACCGATTTATTATTCTTCGGCATGGCAAACACAATTCATTTACGATATCTTTCAATAATGGTACAAGTCAGGTACAAGGTCTCTAAGGATCTTGTACCTGATTCCCGTACTAAATGTTTTCAAACCGTAATAAAATATGACCGAGCAATCGTACCGCTTTGAAACTGATTTAAATCGCTTCAGCATGTTTTTTTTTGGAATACATGCAGCATCACATTTCTTAAACATGTGTAGGATACCTACTTAAATAAATAAATAAATAAATAATTGTCAAAATAAATAAGTGAATTGTTAAACATAATTAAATTAAATTAATTATTGTTGAAATGGTAAACATACAGGGGCAATGACCGATGAAGTATTCATAGAATGTTACACGCTAAGAACAACAATAATGTTTACTATTTTTATAGTATCTGCGATTTGTCTAGCCATCTCAAAATACAAATAAATAAGCTACCGCCAAATTCACGCGCCAGAGTAAGACAGAACATGTAGCGCGAACTGGCTCACTCATTTGTATAAATTACTCGCGCGCCGAGAAATAAACATATTAGTATTGTCATTCACTCAGCTGTCAAGACTTGTATTATTTACCCGCTGTCACTTTCATTTCTTATCCGCATTTCTGAGTATTTATAAATAAACAAATATAAATCAAGATCATCACGACATATCAAGACAAGCAACACGCTATATTGATGACCCTGAACAAAAGGGAACGCAGAATTCAACTAAAACGAAGATAGCAATGTCGATATCAACATCATCAGCACATCCTAATAGGATACATGCTACATAGATAACGACCATCGCTATACATGCAAAGAGAAAGTTGTGAGCAACCAAAAATCGAAAACGTCCCTAGGGACCTTGTCATTAATCGGAGGGTTAAATACAAGCCAGAACCCTTATTAAAATAAATGGTTACTAACGAGAATCGAATCTGTAACCCTCCAGTCGGAAGACAGGCACCTTATCAACTAGGCCACAGATGTCGTCTTATAATCACTGAGAACTGCAATATCCGTGAGATAAATACACTCTATATTGACATATTTAATATTAAATTACTTTCATATTCCACGTGATTTTTTACCTCATATCTCGAAACACTCTTTAGGCGGAATGAGATACAGGTGATAAAAACACGTAAAGTGGGAATTAATGTTATTAGTGCAATATTAAAATATATTTTTTTACAAACCCTTTCTTTCCTGTGATATATAACTAGCACATATTGCTTCTAAAAACTTTCATATATCTATAAATATAAAAAATACTGTGATCAGATTTTAGGTTTTCCTCCGTAATACATTCATGCATTGAATGAAAAAAATAATATTCATAATAATTAGCACTTATCGGCCACATCAGAGATACTTTGTGAAAATCGGGAATAAATTCACCAATACAATCAAACGTGTGCGAGTGTATAAAGTAGGTAAATTCATTCTAAAAAAACACTATGAGCGAGAAGCAACGCTATTCACGTCTCACTATCACTCTACTTCGGTATGTGGGAACGCAAGAAATAGAATCTCAGCTAGCTCGCTCCTCTCGCTTCAGTAGCTCGCGGGCATTAGTTTAAGGTGGTCTCTTCGCACGTTTCGTGAACGTCCACCGATGTTTTTTTTCATGTTTTCAGCAATTAAATTTCAATTTTTATCACTTTTGACTTCAAATTTAATTCATTTAAGCGATTGGCTATGAATATTCTTATTTTTCCGATTTTAAATCGCTCATTTTCACATGTGTATAGACGTGTATTAAATACACAGCACCGGAACGCGCGGATTTTTTTAGCACAAGAAGGAAAAGGTTAAATATTTTTAGTTCCACAAATTTAAAGCCAAAACCTTTGATGAATATGCTCCATTCTTGATTCTATTCTAGTTGACCCTAGGTTCAGCTGAGCAGAGTTGACATGAGCTGACATCACGAAAGATCCTGCCGCAGTCTTGACTTGATACATCCAGCGCGGTGATAACTCTTATGGTGAGCTTGGTCTTTTGTATGTAATATATTTATATATTTCAAAATATCTCTTGATCTGAATTTCGATTTAAAATGTGTTGAAATTCTCTATGTTCTAAACGTTCGAGCGTAAAATCAAAAAGCTCTCAATTACGTAGAAAAAAAATCATACAGTCCGCTTCGAGCTTGGTACAAAGACTGACAAAAACGGAAGGGAAACAATATAATTTCACGGTCTCGGTTTCGAATAATGAAATACAAACATTATTTTCCTGAAATTAAATATAGCCTCACACTACAGTTGCTTCGGAAAAAAATATATACCTCTTTGAGTAAATTACGGTCGGAATTTGTTTTATTCCATTATTACACAATTCTTTTTGTTTGATTTTTTAATATTCAGCCATTAAATACAGTTAGAACGTATCAGTTGGTACAAAAGTTAAAAAAAGTTCAATCGAAATCAAGGTTTTACATATATTCTTTTGTTTTTTCAGCCTCCACTGAAAAATAATTTCTCCTCTTACATATTGTGGGTCTGATTAATATCGACTAGCTGAAAGCCTATCCAAGGACGTGCGAGACAATAACTTAATATTGTAATTTGTTTTTTCAAACACTGTTTATTCCACTTTTTGTAACGGTATAACCCTACCGGTTTCAAGGCTTTCACTTCATCTTCAGGGGAGTACAAACAAGACTGAATTCTGTTCAAACTGGTACCGATATACACGCTTCCAACGGTTGGGGACATTTGGGTTGAGGACTGAGGGCTGAGGGAGGCATGGGACGATCTCGGCCAGCAACGGATTTTTTTTTGGCATATATATGTTTACTAGATGTTTGCCTCAATGTACTTACTTTGAAATTTCTAGGGACTCTAGTCTGTCCAATTTATTTCCGTTTTTACTGATATGTAACAATTTGGCATCATCGATAGAAAATGTGTGTTTTTCACGGTGACAATAATTAGCAATTTCATCTAAACCTCTAAGAAAGCCTTGAAACCGTTTCAAAAAGTAAAATACACAGTGTTTGATAAAACAAATTACGTCTTTAAATCTCCACAACGTTTATGCCAACTAAAAACAATATAAATTTATTTTGTTAGATTCATGCCAATACATTAATTTTGCCAACTTAATACTTTTTAACACTTTTTTAATGTTATAAAGGGTAGTTTTGCTTTAAGTTTGCAAATTTCGTTTTGAAATTTTAACTCCTACCCTCAATATTTTTATATAATAATATAATTATAATTTATATATCACCGTTTAGAGAGCAAACTCTCATCAAGTACGCTCGAAACTCGCACGATCTATTTTTGACAGGTTAAAATGTTTATCAAACAAGAATAGTCAAAGTGGATGTAAATATTTGCAATTGGTCACTTTTAAGATAATGTTATGTAGTTGAAAAATATAGAAAAAGAATGGGTGAAATAATGTAACCTTAAGAAACACCTGTGACTTTGGTTCAACTAAAGATCAGCTCTTGATATTTGCAGGTTTTGGTCTTTTGTGGTTGCATGCAATAAAACAGCTCGTTTCCGTTCAGTTACTTCAACAATGAAAACACTCACAAGAAGTCAACGTTTGAAAACATAGTATATTTATTTCGTTTTGGATCCAAATATTTGTTTTGCATAGACCGTTGATTAAACACAAGACTTCCAAGAGGAAGTCTCTTCGCCGAGTTGTGTGTGCAATCTAAATCTACTCTGTATTTCGCTTCCTACTTACTCGCAGCGAGAAGTGAGATTATTTGCTGAAATTTATTTACTGTGACACCGTGGAAGACCATTTATTTTACATTTTGTAATAAATTATGGTAAAAGCACACACCAAAGCAAGAAAATAATCGGTAGACAATGGTTATATTAAGTCTTATGTTTCTTAGGCAAAGTAATTTTTTTTAATGGTAATTAGTAGAGTGCATGTATCAAGCAAAATCTGGGCATTGAAAGAGTGCGATAGGAGTAAAATAAATGTAGTTGAAATGTATGAGTGTATGGTATAGGAAAATCTGGTGTTAAGGAGAATATAAATAAAAAATAAATAAATATAGGTTCATTGATAGCAATATAGTACTTAGCGATAGTGGTGTGTATAAACTTTTTGTGCTGACTGTGATAATTTATATATAGAAAAGACAGGAAGATCTTTTGAAAAGAGATTACGTGAACACAAATCCGCCTTAACAAATCCTATAATTTATTCAGAAATGGCTAATCAGTCACCGTGAAAACCATACGTTTTCTATCGATGATGCCAAATTCTTACATATCAGTAGTAACGGAAATAAATTGGACAGATTAGAGGCCCTACAAATTTATAAGTCAGTACATCGATCCGAACATCTGGTAAACAGTTATATCCCAAAAATCAAAATATATCAAAAGTCCCATGCCTCCCTTACCCCTCAGTCCCCAACCGTTGAAGCGTGTATATCGGTACCAATTCGAACATAATTAAGTCTTGTTTGTGCTCCCCTGAAGATGAGGGGAAAGTCTTGAAACCGGTAGGATTATACCGTTACAAAAAGTTGAATAAACAGTGTTTGATAAAAATAAATTACAATATATTGTATTTAAATACACTTCAAAAGCTGCAATCCTCCTCGACTCGTGTGCAGAATCCGCAAACCACGATCGATATCAAACGAACCGTTTTTTTTTTCGATTTAGTGTTTTTTTTCGATTTTGTGTTTTTTTTTCGATTTTGTATTTTTTTTCGATTTAGTATTTTTTTTTCGATTGTGTTTATTTTTTGATTTAGTGTTTATTTTCGATGGTGTTTTTTTTCGATTTAATGTTTTTTTTTCGATATAGCGTTTTTTTTTTCGATTTTGTGTTTTTTTTCGATTTTGTGCTTTTTTTGGACTGTGCCATTCTTTTAACGCCTACATACTCCTCTCTCCTTATTAGCCACTTTCCTCTCCCCTTCTTCTGTGCCTATTTCAATAAGACAAAAATGTGTTTTATACTCAATTTAGTTCAACTGCACCTGACGAGAAAGACGGAGTTCTTTGAAACCAGTAGTGACCTCAAATAAAACAGTTGTGAATACAAAGAAAATTGTGATTTATATATTTTATTAAAAATGCATAAATATGACACCACAAAGTGTAATAAACGTATTTTCTAAGATTAAAGAAGAGAAAAAAATTCATTTTCATTCCAAAAATAGATTTAACTTATAATTTTACAAAAAATAACGTTTTAACGTATCATAAGTGTTTAACGTAGCTGCAAGACACGATTTCAATCTAAACTTTTAGAAGCTAATAATTATGGATCAAAATGAAAAGACAACTGCCAAAAAAGACGCAGATGCTTAAAGGAAGAGACGATTGCGTCATTCACAACGAGCAAGTGAGACTAGAGACGCAGCAAAATGAAACAGCACTAAGACAAGCAAACCGTTATTTTTTTTAATTGTTTTCCTTCCCTTATCAATGATTAAAATTTCAAATGATGAAGTCAAATGAAGCAATCTTCTGGAAAAAGAAACCTCTTTATTCCTATAATGAACCCTAGAAACATAAAACACTATGTTTGAAGTTAAAGGACGAATGTCTTTGAAAATTACGTTACGTTGAAAATTTGTGGAACGTTTAATCAGAGGTTTGACAGCTGGATTATTCACTTCCCAGTTTTTTGCTAAATAAAGCTCGCGCAGTAGAATTAATTTTTAATCAATTTTTAAAAGCATCAGTTTTAGTATATACTCGTACCATATTTCTGTATTTATGTAAACTCAATTTTTCTTGTTTTTCCAAGTTAAAATTTGTTTTTACCTTGTTAAATAATTTAATTTTGTTGATTTTATTTTTTGTATTACACAAACCATCACATCGTCCACCTGCTGGAGTAGGCAAATTGTACAGAACACTAGATTTTTCTATCTCAAAACACATCCTTGGACTGTTCTAATCTTTTTCCAAGTCTACGTTTCACTCCCATACTTCAAAGTTGTTACTAAAATATTCTTGTGGACGTTTATTTTGGCAAATTTTGACATTGACCAATGACCAATCAATAACATATGTTATATCTTTAAAAGTGATATTATTGCCCATGAACCCTGTCCTCTTTGCCTACCCTGTCTTCTTTGCCAGAGAAATGGCAATATTATATACTTTTCTAATTAACCACGAGTAAAAGGAATAATTTATGCGTGCTGTATATCATATTGCATGCTTTATTTTCGATTTTAGATAAATGTTTGTTTATATGGATAAATATAAATATTTCTTAATACATAAAAAAAGGAATATATGGTATATTTTGTTACGAAAACCAGTTTCGATACAACCTTTAATACAAAAATAGAGTCTCTAGTTCCATTTTACTGTATAGCAGGAAAATATTGAGAAAAACATGTTTCCATTGCCCCATTCGTTCAACCAGTTTGATGTGTTTAAAGTATCGTAAGATTATTCTTGCTCTCAGCATATCAAAATGCGTCTTTCCCCCAAGCTTTTTAATAATCGATATATTGTTTATTCTGTAATGTAATCCAGCACTGCGTCTCACAGTCATCAATTCTTTGTATTTTGCGTGCCTTAAGTATCCAGATCTCCGCAGAATATAGAGAAATGGAGAATACGAAGGTTTGAACTAATCGAATCTTGGTTTTTCTTTCAATTCCTGGATCCCTTCATGCGACCTCTAGGGTAATTGTTGCTTTTTTAGCCATCGGGATTCGGTGTATTATATCTTCATCGCAGGAACCCCTGTCAGTGATTAAGAAGCTCAAGTCAAAAAAAACCAACAAATCTACCCACATGTTCCAAGTCTTGCAACTCATTATTTATTGCTTCCACGTTAACACTTGCCTAACTGTGCTAAAAAATTCCGCCAGCCACGGTGCTGGACGCTAAGCGTCCAGTGAAAAATGTATGTTTTTAATTAAAATTATGCAAAATCTGCTAGGTTATTTTTTGTACTAAGCTATAAAAATAATTTTATTATGTATTCAAACGTCAAATAATCAAATAAATTATAAGTCTTGGTCACTCGCTATCCATCACAGGGTGGCAAGAGTTAAAATGGTCAGTAAACATACGTTTTGTTCGGCTCATAATGATGGTCTTTATTGTCACTAACGAGATGCTAGTTTTCCTTAATGCCGCTTGAAGTTTCTTTCTCGGTTTAGAATCATCTATTTTGCTTTCAGTATAAAACATCAAGGGTTGTTTCTAAATATAGGTGCTATTCAAAGAGCTTAAAGTAACTACAAAGATAACATTCAACAAATACCTGAAGGTATTCCACCAGTTTTGATTGATTAAGGTATTCAATAAATATAAACCCCAAATAGCACATTGATATTAAGTAACTTGCAAATATTATAAATTTGGGGTAGTTTACCCTCTGTTAGTTATATGTGCGTATAAGTTTTTGATTATTAAAAAAATATATAGGTATCAATAAAATATTACTATCGTAATATACTTTTATTGTAAAAAGTAGAACTTGGTGGATTTATCGCCATGTTGCAATCTCTTCCAGCCAACCAGAAAGATCTTAAACAATCCTTAAGGGAAAGCTAGACTGGAAACATTTTATTACATCTAGGTATTGGGAATCAAACCAGTAACCCCCGGTCCGGAAGACAGACTACTTACCAAGTAGGCTCTAAAGATAATAAACTAATACGTGCAAATTGTTCAAGCACATATATTTTTAAACTTAACTCTTAAAGTGATACCATAATTTATCCCTATCGTGGACTGGGAAATACTGTTATTCACAGATAAAACTAGTATAAAATAGTGTAATTTGTATAGTAAAACACTGTTTTTCCACTTACTATAGTGGTATAACCAAACCGATTTCAAGATTTCATCATTAATTGAAAGTCAGGAAATATCGACCAGTGCATTGGAATAAACACCTGGGAAATACATACGTTACCAAGGTCTTATTACTGCTTGCTGAAGTTATATCCTGCCTCTCTCCACCTCACTGTTGATATATTTTTGATACCACCTAGCAGTATGAGAAGAATCCTGGCTGATATTTTTCCTGACGAATAAGCTAATGCTAGAAGCAGACCCTCTTTGTGTTACAGGAGAAATCCGTATAGTAGATAAAAAAAATAAAAAATAATAATCACAACACTGATTTTTTACCATTAGACACGTTCGGTATATCGGTGTCAGTTCAGACACCAGTAATTGGTAATTCCGCATAACATTGGTAATTATATTCAATATTGCTAATTCAGTCTTGTTTGTGCTTCTCTAATGTAGGGTTATTCCGTTATGTTATATGTAAAAATATACTGTTTTCCTATAAAACTGCAAAATATTTAAACCATCACAAAGTTAATGCCTTTAACTAAAAATAACATACTAATATAAAAAGTTTTTTTGGTAAGCTTATACCCCGTATAGTTTTTTTGGGAAGCATATTCCCCGTATATTTTTGGGAAGCATATTCCCCGTATATTTTTGGGAAGCATATTCCCCGTATATTTTTTTGCCCTGCCAACTTAAGTGTTTAATGAAACCCGAATGACTATACTTTATTTTCCTCTTTGAACCATTTACCGACCTTGTTTATTGAAATTTATTTGAGAGTTATTGTGAGCTAGTTTGGGTATAAATATGTGACATAAATTTAAATCCTGATCTTATAATTTTAATTATAATGCCCTTTGCAAGTTCCACTTTTATTTCCAAAGCAGGTGATAAAAAGGTATTCTTCGAAGAAACGTCGTAATAAGAACACTTCCTTGCCAAAGAAGCTTATGAGCCTGAAGATGTATTTATTTATTTAACACTTTCATTGCAAATACAATATACCGGGCTTATTGCCAGGCGCCAATCTCTTCCAGCCAACCAGACAAAAGTAAATTAGCCAAGTTACATGGTTGCAAAAATCATTCAAATGACTATCCATCCTTACGAAATCCATAAACACATACGTGAGCATATCACAAAGACGGACAATCACCCGAACATTTTTTTTTCATATAAAGTGAGATATCATGGATAAAAAAAAGGAAAGGATGGTGGAGTGGAAAGTGGAAATGAAAAGAAAAATCGGGAATGAAACACGTTATTTTACTGACTAGATATTAAGGTTTTTTTAGTCGCTTCTTAAAGCATGTGAAGAACGGAGCGATGTAGTATCGGGAGTAAGTTAACACCTTCCTGTGGTTCGTAGAACCTATCAAAGACGTTGTTGTAAGAAGGCAATTGAATTTCTTTTAAGGCTTCTTTATATTTTCTCTGTTGGAAATGGGATAAATGGTGTGGCTGTAGGTCAGACATTTATTTGATTTTTATTTTTGATCAAAAAAATACTCAAAGAGTTATAATTAGTAAAAAGTTAATAATCCATGGTTTGTTCATGGTTTGTTGGCGTTCTTTTATGTTAAATGCATGGTGTTGTTAAAAAAATATTGTTTTGAAAATTTATTTAGGGTTGTCACTACACTAAGAAATGTAACACATATTTCATTGCATTATTTATATGTAACACAAACTTCATTCATACTCGTATATAACCGAAAGATCACCAATACTTTTAAAGGAGTTAGTATTTGTGCTGCTTTTAAACCTAGATTTTAAATATAAAAAGCCAAAAAAAAAATGGTGCATTCACTTAAAAAGCCACTGAAGCGTCAATCCCAGCGACATACGAGTATAACGACTGTCGAACAGATCACTAGAAATATAACAATATTTTGATCAAAAATTATCTTTAAAAGTAACCAAAGGGACGAACTCGTGACCCAGTAGTTGGTAAGACACCTTTCTCCAAACCTGAAAGTTGCGGGTTTAAATCCCATTGAAACCTAGATTTAAACAAAATATACCAGTCTGGTTTTCACTTAAGGAAAATATTTCCAAATGGTAATAAGCCTGTCAAGTTGTATTGTATACAATAAAAGTGTAATAAAAAATCAATCAAAAGTATTCATAATCTTCGACAGAAATGGGAGATTTTGTATTATTTGTAAAATATAACATAATCATACGGTTATGTCAAATTGATAACATAAGCTTGGCAATATTACAAAGGATATAAACGTGCTTTGACTGTGCGGAACGGATTTAAAACGTGAATATTGGCATTGAAACGGTTTAACATCTTTCTAGCTGGTTGATTTTTTTCTTAAAGTAATAAGTCCGCCAGGTTGTACTGTACACAACAACGAAAGTGTAATAAAATACAAGCTTTCAAGAAAGTTTTCATAAAGCGTCTGACAGAGGGTTGAATTAATTCTGGTGCCATCATTAAGTTTTCACCCGAGAAAGCTGTCAGAAATGATATAGTATTAACACCTACGATATCCCACGCGAAAGGAAAATAAGACCGAATCTCTGTGTGAGATCAGATTAAATTCTTACGACGCGAATCTTTCTCCTCTTTATATAAGTTTTGTCGAAGTGTTATTAAACTTTTGAATATATATTCTTTTTATGTGAGATTAGTGAACTATTTTAAGGCTATACTAGAGTAAAACATTTATTATAATTATTTAATATATTGTTCAATATATGTTATATTTTATTTATGGTTAAGGCATTAACATTGTGGAGGTTTAAAGACATTGTAATTTATTTTATCAAACACTGTTTATTCCACATTTTGTTATGGTATAACCTTACCGGTTTCAAGGCTTTTACCCCATCAGAGGAGCACAAACAAGACTGAATTGTGTTCGAACTGGTACCGAGATACACACTTCTAACGGTAAACATTCGGGCTGGAGACTGGAGGCTGGGGGAGGCATAGAACAACCTTGGCGAGCAGTGGAGAGATTCTTGGGATATATGTGTTTGCCAGATGTTCACCTCGATGCACTGACTTAGAAATTTCTTGGGTCTCTTATCTGTCCAATTTATTTTCGTTACTACTGATGTGTATGAACTTGGCATCATCGATAGAAAATGTATCGTTTTCACGGTGACAATGATTAGCCATTTCAGAATAAATTAGAGGATTTAATTTCTAATTTATTCTGAAATGGCTAATCATTGTCACTGTGAAAACCATACATTTTCTATCGATGATGCCAAATTCTTTTATATCAGTAGTAACGGAAATAAATAGGACAGATTAGAGGCCCTAGAAATGTCTTAGTAAGTGCATCGAGGTGAATGTCTGGCAAACACATATATCCCAAGAATTTCTCCGCTGCTTACCGAGGTTGTCCCATGCCTCCCCCAGCCTCCAGTCCCCAACCCGAATGTTAAACGTTAGAAGCGTGTATCTCGGTACCAGTTCGAACACAGTTCAGTCTTGTTGGTGTTCCTCTGATGATAAGGTAAAAGCCTTAAAACCGGTAGGGTTATACCGTTACAAAAAGTGGGGGCTAAATCTGGCGAATAGGGTACGTGAGGAAGCAATTCGAACTTTAATTCATTGATTTTGGCCACCGCGATAACGGATGTGTGAACTGGTGCATTGTCTTGATGAAACAACACTTTCTTTTTCGTCAAATGGGGCCATTTTTTCTTGATTTCATCACTCAAAAGCTGCAATAAGTTCGCCTAATACTAGTCGTTGATTGTTTTTCCATTTTGAAGATAATCAATGAAAATTATCCCACGCGCATCCCAAAAAACTGACGCCATGACCTTGCCTGCAGATGGAACTGTCTTCGCCTTTTTTGGAGCCAATTCTCCCCTTTCAGTCCATTGGTTTGGCTGTTCCTTCATCTCAGGTGTAATATGATGGACCCATGTTTCAACCATGGTTATGAATCGATGCAAAAACTCGGCTTTATTGCTGTGAAACATCGCCAAATACTCGATTGAAACATCCTCACGACGCTGTTTTTGTTCCATTGTGAGCAATCGCGGCACCCATCATGCGTACAGCTTTCTCATGTCAAATTTTTCAGTCAATATGCGATGTACAGCACTTTTTGAAATGCCTACCATGTCTGCTAGCTTGCGCACTTTCAATAGACGGTCATCCAATACCATTTTGTGGATTTTCTTTACCATTTCTGGCGTGATCACCTCATTTGGTCGACCACTACGATGTTCGTCTTGGCAGCTCGTACGGCCTCGTTTAAACTCTGCCACCCAATATTTTACTGCTGTAAACGAAGGAGCAGACTCCTCCAGAGTAGAATCTAGCTCGGCTTTGATATTGGTTGGACTTAGACCTTTCAAATGAAAGTATTGTATCACATAACGATGACCAATTTTTTCCATGTTTACAAATTCACTGAGAGCGTTCACTATTGATGGCTGCCAAACAAATACTAAACAACGTAGCGTCTTAAAACTTGAAACTTAAGCTTTATAAGTTTAGTACTTTCTACCATAGTAATTTTTTAAAGTAACAACCGCCATCTATAAGTCAGGTTGGGTACTTCTGGGACCACCCTCGTAACATGCAAATATTGAGTGTTGCGATTCCAATTAATCAGTCGATATTTAATTTAAGAATATCAATAAAAGCAAAACAGCTCATTTTGAATTTACATTATTGCATAAAGACACAATCAAAGGTTTACGTGTTGCAATAAGACAATACGTTCCAAATAACCAGACAGGAGTTAAATGTTTTATACAAATTGCTAATTAACAGGTAACAAAATGTCAAGATAACACACGAACAGAAAAACAAACATTGAAAAATGTCAAAACAAAAATTGAAAATATGATGATAAGAATAAAGAAATTGAAAATAAAATATTCAAAATATTTTTTTCTTATATCCCTAATGACTTGGAGAGGAAAGAGATTAAAAAATATACAATGGGTTATTGGGAAAGACACGTTTTTATTTGGCATGTTGAGCTTCGTTTGTATATTTTTAAGAACAACAAGAAGCGAGAAAAGAAGTGACCTAAGAGTGAGAAAGAAAAAATAAAAACTTTTATTTGAAATTTCTTATCCAAACCGAATCAGAAGTCTCTGATTTTCTGTTTATAAAAACTTCTCAACTGCATTTGTTCCCTTTATCGCCGCAAATATTTTCAACTCAATCTTCTTTTCATCCCCTTTTGATCATTTGTCCAGCTGGGTTGGCTTTTTCTAAGACATCAGGGTTGTAATTTTTCAAGATGCAAAAACATCAAAAGAAGGGTTCCCCATCATCTTTTTTGCAAACCTCATTATTCATTATGTCATATCTGGATCAACAACCCGGCTGGAGAGATCAGTTTCTTTGGAATACTTTAAGTGCAATCTTTATTTTAGTTTGGAAATTCTCATTTTTCTCACGTATTTTGACTATAAAGGTTTGATTTCTACCCAGGGATTTCAGATCCGTTTTACGTTCGTTCCTTGAAAAAAAACCTTTCGTGGTTCATTTGTACTTATAATAAAAAGGAATTTATATTTATGTTTATAAAAAAAAAGGACAATTTGTAAAGCGCTTTTGAAAAAATCAACTCTCCTCAGATCTCAACTCGGGACTAAACTCAATATTATTGACATATTCAAAACAAAACTAAATTGATATATAAGTTGAATGTAACGATACAAATATATGTTTAGAATATTTCGCATCTGCATATATTCAGAAAAATATACTTGGTAAGAAAACTACAGACAACTTACCAAGGGAAGACAAAATACAAAGGAACCTTTGTAGATCTTCCAATATGACATATGATAGTAACACATTCGGATTTAGATATAGTGTAGTGTAAATGTGTAGTGTTCATATTATATCATGTACTTTGATAAGACTTCTCCAAAATGGTTGTATTCAAGTGCTTCCTAAAGCTTAGCACGTCACCTATATCTCTCACACTAAGAGGTAGGTCTTTACACGCCACAGGACTAGTAACGGCAAAAGCTCCATTATAACACGGCGCTTTATTGAATCAGTTTATTAGATGAAGAAAGTTTTTATAGCTTCTGGCTTCTATAAAATAAGACTCGTGGTCTGTTATCATCTGAATTTTCTTTCTTGAGATGTTGATTTCTCTCTTTAGAAGCGAATAACGCCAAAACTACTGTTGACACAGAGAGTCATGGAGAGGAGGATGCTGGGAGTTTCACGGCGAGATAGAAAGACAAACAAATGGATAAGAGAGAGAACCAAAATCACGGATGTAGTTGAGAGAGCAGCTGCCTTAAAATGGAGCTGGGCAGGACATATTGCCAGTAACTCTGACTCTTGATGGACAAAAAAGGTCCTGGAATGGCAGCCTAGAACGGGTAGGAGAGGTGCGGGGAGACCACAAACTAGATGGTCGGACGATATAAGACGGGCCGCAGGGGGGAAGTGGATGCAGTGTGCCCGAGATAGGGAGTTGTGGAAGATCAAAGGAGAGGCCTATATCCAGGGATGAATCCAGGATGGCTGAAGAAGAAGATGTTGACTCCCAGCTATCCTTCCTCATTTTTGGAGGTCTCGCCGGAACTTTATACGAGTACATCGCCACGTATAACACTGTTGTATTATCCATTATTTTCACATATATACCTACCATCACGCCATTTCCTTTATGACAGTAGACAGAGAGAACAGAACGACATATTTTCCTATCTTGACACTCATCCTTAGTCTATTGTACATACATCCATACATCCTGTCATAAACCATCTACAACTTTTCTGACTTTCTTCGATTTCTTTTTTGCTAATATGCAAAAACATCGAAAGATCAAACGATACTTTCCTTGATCTGTTTTTCACATGCCTTGCACCCACGTTTACTATTTAGGTAAGGTTGTCCCGAATGGGAAGATGATGAGGATGATCGTTGGTTTAATAAAACTCGTTTGAAATCTATAATATGAATATGCAAAGAGCTATTTTATTGTTAAACGTCGGTATTTATAATATTTGGAATGTATGTAGAAAGGCGCAGAAGATATGTCGCTGTCTCGTTCTCGCTAAACAATAACAGCGGGTCGCGCTGTGATCACAGGGAGTGAGGATCCCTACAACTATATACATAAACTTTATTAGTATTTCATAATCCATTCGTCCAGCATACCCAAACCATCTCAGAGTACCTTTATTAATCTTTCTCAACACTCAGCCTTAAGTTCATATTCATACCTATTCACTTAATTCCGTGTTCTGTCATACATTGTCACTACACGTAGTCTTTTCAATGCACGCATTTCTTCGTAGTCTTCTCAATACACGCATGTAGTCTTCTCAACATGTCAACAATATTTAAAAATATTTCGCAGTATTTATAAATTAATTATTTCATTCCAATAAACACGCTTTTATTTTAAATTTCGAAAGCGAGAACTGCTTGAGAGTTGTGCTTCTATAACATATTTTACATTATCAATTAAGAGCGTGTCCAGGCGTTTTACGCGCGATTCAAAACGCGCTACTCGAATCGCACGTTATTTTTGTTGCGTCCAGATGAAGCCTTGTTCGCGCGATTTTATAGAGGTAGCATTCAGTCAGTATACAAAATGCATTCAGTCAGTATACAGTATACAAAAAGAACGCGCGTTCTGCGCGGGAGTTGAGGTTCCGTCGTATTGCACGCGATTCACGCGCGAGCAGCAAAACGCGCGACTGCATGTGGACGGCAGTATGGGTGCCTAGTATCTCGCAATCGCGCGATTCAAAACGCGCTACTCGAATCGCGCGTAAAACTCCTCATCTGGACACGCTCTAACACTTTGTATCCCGATTCCGTGTTTTAACGTGATACACTATATTTGCGTTGCGTTCCGGTCCCGTGGCTTTACGTGATTGATGGCTTTCCTAAAAAATACATTTAACTTGCATCAACTTTATTTTTAAGTAAACAATGCCAATTTTAATATATTTCAGATTTCTGATATCTACCATGAACAATCCCTGGACAGTGAAAATATTCTTGAATTCTGACGTAACGTCATTAATGTACAGTGAAATGTCAGATCTTGAAGTTATTGACAGGTGAATTTAGAAATTAACTGCAGTCTCAGAGTTCAAAAAGAATAAGGAGTGTGAAGGATACGCCCAACAGGTTATTAACCTTTTTAGCGCCGGAAGGTATAAGTGTGGCTGAAGGCGGTGATTTTTTTAGAAAAATAAAACCTTGATTATGAAGACTTGTAAGATGAAATAGGTACAATATGTATCGTTTGTGCCGCCGTTCACTCAGAAAAACACAACTAAAACTTTAACAAAATGCCAGGGTAGTCACAGCTTATCACAGAAAATACGGAAACATGCTTTAATAAAATATTTGGTAGAATTAAAAGTATACACGAAAATATTAATTATTTTAATAACGCGCGGAAAGTATATAACGTAACTATAAAACCATTTCAACGGTTACACAAGTAAAACTCAAAACTGACAACCCTGTATTAGAGACACATGTCGACTGTTATGCGAAGCTTTTAGGTAAATCTCTGTAAATTCAATAATATCTGTAAACTATAATATTATAGTATTTATTCATCATCTGAATAGATGTCTCTATATATTCCATATTTTAGATTATTCGAATTAGTACTAGACATTGGCTAGAAACAGTCATAAAGTTGAGCGATTTAACTCGTTAATTTTGTATGGCCGGCACCACGGGCATGGTAACAAAGAGCGAGTTAACTTGCTTAAGGCACCTAACCGGTTAAATAAGGTTTCTAAACATGTAAAGATGTGTGTTCCATCAACTGGCTTAAATAAAAATCTAGCAGAACTTGCAAAGAATGTACCTCTTCTTCAGACCCACTATATGTAAAAGGAGTGTGATTGTACAAAAGTTAATTATTAAAGTAAGCTAAATAAACATATAACATTTTATCATGATATTGTTAATATTTGCTTGTATAAACCAATTTTAATAAACCCTTCACATAAATCAAAATTACTCAAAAATAAACCAGGCACTGAGAAAGGTTGTCTTGATTTCGGGTAATAAAGTGTAAATGTAATCAACTCAACATAACTATATTGCAAGAAACACCTAAATTTGGTTAAAAAGCTATTAAAAATAATTTACGTATGTTAAGTGTTGCTATAAAATCAAAATTACCTTCGAGATAATATCGAAAACAAATTGATATTTCAAAAATTTTTCCAAAATAAAACAACTAACTTTCGAAAAACTTTTTACAACAGTATTGTATATAATTTTCAATTGTTTTGGGCTACTTCATGTTTGCACAACAATTTGTTACAGAAATAAATTTCAATATTTTTGTTTCATGCAATATTTGTGTAGGCTTTGTTGATTTTATACTTCGTTCCGAAAGCAATTTAATAAATATGACCCTTCCTCATAATTTGTTTGATGTTTAAAATAACTACTCCATCAAACTAAATACTTGATCCTCGGATTTTAATTCCTTTTAAGATGAATTAAGTTTGTTGAATTTCAATAATTAATAAATTCATGTTATTAAATTTAGAATTCAGCTGTTATAATAACAATAGAAAATAGACTGAGAAAAACAGGGCTGAATCAAATGGACCAGTTTTTTAAATGAATTAAACTGAAAAATATGTTATAAATAACAGAAGATTGCACATAACTCCATTTAATAATTTATTATTTCAGGTATTTTGCACATTATAGGTTTCCTTTATATATATACAAGGATCAAACATAAAAGTGCAAAAAAAAATTATAAAACAATTCAACACTTTAAGACTTATTTGATAAAAAACAATTGTAAAAATGTATTGACGGGATGTATGAATCGAAAGGAAACCAAAGTTGTGTGCATGAATATAAAAGTGTGGAGATTTATTATATCTGCTTCCTCCGCAAGGGACAAAGCGTGATGATATGTTTATGTGTTTAAAATCACTATAGAACATTAGCCTACTTTTTATCTCTTCAAGTACATATTTACACTTTGGAATCATGGTGCTAACATTACGGAAACTTGGATGCAGTAAAAAAGTGATGAGAAGTAAAAATAAGTGTGATAAAGAATAATTGTTGCATATAATGTATGGAAAAATAATATATGGTAAAGCAAAGATAGTAGAATAATGTGTGGTAAAGTAACGATAGTAAAATAATGTGTGGTAAAGTAACGATAGTAAAATAATTAATTGTAAAGTTAAGATAGTTAAATAATGTATGGTAAAGTAAAGATAGAAAAATAATGTGTGGTAAAGTAAAGATAGAAAAATAATGAATGGTAAAGTAAAGATAGTAAAATAATGTGTGGTAAAGCAAAGATAGTAAAATAATGTAGGATAAAGAAAAGATAGTAAAATTATTTGGATCATCAAATTGAGCATCTAATTTAAGGAGTCAGATGTGTTGAATATAACATATTTCAACTATAATACAATATTTATTCACAATATTTCATTTTCTTTACATCTTAATTCTGTTAAGTGTATTTCGTTACATTCTTAATTTTTTTTTAGAACGGATATAGCTTTTTTAAACAGTATAAGGAAATATAAGAGCATGTCTAAATAAAGCATTTGAAGAAAAGTGAAGCTGGTTTCTCAGAATGGAATATACAATAGATCCCAACATAAGGATATGCAAACAAAACTTGAATGTGGCAAAAAAAATGTGAGAGTGAAATAAACTCGTTAGAAATGAAAACGTTTTATGGAATGTATGAAAAAAAGTGTATGGTAGAATAAGGAACGAGGACAATAGGATACAAAACGGATTTAAAGAAGACGCTGTATTTTAAATGAAAAAAGATTTTTGAGATATTCGGCCACAAAAATGCATGAAACTTGATAAATTTACCACAATTACGTATAGAAATATTAAAATATAGAATGTATCTGAAATTTGAGAAGACATGTGAAAACACAGCGCTACCAAATGCGCCACATTGGCCTTCCTGACTCATACGTTGAATATATTAGCTCATAAGTTCAATCTATCACGCTTTGACAAATTATATATATATTTTTTAGAACTTACGAGTATACCTCCGTGGCCTAGTTGGTTAAACAATGGTCTCTCAACCCGAAGGTTGCAGATTCGATTCCTATTGGAAACCACATTTAAAAACAAAAGGATTCCAGTCTGGTTTTCATTTAAGGCCTCTTTTAAATTTTTATGGTTGGTTGGAAGATATTGCCACATTACAGTAGTCCTGCCTGATTGTAATGCATACAACGAAAGTGTCAAACAATACAAAATACCTTGATTACCAAATTAACATAAAAAAACTTTGTGAATTCAAGACTGTCAACACGGGAAGCATTCAGTTTACAGAATTTTTCTTAAAATAAAAATTTCAAATATATAAAGCCCTGTTGGATAAGGGTTTTCAAAGTGGTTTGTGGTATCATAAGCCAAACCATGTGGTAAAACAATCCGAAAAACCTTATTTAACTAATGAAAAAACCCGTGAAAGCTTCAAAACATGTGTAAAGTCCTGTATATTAACGTGCTAACAAAAATAATCCAGAAGTATTAACAAAAATAATCTATACGAGTAGTATAGAAGGTATGAGAAGTTGAGGTAGAATTAGAAAGACGTTGCACTACCAAATAATACATAACTAAAAAAAAGAAGATTGGAATAGTTACATGAAGAGAGCGCAAGAACTGACAATCCCCCTGGATAAAATCCGTTTCCTGAAATAGAACGACCACTCACTTGATGACTAGATGCAACTTTCAGGAAGATGGTATCTGTGGACCAACTGCCTTGGCCTATTAACTTGGAGATCATTGAATATTCTCCGAGTAGTGACTAGGTATAAGGTAAACATGTAAAGATGGTATATATTTCTTGAACGAAAGTAATACTGAAAGTAATTGTAAGATAAATCAGATTCAAAACAAATGCTATTTTGTAATTTGTTATATCAAACACTGTTCATTTCACTTTTTGTAACGGGATAACCCTACCCTTATACCCTTACAAAAAGTGAAATAAACGGCGTTTGATAAAACAAATTACAATGTTTTTAAACCTATACAATGTTAATGCCTTAACCTTTTCCTTCGTGTTCTAAAAAAACCACCCATTCCGGTGATGTGTATTCAATATACGAGTACATCAATACATATGTAAAAATGAGCGATTTAAAATCGTAAAAATAAGAATATTCATAGCCAATCGCCTAAATTAATAAAATATGAAGTCAAAAGTGACAATAATTGAAATTTAATTACTGAAAATATGAAAAAAAATATCGGACGACGTTCACAAAACGGGCGGAGCGACCACCTCGAACGAAAGCCGGTTGGCTACTAAAAAGAGAGAAGCGAACGAACTGAGATTCTATTTTTTGCGTTCCCATATACCAAAGCAGAGTGAGAGTGAGACCTGAATAGGGTCGCTTCCTTACCCATAACGGTTTTTTAGAATGAACATAATACTTCACACACTGGCACACGTTTAATTGTATTGGTGAATTTATTCCCGATTTTCACAAAATATCTCTGATGTGGCCGATAAGTGCTAAATATTATAACTACTATTATTTTCATTCAATGCGTAAATGTATAACGGAGAAATACATAAAATCTGAAGCCAATATTTATTATATTTCTAAAGATATTTAAGTTTTTAGAAGCAATGTGTACTAGTTACACATCACCGGACAGGAAGGGTTAACTATAAATAATACATGCTATTTTGTTTGAACATCGAGACTACATGCTCTAAGCAGGATCTGATTATTGCAGATAATAGGGCGATCTCTGTTGCCTCCTACTGCAAACACGCGGTATAATTGATGGTCCGGACACAGATTTGATTGAATGACATTAAAGTATGCATGATGAGGCGCATGAAAATGGCTTAAGCGAATTGTGTGTGTCATGACAGAATAATGTGGAAATCTGTTATCTCTGCCTTCCCTAATTAGGTCATAGCGAGATGTTGATGATTCTGAAAATGATTTACGCTTTTAAAATAGCAAATCTTTTTAAAATAGCCACGTTAAGAAACATGACTTTTAAGAACAAGTATTTTACTTTCCTGATTTATACACAGGAGGCCCTCGACTTTCTCGCATTCTAATTTCGCACAATTCGCTATTTCGAACATTTTTAAAAATTATTTATTTTTTTATTTTTTTGTCGATAGTACAAAAATTCTTCGCTTTCATGCAGTTGCTCCCACTTTTTTGGAAGAACCATAATATATGGAACGCAATAAACAATATTGGAGACTCGTGGGCTGAAATAAAAGAGTCAACAATGAAAGGTTCCTGGAAACAATTGAATGGCGTTTTGGTAATGAAGTATATGTCATCACGTACTTATTTGTTAGTTTGAAGTTTTTCAACACTTGTATTCCTGAAATACAGACCTCAGGTAAATTTTAAAGGTAAACTTTGAATACATAAATAATTTATATATTCAAAGTTTACCTTTAAAATTTACTTGAGGTCTGTATTTCAGGAATACAAGTGCTGCAAAACTTCAAACTGACAAATAAGTAATTGATGACACATACCTCTTTACCAAAACGCCATTCAATTATGCCCGCAAATGATGAGTGATTTTATAAATTTTGAAGAAACTCCGGAAACTAGCACATATGAAATAGTTGGTCTAATGAATGAACTAAACTTGGACATCAACAACGAAGATGTTAATGAGTTGATTGAATCTCACTCAGTACTTCTGTCAAATGAATACTTAATTGAGCAACAAGAGTTAAATGAAATACACAATGAAATCGAGGGAGAAGAAGCTGATAAAATCATCAAGATATCATGGAAGAGTGTGATTATAATGGAGTACGTATATCTCAAGTACGTAGGGTGATTGAGAAAGACACCGCATGTTATAGAACTCTATCAAGAAAAGAAAAAAAAAGGTGGTATTCAACTAACTCTTGACAAGTTTATAAAGAAAACACCTGAAAGCATTTAAACACGCCTCGTTAGCTTAATTATCTATATTTATTGATAAATAAATATTTTTAATATATTATTGATAAATAAATATAATTATTGATAAATAAATATAATTATTGATAAATAAATATTTTAAAAAACAATTTTTGATGCTTTTTTACATCCCTCTACTTTCAAACACTCAACATTCGCACACATTTTCAGGAATCAATTATGTGCGAAAGTCGAGGGCCGTCTGTATACTGGTACAAAAAAATTATGCCTTCTTCGGTCGGTTAAGAAAGATATGAAACACCTTTAGAGCTTTCACCAGGTTTCTTATCTTAAGACTTAAAGAATTGGATTATTCAATAAAATTTATTTTACGTTTTTTTATTTCTTATTTTATCTATTATTTATAAAAAATATTGTAAAAACAGTTTTTTGCAAACATATTATAAATTTTATTTATTTTATACCTGACAAGAAATATACATAATTTGCGAAAAACCAACAGGTAATTTAATTTGGACACACAATTTTAATGGATCTGGGTTTGTTGCCTTGCATTTGTCGTGCCCCCAGTAAACTAAGCTTTTGCCTGTATCTCACTGAGGGCATGAATTAAAATGATTTATCGATACCCATGCATGTAAATCATCACACCATTTCCATGTCGGGCTAGGCAGAGAATACACAACACCAGCTTTTCCTTTCAAGACACATATTCTTAGCCTTCTCTACATTGACACAGCATCTTATACAACTTCTATGATTACTCTTATGCTTTCTGCATATCCTTCTTTCAAAATATCATTAAATTGATCCAGCAATACTTCCCTTGGTCTTTCTTTACCTCACCTTCCACTCATATTTGAACTAAATATTTTTCCTCCCAACCAACTATTGTTGATAGATAGAAATTTAAAAAAAAGTACCCATAGTGGTGCATGGTCGCGCGGTAACGCAATGGACTTCTGTGCGGAAGGTCGTCGGTTCGAACCCCGCGCAGTGATACTCTCCTCAAACGACACAGGCACTTTTTCCGCCTAGCGTTCGATAGCACAAGAATACCTATGACTTCGGTCATATCTATTCTTTTAAAAATATGAATTGAAATGAAAAATAGTGCAAATATTTTAAATTTGCATAATTTGAATGACAAGGGGGGCCTTAGAAAAAAAACACGTTGCTATGCTAAAAATTATATTTTGTTGATATAAAAAATCATAAATTTTACATAATTTGCTAAGTAATAAAATAATAACACCTAATTAAAATTTTCTGAGTTAAAACACTCAGCTGAGATATTCATACTCCACCATTCCTATTCCCATTCCGTTTATCCAAACTCTTAACGATTTAATGCTGAAAAAACAAATCTGAGACACTTTCTATATTTTGTCGCATCGGAAATTGAATTCAAAACACCAGGTGGCAGGGAAATTCGATACCAACTATACCGTGGGTTTTTAATTATTTTCCACTAGTAGAGACTTTGAAAGCAAAGCTTTGTGAAATTCCAGACTGATTGGTTCAAAGCCTTCTTAGAGTCTGACAAATTTTAAAATGTTTTATTCAAATGTGTTTTGTCATGTAGAAATAATGAGTGATGTAGAAATAACGTTGATGAAATTCATAAATGTCATATTTTTGTAAGGCTGAAAAGACTTACAAAAATATGACATTTATGAATTTCATCAACGGCATATTATATATATAAATATATACCTTACGACAAAACTTGATAAAATATAAGAAGTGAGTGTTTAATTTATAACCAAATACAAACATAAATAAAACGAAATATGATAAAACAATTCAAATAAGATACCTATAGGTATAAAAGTAAACTATTAAAAATCCTTTCAAACATTTTAATAATAAACACAGTTATCAATTAATACGATACGGGAACATCTTAAGACAAGCAGCCCGCACAACAATACAATGAGCGTCACTTATGCGGACACGAAATTCGTGCGGAAAGGAAAGTTACATAAAAAAGTATATAAAGGGTCTATCAAATTGAGCGGTTTTTTAATTCTTGGATAAAACACAGATGGCGTCGCGAACTTGCCTGGGTCTTGTGACATTTGAGAAGTGTAATATATGATATTTATAAAAATGGAGTCGTATACAAAACAACAACGCGTTCAAATTGTTGAATTATTTTATATATTGTAATCTCCGGAAACGGGGATGTTAATTGGCCACCAAGATCATATGATCTGACACCGTTGGACTATTTTCTCTGGAGTTACGTGAAAAACCAGGTCTATAAGAATGACCCCCAATCAATTCCTGAGCTGAAGGATAAAATTATTCGCGTTATTGGTGAATTAAAAAGCGCAATTATGTTAAAATGTCATGGAAAATTTTAACAAAAGAGTGGACATTTGTGAAGCTGCAAGAGATTGACATTTGGCGGATATTGTTTTTTGAGTTTAAATGTCATACATTATACTTTAATGACCAATATGTTAAAAAGTTTTTTGAAATCAAAGCAAATTGTGTGTTTTATTCAAGAATTTAAAAAAAACCGCTCAATTTGAAAGACCCTTTATTTAAAATAAATCAACATATTCATAGTTTCAGCGCAAACAATCAAAACCAAATGAATCAAATACTGTAATAAAAAAGCGTTAATAATATTTTAAAATATGAGTGTATGCATGATGCGGTGCATGGACGTGGCTGTAGCAAAAGATATCGGTAAGGATAGATTCATCAATTAATTCGTAAAGTGCCCTGCAAAGAATCCGAATGGGTGTTTCGGATGTATTTAAGAGCGTAGACAAAATTGTATTCAGTCCTATCAACTGAGTCCGAGGATAGTACGAACAAAAAACGTGTTTTTCCATTATACGTGTTGCCAATAATACCCCACGCTCAAAAAAGCAACAACACTAGCTCACGTTTAGCATACACGAACTCTGTTACCAAATAAACTTTATTAAGTTTGAGATTGCTTTTTTTTTGTTTTTCAATAGAATCGTAAAATCGAACCTGAAATCCTCAGGTGGAATTCTTACAACTTACCAATTACGCCTCGGAGGTCATCAACAGGGTAGAATAAAGTTGAAATAGATTTTCTTTGCCAACTCAAATAAGGATATGACGTGATCGTTATGATGATGATGGTTTATATGTACCCCCATTTTTATACCAAAGAAATATTAAGGTTGTTGGATAACTATTATAATCCAATATTCCTCTGAGCTACTTCAAAAGAAGATATTATATTTGCTCTGTCCTCCAAAAAGATGAAAAGCAACTGAACCACGACATTTGTTAATATAATAAACGATTTTCATATTTCATTTCGAGCGAAGTATAAGTAACCATTTCTAGCGAAGTATGAGTAACCATTCCTAGCGAAGTATGAGTAACCATTTCTCAAGTAAGAAGAATATACTCTGTCTTTATTTGCTAAAAGCTTTCTTAATTTATGTCTGTTTTCTGTTAATTACTATTTATCTGATAGTGAAACAGGAAAAAAATATATAATTTTGGCTTATATTTTAGAGACAGTTTTTTACCGTATTAGTCGAAACATGATTATACGATATTGTCAAAGAAATTTGTGATATGAAACGAGTAATGAGCAATAAAATATCAGAGCAAGTTGATTAAAGTGTTAAGAGAGATATCAAACGACGTGTGACAATAGAAAACAAAGTAAATGAGGCACGAATATATATTCGAAGCGGACAGTATTAAAATCTGCAAAGATGTCTTAAATAGTATCCAAGTGCCAACTTTGATGTAAAGGAAGGAAAAGTGAACTTGTAAAAAGTTTGAGGTGCATGACCGCGTGGTAATGCGCTGGACTTACGTGCAGTAGGTCGTCGGTTCGAACCCCGAGTTGTGTTACTCCCCTCGAATGACACAGGCACTTTTTACATATAGTGTTCGAGGGTATAAGGATACCTATGACTTCGGTCATGTCTATTCTTAAAAAAAAAAGAGATGCTAAAAGAAAACGAATAAATGCCATCGAAATACGTGCATTGAGAAGAATACACGGGGTGACAATGTATTTATTTATTTAACATTTTTATTGCAAATAAAAATGTTAAATAAATATTGCTGCAATGCTCCAAAATCCTGCAGAGAAACGGCCTAGATAAAAGCGACACCCAGAACCGAAGAATATACAGCCTGATAATGAGAAGAGCCGACCCCAACCGTCTACCTAGGCAATTAGTTGGGACAGTGCCAGGAAGAAGAAGAAGAAGTAGATTGCAAATACAATCTGGTGGGTTTATTGCCAGGCGCCAATCTCTTCTAGCCAACCAGACAAAAATAAATAAAGCAAGTTACATGATTGCATAAATCATTGACATAACTGTCCATCCCCACAAAATCCATAAACACATACGTGAGCCTACGAGCCCCACAAATACAGACAATCGCTCGAACATTATTTTGCATATAAAGTGAGATATCTTCAATCAAAAGACAAGGAAAGGATGGTAGAGAGGAAAGGAAAAATCTGGATGGATGACTGAATAGGGAATGAAGTGGTTAGGTATGAATGTAAATTTAACCCTGATGTATTATAGGTATGCTGAAGAAGAGTATACAGATGGTTTAGGTAAGAATTACAGAATAAATTAATGGCAAAATATAAACAAAACAAATATACTGTGCAAATCTTAGTAAAAAGCGTAGAATAAAATATCAAGGAAAATATAATCGGATCAACTGTATATTTCGAAAGAAGAAAGCTTTAAAAGTCAGCCTAATTGTAGAATTTGTATGGATATAAAAGAAGTAAAAAATGTGTGTCGTATAAAAAATCTCAAACACTCTCTCCTCTCTGCCTACCCCTACAAATAAACTGTGTGTTGTTATGTATGTTTGTATTTATATTTTGAATTTATTTCTTTCAACTTCTAGTACTTGTTAAAAATACATCTGGTTTAGAATGTGGTATTTAACCTTTATTTTTATAAAAATGAGTTATCACAAATTGATAAGTCAACAAAAGAGTTACGCTTGGATGGGTCCTTGTTAGCAATCTCTTACATTTGACATTCCTTTAGATACTAAAATAATAGTGTTTGATCTGCTCATCCCCATTTTTTATCGATATTGTCTCACTTACTATTTGGGTTAAATCTGCCTTTTTCATTTTTAAGAAAATACTAAAAATTGTTTGATAAATACATTTATTGTGGTCATATTGTGCAAATATGAAGAAATTGTACCTACCTGTACACCTACCTAAATGAATTGTCAAAATAACGAGCGAATTGTAAAACACAAATTAAATTAAATTAATTATTGTCAATTGATAAACATACAGGGTCATTGACCGATCAAGTATTCATAGATAGCTACACGTCAAGAGCGGCGGTAATATTTACTATTTTTGTAGTACCCGCGAATTGGCTAGCCATCTCCAAATGTAAATAATATTTCTACCGCCAGTACATGTGATAGAGCAAGGCAGATATATATCGCCCATGTATTCATCCACTGGTATAAATTGTCTGCACTCTGCGAAATAAACATACATTTTATTGTCGTCCATTCAGCTGTCAAAACTTGTATTATTTATTTACCCGCTGTCCACTTATCGAAATATATCCGCATTCCTGAGTCTATAAATAAACCGATATTAATCAAGATCATCACGACAGTTAACATAAGCAATCCGCTATATTGATGATTCTGTACGAGAAGTAACGCAGAATCAACTAAAACGAAGATAACGATGTCGCTATCAAAATCATCAGCACGTTCTAATAGAACACATGCTCTACCGATAGCGTACATCGCTATATTGGTGACCCCGAACGAAAACTGAACATCGCTACATTGGTCATCGCCACATTGGTGAACCCGAACGAAAAACGAACATCGCCACAACGCTACATTAGTGAACCTGCACGAAAAATGGACGCACACTCCGACTATATCGAACATCGCTACATTGAGCCCGCACGAAAACTGAACCCGCACGAAAACTGAACCCGCACGAAAACCGAACCCGCACGAAAACCGAACCCGCACGAAAACTGAACATCGCTACGAATACGTATTCCGACTATATCGAATATCGCCGACTCGACAGCAATGTCAAAACAATTGCAACTCGACACCGGCATCAGCAGCAACGCGATGAGCATCATGAACAATTTCGTCAACGAGATTTTCGAACGCACCGCAGCCAACGCCAACCGCTTCGCCCACTACAACAAGATGATCATCATCACCAGCAAAGAGATCCAGACAACCGTCAAGATTCTACTCCCCGGCGAATTGGTCAAGCACGCCGTCAGCAAAGACACCAGAGCCGTCACTCAGATACAACACTTCATCTGATTTGGACGAGCTCGACGCCAGTTCACGAGAGGTCAGTCCTGGCGATCAGCCACACGATTTACAGGATTGCCTCCCTCGACGAACTACTGACCGACAAGATGCAGCAGCAGACAAGCATCGCTACAACATCGATACAACCACGCTACAACCACGCTGCAGCAACGAGCACCGCAGACTCCATCATCATCATCAAGCACCTGCAGACCAACCGTCCACCGCGGACGCCATCTGCAACTTGATCAACATCATCATCATCATCATCAAGCCACCGCAGATCAACCTTCCACCGCGGAAGCCATCTGCAACATGATCTCCATCATCATCAAGCCACCGCAGATCAACCTTCCACATCGGATGCCATCTGCAACTTGATCTACACCATCACTACCATCATCAAGCAACCGCAGATCCACCTTCCACCGCGGACGCCATCTGCAGCTTGATCCACACAACCAATCATCGATGATCAGCGCAACAACCAACCAAGCACCGCAGACAATCCAAAATTTAGCGACAGACGACCAAGCCTACCCCCGTTTCCGCATCACCCATCTGACCGACAGATCTGGGAAGAGACGCCACGCGCTGATGTGGTCCACGTACCTACTTCGACACGGGGAACGGATGACCAGCCCGACGTCAGATGCACCGGAACCTATCGTTCACGCAAGGCACGCGCCCTCTGCGTTCACTAGGAAGGGAGCTATGTACCTACCTGTACACCTACCTAAATGAATTGTCAAAATAACGAGCGAATTGTAAAACACAAATTAAATTAAATTAATTATTGTCAATTGATAAACATACAGGGTCATTGACCGATCAAGTATTCATAGATAGCTACACGTCAAGAGCGGCGGTAATATTTACTATTTTTGTAGTACCCGCGAATTGGCTAGCCATCTCCAAATGTAACTAATATTTCTACCGCCAGTACATGTGATAGAGCAAGGCAGATATATATCGCCCATGTATTCATCCACTGGTATAAATTGTCTGCACTCTGCGAAATAAACATACATTTTATTGTCGTCCATTCAGCTGTCAAAACTTGTATTATTTATTTACCCGCTGTCCACTTATCGAAATATATCTGCATTCCTGAGTCTATAAATAAACCGATATTAATCAAGATCATCACGACAGTTAACATAAGCAATCCGCTATATTGATGATTCTGTACGAGAAGTAACGCAGAATCAACTAAAACGAAGATAACGATGTCGCTATCAAAATCATCAGCACGTTCTAATAGAACACATGCTACACCGATAGCGTACATCGCTATAAAATTATGGACACTCACAATTGCAATGTATGGCCACTCACATTTGCACAATTACAATTGCAACCCATATGAATACCATCAGACAGAAGGGTCACAAGGGCATAGGGGCTATCAGTTCGATATTACGAGTACATCGATGCAGCTTCCTTTCACCCAAAAATAAGCTCCTCTTCTATAAAACCCTTATTCGTCCTATCTTGACCTATACTGCACCCGTTTGTGGTAGTGTGAGCAACACGGATCACCTGAAACTCCAGCAAGTGCAGAACAAGGCATTCAAGATATCTTTTAACACCCATCCCAGAACAAACCTTACCCGACTTCACGCCGAACAGCGAGAAGAAACCCTACAACACCACATTCGCTTGGACCGTGAAGTTCTATAAAAGTCAACAAAATCACAGCAATCCCTTATTCGCTGCCCTGTGGGCTAACGAAAGCAAATCCGACCTACCCTTCCGTTATAAGCATAAGCTCCCGAAGCATTATATGTTGCATGACTAGTCCACCTACAGTATAATCTGGGAGGACCAAGGTCTGAGTGAATGTAATGTAATACAAGTAGCCTTGAACGAGTGGACTTGTTCTTGCTAAATAATTAGTTGTAAGAATTGTTATCTAGTTATAAGTAGTATGTAGGTGTTAATTATTAAAAAAAAAAACATAGAACATATTAACCACCCCCTCTTATATCGCCGAAAATTTTCAGCGTCTTTCCAATCATGAATTAGCGCAACGCTCAAACAAAGATTGTTTATTGGCCTTTCCAGTTCACCGCTTCTCTTTCTTTACGTCGTCTTTTACTGTCCATGCAGTGAGACTCTGTAATCAGTTACAAACCGATATAAGACTCGCTCCGTCCTTGGCATGCTTTAAGAAACGACTGAAAAACCTCTTAATTTCTAATCAGTAAAATAACGTGTTTCATTCCTGATTTTTCTTTTCCTTTCCTCTCTTATCCCTTCCTTTCCTTTTGATTGATGATATCTCACTTTATATGAAAAATAATGTTCGGGTGATTGTCCGTCTTTGTGGGGTTCGTGGGCAAGTGTATATATTTATGGATTTCGTGGGGATGGATAGTCATTTGAATGATTTATGTGACCACGTAACTTGCTTCATTTACTTTTGTCTGGTTGTTTGGAAGAGATTGCTGCCTGGCAATAAGCCCGCCAGATTGTATTTGCAATAAAAGTGATAAATAAATAAAGAAGATTATAAAAAATAAATATAAAATGACATGTAGGAAAATAAGATTAAGTAAGTTCATAAATTATAATATATACTCGTAAATAAGATTAGTTAAGTAATTAATTTGTATATAAGTATAGCCTTGACAAATATTTGTACAATATATTACTTTGTTTAATAAAAAAAAAAATTTATTGCAATGTGTATTTGTTTTGTCAGTCTTATTTCGTTCATTCGTTTTGCGTACACAAACTATCCCAGAGTGATATTGTTCACTTTTCTTAACGTAACAGCCTTAAATTTATATTCATCCCTAACCAAATCTTTCTGAATTCTGTCATATCTTGTCACGTTAGTGTATTATTCTCAAGGCTCGCATTTTCCAAACGATTCGTCGTTTGTTTCTTGGCCTCGTAGTCCAGGATCCCTTTGCCATTTCAACGTCAATTCAGTTCGAAAGCGAAACTGTGCAATGGAATTATATATATTTTTCTTTTTATCTCTTATTTAAGTGAGTAAGCCGTAACAGTCAGCAAACTCACCAATCACATCGCTTTACAGAATCCGATGACATTCCGAAGTAAAACAATTGGAGCATACTGGCATGTATTTTCCTTTGTTTTTCGATAGAATATATACGACCGAAGTGATAGATATTCTTATACCCCGAAAACTAGGAAAAATAATCTCCGTATCAGTCGAGTAGCACAGCGTGGGGCTCAAACCGGCCCCCTTACGCAAGAAATCGCATCACAAAATTTATTCGGTTGTCTTAAATATTATTTCACGTCACGTTTTACTTCCATATATCTAAGTTGGTTCTTAAATATAGCTGTGTAATATCACTTTTAGAGATGTTGATACTTTCTAGTTTGAGTATATATATATATTTTAGTGCCCTGTTAACTTTGTTCCCTATCGATACACGCCGTCCATTATCCTTCGTGACTCTTTCATAATCTACTTAAATATCAAAATTCTTCAGCTTGCTCTTTTTTTTTTATTGATCCTTCATATATCACATTTACTTTTCCTTTCACTATTTTTTTATCACCATGTTAAGATTTCGCAAGATTCATAACAAACATTACAAATTACAATTATTCTTATTTTACAGAAGAAAAAAAAACATGACATAATAATAAATTAACAGTGATTCATAAACATGCCCTTCAGACAACGTTGATTTCGCTAATCAGGTCATTAGCGAAATCAAATTTCCTTTAAAAACCCTGACGTAAAGAAAAAAACCTGATGTTAAGAAAAAAACAATGAATCATTATTAAGTAAAATATATATTATGTGTTTCAAAAGATTTCTCGTTCCTTTACTCCTATCCGACTTCTAAAGTTACCTGTATTTTCCTTGAGAGTCATATTTCGTTTTAATTTTTTATCTTTTTACTCAAATATAATTTCTCTTAACTTATTCACTACACAACATACAATAATAAAATTGAAACTAATTAATTGAAAGAAATTGCTTTAACGAAATAATTCCAATAAATGTATTTATATGAAAATATAAACAAATAAATATTTTAGGCCGTTTCATAATAATAATAATAAGACACAGTTTTTATAGTGCCATTTAGAGAGCAACTTCTCCTCAAGGGCGCCCTAACTCGGGACTCGAACCCAATATTATTTACAAATTAAAATTAAGACAAAATAAATATACGTTAGTCCAGTGTAAGTTGGCTACGGTCGATAACGTATTTCCTTGAATCTGCATATTTCATAAAAACATATTTAGTAAGAAAACCGGAGAAAACTTACCGAGAGAAGACCAACTAGAAAGAAACCTTAGTAGATTTTGAAACCTTTTCATTTAATTGAAAACTAGTCTGTAAAACTTGAAAATTGTTTATTTTTAAAATAGCTCTCGTAACTGAGAAATGAAATATTCACATAAATCTCAACACTATAAAAACTTGTTTCAAACTGTGATCGAAACATCGATTTGGACTTAGAAGTTCACACTTGCTTGAAGAAAGCTTTTGATTGGAATTTTTAAGGAATATTTTCTTATTCAAGAAGAAACTTTGACAAAATTGTTACCCGTTGGAATCCGAAAGTGTTTGTTGCTTAATACTATGCGTATCCAGAAAGTAAGTGTACTGAGGCTCTCACGACCGGATGGATTTTATTTTCGACATGTTGGCTACACTTCCGTGTAGCCTGACCCTTTCCCTCCGCAATGAGACCGGTTCGAGGTCAGTACGTTCAGAAGTGTCGACGCGACAACACGTTTCGTGAAAAATGTCAATCGAATCTCCCGCCAAGTGCGAAATACGCGGCGTCATCCGTTATCTCGTTTGGAAGGGCAAACCTCCGGTTGAGGTTTATAATGAGGTGAAAACTGCATATGGTGATAAAGCTATGAATTGTACGAGTGTGTACAAGTGGTGTCGCGAGTTTAAAAACGGTCACGTCACACCTCTTCACCCTCTGCCAAAAAGTTCAAAACCACAATTTCAGCCAAGAAAATGATGGCATCCGTGTTTTGGGACTGTCAAGGCATAATTTTAATTGAATATATGCCTCAAGGGGAGACCATCAACTCTGCAAGATACTGTGAGACCCTAAAAAAATTACGGAGGGCGATTCAGAACAAGAGGAGAGGCATGCTGACAAAGGGATGTCCTGAACCATCCCGCGCATTCCCTTGACCTAGCACCTTCAGATTACTATCTCTTTACCTCCCTGAAGCTGCACATGGGTGGAAAAAGGTTTTCAACCGACGAGGAAGTAAAGGAGGAGGTGGAGAAGTGGACGGAGGGGTTGGCGGGAAACTACTTCGAGGAAGGCATCAAAAAGTTGATACCCCGCTTCACCACCTGCATTGAGAGGAATGGCGACTATGTCGAAAAATAGCTTACATATGTACTACGGTAACCACGTAATTTTTTTTGTTTAAATAAAAAAAATTGTAACCTACAAAAATTCAGTACACTTACTTTCTGGATATGCCTCGTAGATGAAACACCTTCAAAACTATTTTTAATACATTTCTCATCAGATGTTTTTCATTCATAATCGTAAGAACGCCAAAATCTAGATATTTATCAGAAAATAAGTCCTGTGACAGTTTTGTTAATCTAGTAACGATATCCATTGTCCTAGTTAGTAAGACGCTGGTCTTATTCGCGGAGTTTTGAGTTAGATTCCCAATGGTATCCTATTTTTTTTCAAATTCCAGTCTGGTTTTCATTTAAGGCCTCTTTAACGTTATGTACTCGTATGTTGATCGGGTTAAAGATTGTCACATAACAATAGACTGCTTGATTGAAATGCGTTATGGAGCTTCTTTGCGTTTTGTCCAAAGACATGTCGGCTAATTGGTGATTGCGTCTAGCACATTTTACTTTAGAGCTCTAAATCGTGATATGTACCTTATCAAATAATCACAGTATGATTAAATAGGTTGTCTGGTAATAATAGTGCACACTAAACGAAACGGTTGTTCCAGTCTACTTCTTCTTCTTCAGTTTCAATCCTGGGGATTGGTTAGCAGCAAAGCTTTGCATCTCCTCTTCTCTCCGCTCGGTCTTCAGCGATCATCTTGAGCTTTGTGTAGGAGGTGCAGTCTATATCGTGCCATATTTGCTTCAGATACTCTCGGTGAGGACGCCTTCTGTCAATCGATCCCTCAATCATTCCTTCCAGTATATTGTGCAGGAGATTTTCATGTCGCAGCATATGACCCATCCATTCTGCACGCATTTCCGATATAGTGATTGGTAGGTGCCTGGTTTCTTCGATCTTGCTGAGAACCTCATCATTTGTAATGTGGTCTCTCCAGGAAATCATTAGGATTCGTCTATAGGTCCACATCTCGAAGGCTTCCAATATTTTTCGATCTCTTTCGCCTATGCACCATGTTTCGCAACCATACATCAAAATACTCCACACGTATGTTTTGAACAATTGCTTGTGGAGTTTAGGGTCAAGTCTACTAGCAGTGTTATATCCAACTCGTGCAATTGTAAACTGTGAGTTTCTTGCCTACTCCAATGATTCTTAAAAGAAAAATTCGCTAACTGGGGTCTGTTCAACATGTTCGCATCATTAATTCAGACGACCTTTGTGACTTTGTGGGTTAAATGCATGATTTCCATTCCGGGGGCTGCAGATTTGATTTCCGTTGAACCCAGATTTAAAAAAATATCTTATCTAGTTTTTACTTGAAGTATGTTTAAAACCAGGCTGGATCATCTGAAAAGGATGGGTAATGAACAAATCTCATGCATAGCAGTACACGAGATTTCTGCAAGACATTACATGTCAAAAAGGTAACCAGGTGAAACTAGCCAATATTCATAACACGAAGAAGATAAATATCTGGGGCTAGAGCTTTTAAGTTTTGGATAGTTATATTTACATAAAACTGGACAAGGGGTTGATGTAATAAGCATTGTATGGGATTTTCTATATAAATCATTGAAAAGAAAAAAATAAAGCTCAGTAAAAATACTTATATGATTATCTCGAAATTGGTATACGAGTCAAGTCAATGGTCAATATTTTGGATTCATATTTTATTAATTTATTTATTTATTATTACACATGACAAGAAATATACACAATTTGAGAAAAAACAACATGTTATTAGATTTGGACATATAATTTTAATGGATCTGGGTTTGTTGCCTTTCATTTGTCATATCCCCAGTAAACTAAGCTTTTGCCTGTATCTCACTGAGGATATTTAGCATGAAAAAATAAATCGATACTTCTTTCCGATTTTTGATAACACAAAAAAACCCCGTTGCACGCTCTCATCAACCTGACAAACAGTGACACTCAACTACAACTGGAAACATCTTGCGAAACTCAACTCCTCACACATTATCACTACAGAAAGACCAAAAATATTCATCCCACAATATACCGCACACAATCATAAGAATAAAAATCAAAACAAATTCAAAACAAAAAAAAAAAGAAGAAAAAAAGAAAAACACACAGAAACACAAATACAAAAACATCCAAAATTAAAACAACAAGAAGAGACCCACACTCACGAGCTCACATAAATCCTTTCTACTCGTCATTCATCCTGAAAGCCCAAGTACTCAAAATCTTGTCGTAATAACAACCACGCTCCGATCGACTGTCTAAATGGTTTTCCTACCTTTAATTTTATTGAAGTCGGCACGCCATTGAATGTAATGGGAGCCAAATAAGCATATTGCCTTTGGGCAAAAGAGGTTTTAACTCTAGGGATGGAAAATCAAGACCAGCAAGATCTCAGTCTGTGGTAATAGCATATCTCTGAAGGTTTATACAGCATTTCTAAGCTCCCAAGCGCAATTTTTAATCGGTGATAAAATAAAATTATTGGAATTAGAAGTGTCACAGTTATTAATTATGTTAATAGAAAAACATTTCTTGTAATGATAAAATATTATTATAGGAATAACAGATATCACTTTATATAAATGTTTTTATTGAAATCACAAGTGTCACAGTGATAAAGTGTTATCATTGGAATAACAAGTGTCACGATGATTAAGTGTAATTATTAAAATATCAAATGTTAAAGTGATAAATTATAATCATTGAACCAACAAGTATCTCAATAAAAAAAAGTGTTATTATTAGAATTACCAGTGTCACGGTGAAAAGTGTATTTTTTTAATAACAAGCGATATAGTGATAAATAGTAATTATTGGAAGAACACATTTTACAGTATAAAATTATAATTATCGGATAACAAGTGTCGGATAGCGTTTTCATAGAACAATGAATTATAGATCTCGTCTTTTAGAACTAATCAACAAACATATGGTATAAAAATAATACGTAGATCTCATCTTTCAGAACTAGTCGGCAAACATATAAAAATAATATGTATTGTAGATCTCGTCTTTCAGAACTAGTCGGCAAACGTATAAAAATAATATGTAGATCTCGTCTTTCAGAACTAGTCGGCAAACATATAAAAATAATATGTAGATCTCGTCTTTCAGAACTAGTCGGCAAACATATAAAAATAATATGTAATGTAGATCTCGTCTTTCAGAACTAGTCGGCAAACATGTAAAAATAATATGTAGATCTAGTCTTTCAAAACTAGTCGGCAAACATATTAAAATTTTATGTAGATCTCGTCTTTCAGAACTAGTCGGCAAACATCTAAAAATAATATGTAGATCTCGTCTTTCAAAACTAGTCGGCAAACATATAAAAATAATATGTAGATCTCGTCTTTCAGAACTAGTCGGCAAACATATAAAAATAATATGTAATGTAGATCTCGTCTTTCAGAACTAGTCGGCAAACATGTAAAAATAATATGTAGATCTTGTCTTTCAAAACTAGTCGGCAAACATATAAAAATAATATGTAGATCTCGTCTTTCAGAACTAGTCGGCAAACATATAAAAATAATATGTAGATCTCGTCTTTCAGAACTAGTCGGCAAACATATGAAAATAATATGTAGATCTCGTCTTTCAAAACTAGTCGGCAAACATATTAAAATATTATGTAGATCTCGTCTTTCAGAACTAGTCGGCAAACATGTAAAAATAATATGTAGATCTCGTCTTTCAAAACTAGTCGGCAAACATATAAAAATAATATGTAGATCTCGTCTTTCAGAAATAGTCGGCAAACATCTAAAAATAATATGTAATGTAGATCTCGTCTTTCAGAACTAGTCGGCAAACATATTAAAATATTATGTAGATCTCGTCTTTCAGAACTAGTCGGCAAACATGTAAAAATAATATGTAGATCTCGTCTTTCAAAACTAGTCGGCAAACATATAAAAATAATATGTAGATCTCGTCTTTCAGAACTAGTCGGCAAACATATAAATATAATATGTAATGTAGATCTCGTCTTTCAGAACTAGTCGGCAAACATGTAAAAATAATATGTAGATCTCGTCTTTCAAAACTAGTCGGCAAACATATAAAAATAATATGTAGATCTCGTCTTTCAGAACTAGTCGGCAAACATATAAAAATAATATGTAGATCTCGTCTTTCAGAACTAGTCGGCAAACATATGAAAATAATATGTAGATCTCGTCTTTCAGAAATAGTCGGCAAACATATGAAAATAATATGTAGATCTCGTCTTTTAGAACTAGTCGGCAAACATATGAAAATAATATGTAGATCTCGTCTTTTCGAACTAATCGGCAAACATATGAAAATAATATGTAGATCTAGTCTTTCAGAACTAGTCGACAAACATATGAAAATAATATGTAGATCTCGTCTTTTAGAACTAGTCGGCAAACACAAAAAAAATCACAAATAATAAATTATAATCATTGAACCAACAAGTATCTCAATAAAAAAAAGTGTTATTATTAGAATTACCAGTGTCACGGTGAAAAAGTGTATTTTTTTAATAACAAGCGATATAGTGATAAATAGTAATTATTGGAAGAACACATTTTACAGTATAAAGTTATAATTATCGGATAACAAGTGTCACGATGATAAAGTAAAATAACAAACATAACAAGTGTTACGGTGATAAATTATATAATAATAATTTGAATAACTAATATCACCCTAAAAAAGTGTAATTATTAGAATAATAAAGAAATTTCTGGCGTAAAGTTATATTTTACGAGTTTTTTTTTACAATTTAACAATTTGTTGAATCCATAAATCATTTGATTCTATTGAAGATAAATACTTGGAAAAAATCCAAATGCTCGAATCAACTTAACTTTTGAGACTCGAGAATGTTTTTCTTAAGGTTTTTTGATTAATTTAAATATGATTGATTTGTTAGAGAAAAGTATGTTTACCATGCCAAAGTTGACATAAGATATTAAGTCAAAAAATTCTTATATGTTTGTGTTATTAAATATATTCTTAGTTAGTTTCGTTTTCGTTTATCTTTTAGAACTTCTCTTTGGAGGTATATTTTTTTAATTCTTTTTAAAGGGTTTTGAAGTATGTGATCTGATAGAAATAAAAAACCAAATGGGTTCAAAAGATCTCGTTAGCTTGATTAAGAGAGATCTTTTCGACCGAGAGGTTCTCCGAATTGAAGTTTGGATAAGAACAATCAGACAAAGGACAGAGCTAATAAGGTTACAACTGCCCATGGAGTGTTTTCAGGGACCCGACTGAAATAATGAAGTTAAAGTTTAAAACGTTATATATTGTCTGTTAGACCGAATTTAACTGAAAGGTTTTGTAAGCTGAAAAACGCCAGAAGTAAAAATAACTTGAAACAGAATTTTTTATCGCGGGGAAAAAATCTTGATATGGTTGTTTTAACTGATAAAAAACGTTTTATTTAATAGTTATGACATTCAAGTCCAGCATGCTTCGATAAATAATTGTGTCCTAATGTTTAAATAGTTTAACAATGAATTATATATCTCGTCTTTTAGAACTTATCAGCAAACATATGGTATAAAAACAATACGTAGATCTCATCTTTCAGAACTAGTCGGCAAACATATAAAAATAATAGGTAGATCTCGTCTTTCAGAACTAGTCTGCAAACATATAAAAATAATATGTAGATCTCGTGTTTTAAAACTAGTCGGCAAACATATAAAAATACTATGTAGATCTCGTCTTTCAGAACTAGTCGGCAAACATATAAAAATAATATGTATTGTAGATCACGTCTTTCAGAACTAGTCTGCCAACATATAAAAATAATATGTAGATCTCGTCTTTAAGAACTAGTCGACAAACATATAAAAATAATATGTAGATCTCGTCTTTCAGAACTAGTCGGCAAACAAATGAAAATAATATGTAGATCTCGTCTTTCAGCATTAGTCGGCAAACACATGAAAATAATATGTAGATATCGTCTTTCAGAACTAGTCGGCCAACATATAAAAATAATATGTAGATCTCGTCTTTTAGAACTAGTCGACAAACATATAAAAATAATATGTGGATCTCGTCTTTCAGAACTAGTCGACAAACATATAAAAATAATATGTAGATCTCGTCTTTCAGCATTAGTCGGCAAACATATGAAAATAATATGTAGATATCGTCTTTCAGAATTAGTCGGCAAACATATAAAAATAATATGTAGATCTCATCTTTCAGAACTAGTCGGCAAACACAAAATAAAACACAAATTAAATCACTGTAATTTATTTTTATCAAACACTGTTTATTCCACTTTTTTGTGACGGTATAACCCTACCGGTTTCAAAGCTTCCACCTCATATTCAGGGGTGCGCAAACAAGAAACTTGTTTGCGCTCCCCTGAAGATGAGGTGAAAGCCTTGAAACCGGTAGGTTTATACTGTCACAAAAAACTGAAATAAACAGTCTTTGATAAAAATAAATTACAATGTCTTTAAACCTCCACAACGTTAATGCCTTAACTATAAACAACAACAATATCACTATTATATTTCTGTCACACTAATACGAAAAATATTACTTTTACCCCGAAAACGTTCATCGGGTGGATTAAATCAAACATCTAGTTCAACGACTCGTATAATATGTCGGAAATAAAGTATTAACTTTCATCATAACCATCACACCATACATCGTTGAGGTAAGCAGAGAGAAACGATCTTCACTTTTTTCTGAGGATATGAGCCACATGTAATAGCTCGGCGATATAGTTCATCGTCACCATAATGCCATTTCCCGTTGGAGAAAGTAGAGAATAAAGATTTTCAATTAGTTCTATTCTAGCACACATATTCAGTTTCTGTCACATCCATATATACGAGTATACTCGTATCTTCATGTTTTATTTCCTATCAGTAGAATTTTTGATCTTTTTTCTTTAAGAATTGAATTTATTTGGTCGAACCATGTATTTAAATACTTCTATTATTCGTCTTAATATTTTTTGTTGATCTCTCATCATTAATTCTTTATACATCGTAAAATCTTAATAAAACTTACTACAGTTTAAAGACGGCATCATCTTTCGATCTACATTCTTTTCAATGTCTTCTTCTATTATTCTACCGTAAATTGGACAAATTACAGCGTCTTCTAAATGTGTGTCTAAGATTTATTTTCAACCTACGAAAGTACGAGCATATAACTTTATGCCAGAGGACATTCAACTGGTTGAATGTTAGAAATAGACGCCAAATTTACACACTGTCTATTGTATAATCTCCTTAACTGTCCCACCCCCCCCCCTCTTATCTCGCCGACATTTTTCAGCGTCTTGCCAATCATAGATTAGCGCTATGCTCAAACAAAGATTGTCTATTGGCCTTTCTAGTTCACCGCTCCTCTTTTTTTTGCGTCGTCCTTTACTGTCCATGCAGTTAGACTCTGGAATCAGTTACAAACCAATATAAGAAGCGACTAAAAAAACTCTTAATTTCTAGTCAGTAAAATAACGAGTTTCATTCCTGATTTTTTTTTTTCTTTCCTCTCCACCATCCTTTTGATTGATGATATCTCACTTATTAGGAAAAAAATGTTCGGGTGATTGTCCGTCTTTATGGAGCTCGTGGGCATATGCTCATGTAAATGTTTATGGATTTCGTGGGGATGGATAGTCATTTGAATGATTTATGCGACCACGTAACTTGATTAATTTACTTTTGTCTGGTTGGTTGGAAGAGATTGCCGCCTGGCAATAAGCCCGCCAGGTTGTTTTTGCAATAAAAGTGTTAAATAAGAAATAAATTGTTTATTCAACCATTTTATGACACGCTCTCATTTCTACCACATTTATCTTACTTTTATTTTACTATTTCCACGTCCAAGTTTCACTTATCATACATATCGTCATATTGGGATAAAGAATATATAATGAGGATTCCCCTTTACTCGTCTAACAATGAACTCGCAACAATATTCGTGATCTAGTAAATATGACGCTTGTCTTTGAAACCGGAGGTTGCGAGTTTAATTTCCGTTGAGAATCATTTCAAAAAAATGTTTCCAGTACGGTTTCACTCAATGCCTCTTGGACATTTTCCTAGTCGATTGGAAGAAATTGTCACATGGCAATTATACTAGCAGGTTGTATTATATACTACAAAAGTGAGAAATATGATCATAATTGTGTTATTTATAATATGTTTGTATGCCAGCCCAGCGATTTTGAATGGTATTTCGACGATAATATATATTTATGTTTATAAAGGATTCCAGCCTTAATTTCAGTCTAAAGAGATTGGCACATGGCAATGAATCCACCAAATTGTACTGTATATAACAAAAGTGTTATACAATATAATGCGGAATTTAATTTGTAGAATAACAGAGTAGTATTATCTTTTTCTAATAAAGAGTTTCACAAGTTAAAACTTGATTAAGTTTATTCTGCATTTTTTTTATAAAGTTATGAAAACATTTAACAGTACGGTATTGCTCGGTATTTCCGTTTCTTTTTTTGTATATCTTCTGAATTAAGAGCAAAGTACTCTTTAGTTAGCTTAACTTTTATATTATATCGTTTGAAACCTTATTTTTTTTTGTATTTCACACAGGGGACCGATGAGTTGAGAATACGAAAACTTTCAGGAAGAAGTTAATTCTGAAAAGTTTGAAAGATAATTTTTACGTCTATTTTTTACGTCTATTCTTAAAAGAAGAATAGATGGGAGTCCACGTCTTAAGATGGATTAACAATTTTAGAAACACTCCAAAATGCATATATAAATTTGGGAAACTTGGTTTGAGATTCCACCTGGTTGAAAAAATAGAGTAAATAAACGCTTTTTCAATATCATACGTGAAAAATCTTCAATCCCAACTTGTAGGCCAGAGTGCGTTTAGAATTTATGTTAGTTAATTTAAATTTGAGGAAGATATTTCGCAAGATCACGATAAGTGGAGATTGGTGATGGCAAAACAGGGTTCCACAATATGGGTGAAAGAGGAAAGAGAAAATAATGAATGAATGTTTGAATAAAAGGTAACATACTTGACAAGGAGTCAAACCATCCAACTTCCGACGCAAAGGTTAAATTTTTATTTATTTAATAAATAACTAAGTAAAAAAATAACCTTTGCATCGGAAGTTGGATGAATTATCTCATTGTCGAGTATTTTACCTTTTATTCAATCATTCGTTCATTATTTGCTCTTTCCTCTTTCATCCGTATTGTTGATCCCTGTTTCGCCATCACCAATCTCCACTTATCGTGATCTTAGAAAATATCTTCCTCAAACTTAAATGAACTAACATCAATTCTAAGAGCACTCTGGGCTATAAGTTGGCATTGAAGATTTTATTACGTACAATATTAAAAAAGCGTTTATTTACTCTATTTTTTCAACTAGATGGAATTTCAAACCAATTTTCCCAAATTTGTACATACGTTTTGGAGTGTTTCTAAAATTGTTAATCCATCTTAAGATATTGACTCAAAGCTATTTTTCCATCATTTTGGAGGTCTTCCTGAAGGACGACTACAAGCAAGTATGTGATACATTGATACGTAGGGACTTCTTGTTATACACACTTTCCACATGGCCTCATTAGTTTCTTCTGTGGTTTCCACCCCATCTAACAATATTTTATCATTTACATATTTTAAGATACAAAATTTCCTTACTTTATCTCGAAGTGTTTTGCAAGCAATAATTCTGGCAGTCTTTATTTCATTAGTTCTCAGCACATTTTTATTATCATTGTATTGGCTCTAAATTAATTTACACAACTTATAATTGACTTCATACAAGCTTTGTAAATTAAAAAACCACAAAAAAATATCATATCACAAATTTCCAATATTTAAATTATTTTGTGACTTTGAATGGATTTTTTTACGAATTGCATACTTTCAAGTTAAGTTAATTGTATTGTAATGGATAACACTTTCGTTCTTAACAGTACAACCTGGCGGACTTATTTTATTATAATAATTTATTCCAACTGATTAAAAAAGTGAACGAGGATTTAGTTGAAACCCTTTTTAAAAAACAATGGGGATTAAACCCGCAACCCTCGGGCTGGGGACAGGCGTCCCACAAACTGACATAAGCTGCAAATGTCGTTTGAATGGTTAAAATAATGTTTAGTGATCCACTGAATATATCATAAATATATTAAGCATGGATTAAGCACTAAAAACACGATAATATAGTTTTTCATTAACTTCAAATAACCGATAAACAGCCCTCCATCCGTATTTGTGAAAAAAAAAAACACTATATGTTTCATGGTTAGTCTCCATCTGAAAATACGAATATTATTCGTGACAAACTCATTCCAAGAAACTTTCGTTCTCAAATTATATCTATAAACTTTTGTAATATATATATATATATATATATATATATATATATATATATATATATATATATATATATATATATATATATATATATATATATATATATATATATATATATATATATATATATATATATATATATATATATATATATATATATATATATATTATTACAAAAGTTTACATGTTTTTTTCCTTTTCAATAAAAATTCAATTGATTTAGAAAATAAACGTACAGGTATATTTATTTTAGACGAACCATAAAAACACACATTAAATAAAAACTTCCTTAAATTTGAAGGTTCAAAATATATATATACTTTTTAAATAATAAACATTTTAATACAAATCTCAAATTATTTATAAAAAAACTAAAAATGCTTAGATTTTACTCATTTATAGTTTGAAAATTTTGTTCGTAAAGAATAAATTCAAATTGAATTTTGATTTAATTGTAAATGGTTCAATAGTTTCAATTTTTTTAAATAAAAACAGTAGCAAAAGAATTCGCAAATTTTCTTCAAGTCTAACATACTTAAATTTTTCTATGAAAGTAAAAACTATCACTTTCCTTGTGAATGGAAGGAATTTATAAAAACGTTTTGTGATAAAAAAAATCACTATTTAATCTAATTTAATTTTAATCCAAATCGACTTAATTTTTGATTGATAATTAAATGAGCTTAGGTCGTACCCACTCGCTACTCCAAGATGACACTTATTGTACATATTCTTATTGTAAAATATGCAAGCATTTTTTTTCAGCCTGGACTTTTAATAAATTTGTTTCGTTATAAATTAAATAGTTTGAAAAGTGTGAAGAAAAAACAAATAAAATGAACAAACATATACAAAAAAATAAACTAACAAATCATTATGGTTAAAAATAATATTGAAAAACCTAACATATTATTTTTTCAGTTTTAAAAGTTCACTTCTTTGCCAAAAAATTTTTAAGCACAAAAATAAAATTGTGAAATACTTCAAAAATCTGAAGCTGACATAGTCGCATTAAATTGAAATTTTTAAATGATCACAAATAATATTTTTCCCCTTTGATATCTTTATAAATATTTAAAAACTCAAATCAAAGTTCATTAAAAAACACAATATTTCATTATAAAAACCTTTTACGGCAAAGTTTTATACAAAATAAAATTACTGTCAATGAGCAATTCAACGAATTTTATTAACAAACAATAGGATATCAATTTCTAAATATTTAAACATATAGTCGATTATTTAAAAATAATATGAACATCTTACTACCCTCTTGAATAAAATAAAATCAACACGTACTGCAAACCTGAAAAAAGAAACATGAATATGCTCAACGGAATACTACATTTAACAATGTTTGCAAATATTTCTTACCATACATTTAATTTTCTATCACATCTTCACATTACATATTTTATTATTCAAGTCTAAATCATGTTCATAAATTTTGCCACCTTTCCTTTAAATTATTTATGAACGTCAATCAAAAGTCACTTAGCGAAAAACTTTTTTGAAATGTTTTACTCCATTATGACACATCAAACAAAAAGGACGAAGAAACTCAACAAATATTGTATCATTGTCACATTTCGAACGTATTAAAATTAAATAAACTCTTAAACACCATGTTAAATTCAAAAATCATAAACTTAATAAATGTATTTATCGTTAAAAAAGTTTTTGCTCTAAAAACGAGGGATGAATTTTTTATCACTTCACAAATTATTCACTTGAAAGTTTTAAAATCAACCATTTTTCTGCGTTTTATATTAGTTCAAAAGTATTTTTTTCAATATCACGAAAAAAAAAAGCGTTTTTCAGTCTACCTGTGGATTCTGAAAGAATGGAAAGCCGGATTTCGTGGCCTGAAAGCGTTCGTTTAAAGGTTGGCGTTGCGACGCCCAAATATCGCGGCGGTTGCGCGGCGTCTGACGAAGGCGCTTTCGAATAGCGCCGCGACGCTCTGCTTAAGCGCACATTTTACAAAATACTGTATGCAGGGTGATATGACATTTGATTTCAATAATATTTCCTGTATAAGATGTCATTTAGTATCGGAAATGGTGTCTTTGTTATTTTCAAAGGATATTGTCTTGATGTTTAATTATACTGTACAAAATAATAAAAAAAATAAGGAAAACGGTTTTCCGTAAACTTTCCTGATCATGTTTTAGAAACATGACTTTTTAAAATAATAAAATAAATCACACGTATTTTTTAAAAAGGAACAAAAAAGAGGTTTCCATTTGCTATATATTCAGGTATTTATATTTAGCTTCTACCACATATGTAAACTTTTTCTAGCATAATCTCTAATTATCGATCTTTGATTCCTTTTTTTTTCAGTGTTTAGGTTTTTTTCCGGTTATGTGATTTTTCGTATTTAATTAACTACTCAAAAAGCTTTTGTAAAAGTTTATAAAATACCAATTGTTTTTATTCAATATTTTCCTTTTTTGTTTTATGGTTAAAATTCCTTATTTAAGTGGTGAAAATTGTTAAAAAATATATGAGCGTATTTGTAAAATATATGATTATTAAATTTAATTTTGTCTCGTTTCTTACATAATTTACTTAAAAAAAAACATTTGTAAATGTTGTATTACACTTTCGTTACATGCAGTATAACCTGGCGGGTTTCGCATTAAGCGTTAAGCTCTCACAACTGACCAGAAAGATGTTTAAGAGGCCTTAAGTACAAACCATACCGGAACCTTTTTTTTTTAAATACCATGTTCCAACGGTAATTGAAACGCAACACCCGAGTGAGATAAGACGCCCGTCTTACACTCGGGCGCGTAGGGCACGGAAGACTTCATATAATGATTTTCATTTAATAAAAAAAATCAATAGTCACTAGAATTTTTTTAGACAAATCATTTTTTTTTGGATTGCTTTATCTCAAATAAAACAAAGTTGTTAAATTAGAGTTTTCAAAAAATAGTTACATAATTCAGTCCCAAATCTGGGAAGAAACTTCGTCTGGTAACAGTACGTTCAATGATGAACCACAAAGTGCTTGCCTACTCCAGAGGTTTCTAACCCGTTAGGTCACTTACTGGGACAAAAGATGAAATTATCTCGCTGCCACGCTCTTCATTATATCTTAATCACTAATTTGGATATATAAAATTATAACAAACGAAAAAAAGGCTTAATACAGGAAACGTCGTTTGAATAGACCAGGCCCTTCATATTAAAAAAATAAATGTTTGCAAAGTGATTATTAAAGAAAAATAAAGAGTGTGCTCACAGCTTTTGAGAATGAATCTTCGAGTTTTATTTCGCTTAATAATCCATCTCGTGATTCTAAAACAAGAAGGAAAAAAATTGATATGTATAGACGGAAAACTAATATATTTTTGTAAGTCGCTCCAAAATGATATCTTTGTAATTCCATCTTGAATTTATTTTGTAATCGTCTCATTCGAAGTGCTCAAATAGCATTAATAAAATTTCAATATTTTTAAGTGAAACATTTATTGGAAAGCACTTAGCGTTACGACGCTTTTATTTACGACCGTGACTCGTGCTTAAACGCAGCGAGCGACACATTTGGAGGTAGGAAAACACAGTACGTGGAATTGTTCTCATTTGCGGTCTTTTGTTTGGAAAATTTTCATTTGTGTTGTATTATACCAAAAATGATCACATCCATTTTGACGAAATTAATATTATTAAAAAAAAATAATATTATATCACAAAAAAACATTGTTAACTCGTTTGGTCATACTGACCCTAAAACCATGGAAAAATCTTCCTCCAGAGTGCAGGGATGTTGATTGGAAAAATACATACAAAACATTTCAAAAGATTATATTAATTTGAAGACATTTTAAATTGAAACCTGAGGTTACTTAGTGACCATAATTTAATAAATGGCGTTACAAAATCAATAAACATTAATAAAATAAAATACAGTGAAATTTTTTATGATTTTTTAGCGATACCCAAACTTTTTAGCAAGTCATTTTGATCAAACATGTGCTGTAGGGTAATTTTGATGCACATGCATATTGTAGTGACATTTTGATGCAAAAGTGTGCTGAAGAGACAATTTGAGGCAAACATGTGATGTAGTCATTTTGACTCATTCGTGTGCTCTTGAATCATTTTGAGTAAAACTTGTGTTATAAATTCATGTCGATATAAACGTATCCTGTAGAGTTATTTTAATGTAAAATTGTGCTGTCGAGTAATTTTAATTCAAACGTGTCCGTCGTATCAATTTAATCCAAACGTATGCTTTTGATGTCATTTTGATGCAAAAGTGTGCTGAAGAGTCATTTTAATTCAAACATGTAATGTAGAGTCGTTTTGATTCAAAGGCGTGCTGTAGAGTTAGTCATTTTGTTTCAAAGGTGTGCTGTGCTGTTGTCATTTTAATGTCAACGTGTGCTGTAAAGTCATTTTAATTCAAACATGTGCTGTTAAGTCGTTTTGACCTTCTCGTCTTGTTTACATCGACACATCTCAAAATATGTTACATGCTCTATTGTTTCTCATACTTCTTACCTATCCCTCAGTCAAAATGTCCTCAACTATTACCCTCCACTCTTTTCTTGATCTATCCCATATTCGCTTTCACGACGAAGTTTGATTATTTTATTATCAATTTTAGGATTTGACCGTTTTTGATCTTTGCTAAAACAATCGAGCGTATATATGCAAACAATATCTAACTCGAAATTCTTTTCAAAATGGTGCTTCGAAATGGAGTTTATTCAAAACAAAATTTAATTCATAAAATATAAATTGGCCAGGTGCTCCATGTTATTTAAAAAAAATTAGTTTATTGAATTCAAATAAATTATCATGAGACCTTAAGTTCAACAGTTTAAGAAAATACATACATATCTTGTCGGGGCAGGCACATAGGACAGAACGCCAAACGATCCCATCACGACATATTTTCTTCATCTCATCCATTTTCAAACATTTAGTAAAACACCTCCTACTATTTATTTTGCATATACCTGGTCATAACGTAATCTCTTCTAACTAGAAAATTGGTGTGGTGAGATGCAGACAGCTGATTCGTGACGGCCCCGTATCGTGAGAACAGCTGCGCATATTGTTACATTTGTATATGTTTGTTATAGTTTTATCTCGTATACGTCCTTACTATTGTATTATTTAAATAGTTTTGTTGTGTGTTTTAAGATTATTTTGTATAAACAAAATAATATTGTAAATAACATTGTGCTGTGTTACTTACTCCCTTCAAATGACACAGGCATTTTTTCGCGTCTAGTATTCAAGGGTATAAGAATACCTATGACTTCGATCATATCTATTCTTTACAAAAAACACATGCCGGTGTGCTCTGATCATCTCACTTTAGGTGTCCCATCAGATCCAGTACACCGGTGTGGCCGATGAGTGTGCTGGTGGGAAACAACACATTCAATTAGATGAGAAAAAAAAAGAAGAAAAAAACGAAAACTCCACGACACAACATCACTTTCCAACTGAACTGATGTTGAAATAGCGATAAGATCTTCAGCTACGAGTCCCAAAAATGACGACGACCGTTGACAATAAATAAAAATACAATAATCATTGTATCAATCAGGTCAAGGAGACCGTGTCACAAATTGTACAGTATTTGAAAACCTCTTTAATCCCGTTTCGTAAGTCACAAATCTCTGATGCACATGTAATCACTTGAATAATCAGTGTTTTATAAAGTTGGCATTTTATATTCTTGAAGAGTATGCAAGACATATTAGAATCTAAATGGCATCTGGTTGTTGACAGCATCGACTTGTTTAACCCTTCCTGTTGTCCTGTGATGTGTAACTAGTACACATTGCTTCTAAAAACTTTAATATCTCTATAAATATAATAAATACTGGGTTCAGATTTTAGGCATTTCTCCGTAATACATTTACGCATTGAATGAAAAAAATACAATAATATAAATAATAATTAGCACTTATCGGCCACATCAGATATATTTTGTGAAAATTGGGAATAAATTCACCAATACAAATAAACGTGTGCCAGTGTGTGACGTAGGTATATTCATTCTAAAAAAATCACTATGGGTGAGAAGCGACGTTATTCATGTCTCACTCTCACTCTACTTCAGTATATGGGAACGCAAGAGGTATAATCTCAGTTCGTTCGCTTCTCTCGCTTTAGTAGCTCGCGGGCATTCATTTAGGGTGGTCTATTTGCCCGTTTTGTGAACGTCGGCTGATGAGGTTTTTTTCATGTTTTCAGCAATTAAATTGGTGGAGCAAACGCCACACCATCAGACGATGATAAAGGAAATGGTACTCATAGGTGGTGGATGTGCAGGGGTCGTACAATGGGCCGAGCTCTGCTGGTGCACCAGGACGTTGGAGCTTCGTTCGGGCTGAAGAGGTCGGTCACGGCGAACGAAAACTTATTGTCACACACGCGTTGGTGAAGAGTGTTGATTGCTATTTGTCCTCTTGATGTGTCCCCTGTCATCCGGATGACGGGCTGTGCCCCACTGCGCCGTTGATGCGATTTTTGTTCTTCTTACTAAAATCGCATCTTTGACTCGCGAACGCAACAATAACACGCGCGACAGGGCCGGGAGCGATAATAGAGCAGCCTAAGAGCGGAACAGTATTTTACGTCACGTTTTAGCGTGAACATAAATTTCAATTATTATCCCTTTTGACTTCAAATTTAACTCATTTAAGCGATTGACGTTGAACATTCTTATTTTTCCGATTATAAATCGCTCATTTTTACACGTGTATTGAATACACAGCACCGGAACGCGCGGATTTTTTTAGCACAGAAAGGGTAAGATTAAAGAAAAATTGTTAAAAACAGTATTTATCTTAACATATTCCTTTATTTTTAGCTCCCATATAATTTTTAGCTCCCCATATAATTTTTAGCTCCCATATAATTTTTAGCTCCCCATATAATTTTTAGCTCCCATATAATTTTTAGCTCCCATATAATTTTTAGCTCCCATATAATTTTTAGTTCCCATATAGTTTTTAGCTCCCATATAATTTTTAGCTCCCATATAATTTTTAGCTCCCATATAATTTTTAGCTCCCATATAATTTTTAGCTCCCATATAATTTTTAGCTCCCATATAATTTTTAGCTCCCATATAATTAGAAATTTTCGTTTTACTTGAGATTCATATTTTGTTTTCATTCTTATTATTTAACCGTTTATCAAATATTATTCTCAATACTTATAAGAAAGATAATCCGTCCCTCTGAAAACTAAGTTCAATATATTAAGAATAAACCAGTGTCTGTCATGTGTCGTTTGTGGATGGGCCACAGCGTGGTAGCTAGTCATATTTACAGAATGCGTATTCTTGAGAATTCGAGTGGCTTCGAGTGTGGTCTGGATGATGAAACTATAGACTCCGTACTTTTTTGTTGTCCTTGGCGAGACATAATCGATTTCCTAAACGCCGTATCTTTACCGCGTCCAATAAATTTTGCGTTTCTTCTTTCTTCGAGGAACTTTTCCACTAGTAGATAGTTATTTTTTTAAACTTAATCAGTTGGAACTTTAAATGGCCAAGTGTTGGGATTTTTTAAAGTTAATTTTTATTATATTCATTTATATATTACACATTACCTTTAATGTGGTGGTATAACTTATCCTTTAATGTGGTAGTTTAACTTATCCTTTAATGTGGTGGTATAACTTATCCTTTAATGTGGTGGTATAACTTATCCTTTAATGTGGTGGTATGACTTATCCTTTAATGTGGTGGTTTAACTTATCCTTTAATGTGGTGATATAACTTATCCTTCAATGTGGTGATATGACTTATCCTTTAATGTGGTGGTTTAACTTATCCTTTAATGTGGTGGTATAACTTGTCCTTTAATGTGGTGGTTAAACTTATCCTTAAATGTGGTGGTTTAACTTGTACTCTAATGTGGTGGTATAACTTATCCTTTAATGTGGTGGTATGACTTATCCTTTAATGTGGTGGTTTAACTTATCCTTTAATGTAGTGGTATAACTTATCCTTTAATGTGGTGGTATAACTTATCCTAAATTGGGTGGATTGCCTTAAATAAAGACTATTTGAAAGATGTCGATATTATTTTATTTATATTACAAATAATATACACAATATGAACGAAACTGAGAAAATAACAAAATAATTTGAAACGGACACTCTCAAATTATATTTATCTCAGTTTATTGTTTGTCACTTGTCGTGACAAATGACAAGTATATTAAGCTTCTGCCTGTATTTTACTAGGGGCATATGTACCTACATGAAAAATATACCGTCTAACACTAGCTACAATAATGAAGATATCATCCATGTGGGATAGGAGAGATTATTTCCTGATTTATGATACTTTATAGATAATCTACTTTTGCTCTAGAGCAAATTACATCATTTTATTGGAAACATTTCATTAAATGCCAGTAATAAATAAAAAAAATAACCAATTAATAGTTTATAAGTCTTAAGTTATTTGTAAAAAAGATTCATACAAGTACAATAAGATATAAACAATCATAATACTTAAAGCAACAAGAATCAAATACAATAAGTGTAAATATTTAGAATCTTATTATCTGCTATAGAACAGCATTTATGCCTAGTTAGGTGGACAGTACAACGAAATTCCAATGCAATCATTTGATTTTGTTTGTGCCACCTCATTATATACATAAAGGACGATGTCCATGGTCTAGTTAGTAAGACGTCTGTCTCTCAGCTCGGAGGTTGCTGGTTCAAACTCCACTGGAAGCCCAGATTATTTTAAAAAGGATTCAAGTCTGGTTTTCACTAAAGGTATCTTTAATATATTTCTGGTTGATTGGAAGAGATTACTACAAAGCAATTAGCTCGCCAGGTTGTGCTGTATACGACGAAAGTGTTTTATAATACAATATAGTAAATGTAAATTTCAAATAATATATTTTGAATTCCTGTCGGCGGTTGTAGTCTAACGGTATGCATTCAAACTAAGTAAACGGGCATCTAAGGTTCGATTCCTGGCTGGTTCAGAATTGTAAGGTTTTTTATTATTATTTTGCAACTGAATTCATTTTTTAGATTATAATCTAGCATATATGCTACTTATTATAAATTATTAAAAATATTTTTTCAGTAAAGTACACTCAATATATCTGAATGAATGTTGTTAAGTGTGACAGGGAGACAATAATGTCTTCTGTTCCAGGATCGAGTCTTCGGGGTTAAAATGTCTGGAAAAGGCACGGAATTCATAAGTGACGCGTCAATAAACATGTTGTTGACACTACCGTTTAGCGTGTGCAATTTTTATTACCAGATAACTCTTTTACCAAAGAGGCATCTTTATTAAGGGTATTATCAGGAACCGGACATAAACCCTCAAGTGGAAGTAAATAATGTTACCACTAGGCTACACAGCTCCTTATCAAGCATATGAAGTATTTTTTTCTAAACCTTTTATACTATATAACCGCGACAGTGGTGTCAGTGGTGTCAAACACACCACAAACTGTTAACTGAATGAATAAAGAAGATCTTCGAGTAGACCACAAATGAAAAAACCCAGTAAAAAGGCCGAAAAGAAGGTGGAGTTTACAAGGATAGAACTTTTTTACCAGAGGCATCATCTGAATTCGAACGACGACAGACCCTGGCATTATGTTATCTTGGACTTGAAAGGTGAGAGTTCAAAAAGAGTAAAGAAAATTACCTCGAAAATGGTCCTTTTTTTTCAGATTAAAAAAAAAACTTCACGAACTGACAAAAAAAGAACAGCCTCTTTTACTCGAATATATTATGAAACAAAAGCTCGTCGATTGGAAGAAATGGTTACAAAGCAAAAGAGGTACCAGATGTTTTACCACGAAAAAGTTAAATAAATAAATACATAAAGAAGGTATTTTGATTTCACATTTTGAATTCAGTAACTGAATACGTTTTGTGGTTAAGGACGTTTCAGCTTATTTGCGTCCTATTGTGAAATAATATTTTAGGCTTTGAATACAAAGCAGGTTGCGTTAATGCATATGAAATTAAATAACTTAGTCACTTCACAATGGAGCCGGAGTGTTTCCTTTTTTTTTTTTTTTTTGTAAAATTGAATATGTAACGAGGAACTTTATAAATTTTGTAAGGGGGAAAATAAAGAGAAAATTGTTGAATTTTTTTTTCTACCCCTGCATTTCTATCAAATGAAGCGTAAAAATCTACAGAGGACAACACAAAACACTGATACTGCTTAAATTTGTGATTTTAGAGATTTGCTTTTTTTTTGTCATCTATTTATTTTCTGTTTTTTTTCCTTCTTATTCTACATGTGCAAACCAAGGGTGTGGGCTGAAAATCATCTGGTGTCCTCGCGGCTGGACTCGCCCTACATTGATGGGGTGTATTTTGACCGGAAGGATATTATTAGATGAGCCCAGACCTTTTGATAGCTTCCCTTGTAAATGTATTTTCTGCCATTAATGTTGTGTTTAATGGCAGAAAATACATTTACAAGAGAAGTTTACATTTAATGTTAATGCTGAAATTTCCATTTAATGTTAATGCTGTTCTCAATAACATACGCAAGAACGTGTCTTCCAGCCGCTATGCCTGTTGGAAGGGCCTTAACTCTTCTGAACGGGACTGCTTCGGATTTTGACATATTTCATATGACATTACCAAAAGCAAAAGTAAATTTTCTTCTTAGATTGAGCGCGCTAGAAGGCACTCATCAACATGCCTAAATGACTGTGAATATATGTGTATAATATGTTTGTGTGTATATACTCGTTTGTGTGCATATGCATTATTTTTTATTTTATATAATTTTTTTTAACTTATTTTTGTTCCTCTATGTAATTTTTCTTCTCTTTTGATGTTTTGTTTTTTCAAAGTAATTGGGCTAAGCCTGTTTTGAAAAAATAAATAAAAAATAAAAAAAAAAAAAAATACACTCAACTTTAATATATTACTTTTCTAATACTTTCAATTTTTCAATAATAATAGGATAAATCCAGAGGTAGAACGCCCTTGATGAATCCAGAGATAGAGCGCCATTGATGAATCCAAAGGTCTCAGAAAAAGTATAAGAAATACAGAAATAGATAAAACTTGTTGAGCCGAAGACAGCAAAATAGAGAATGAAAGAATGCGTTATTGGCAGGATCACGTTTAAATAATGGATGATACCCGGATTTCTCGTACAGTTTCTCATGGTCACCTCATAGAAAACCGATCATCAGATGAACCTCCGAAAAGATGTTGTGAAATCAAACAAAATAATTAAAAGACAATTTATTTAGTGCCATTTATAAGGCAAGTTGTGCTGAAGGGCACTCTAATTTAGGAACGAAATAATTTATTTTCAACTTCTACATTTCCTCCCTTAAACAAATTTTCAACTTCTGTCCCGAGACTAGACTATATTCAGGTGAACGATGTTTGATTCCTCTGGAGAGAACCTTGGAATAGAGGTTAAAAATATGTGTAGGGGGTATATATGTAATTAATTGAAGTGACAAAACTATTTATTATTTAATATAATAACATAAAGTTCCACAAATGTGAAGCTGAAACCTTTCATAAATCAATTATTTGTATTTTTGGGTTGATGCGCTTGGCGCAATAGTTTTCCAGTATATTGTTTATAGTTAAGGCATTAACGTTGTGGTGGTTTAAACACATTGTAATTTGTTTTATCAAACATTGTTTATTTCACTATTTGTAAGGGTATAAACCTACCGGTTTCAAAGCTTTCATCTCATCTTCAAGGGAGCACAAATAAGACAGAATTCTGTTCGAACTGGTACCGATATTCACGCTTCTAACAGTTGAGGACATTCGGGTTGGGGATTGAGGGCTGAGGGAAGCATGGGACGACCTCGGCGAGCAGCAGAGAGATTCTTGATATATATGTGTTTTCTAGATGTTCGCCTCGATGTACTGACTTAGAAATTTCTAGGAGTTTTCTAGTTTTTCAGTTGTTCAAAATGGGCTCTATCTGGTTTTCCACTTAAGGGCTTTTGGCATCATGATATTTTTTGAAAGAGCTTTCTATGTGGCCAAAAGCCCCATTAATACAATACTATTTTAAGCCACTACCGACCAAAGTCCTAAGAATTGTTCAATTTTGTGAAGTGCTATGTGCTGCTTTAATACAACGTAAGTGATACACATTTTCAGCCGTAATGAGGTGGGTTTACACTTACCGAAATACCCGGATATTCCCGGAAAAGGGACAGGCGACTGGAACAAGTGGAAGCAATTCTAAAGAGAGGATGCTCATTTATATGCAGTGTGATAAGCGGGAACATACTGGCTATAGGATAAAAATATGAGAATAGCCTGGAAAAAAACATGAGGGAATTACATTATCAAGTAAATGGTGAAACGAATTAATCAATTAACATCCCCTTCATTTCGTGATATTTTTAAACATCATCATATTAGTTGATTCGCGATCAAACAGATAAAATTTTAAATGCTGAAAGAATAAAAACAAAATTCCGCGAATAAGTTTACCTTTAGAGGTTTTGAATGGAATGGATAACATAAATATTAGATTAGATTAGCATTAGATTAGATTTAGATTTAGCATTAGATTTAAAATTTTCTGAACGTTAATGCCTCAGACCATATTTTTTATTTTATTTATTTAACACTTTTACTACAAACACAATCTGGCGGGCTTGTTGCCAGGCTCCAATATCTTCCAACCAACAAGATAAAAGTAAACTAAGCAAGTTACATGTAACATGCAAGGTACATAATATATCGTAATAGAAAATAATTGAAATTATTTTGCAGATATTTTTTTTCAATTATAAGGGTGGTATGAGTGGAATCAGAGATGGAAGGGTTTTGTCAGAAGATGAAAGGATTTGTTCAGTAAGAAAGGAGTATTTTGGAAAAATGTACTAGAGTTGTGATAGTATTAGAAACAACAGTGAGTTTGAAAATGACGAACATTTAGAATGCGTGAATGTAATTATTCAAGAAGTGCAAATTGCTGCAAAATACATGTAAAACAGAACGGCGTCAGGTTGTGATGAAATGTGCAAAAAAATAAGTGTTTGGAGATGATCGAACGATCGAGTGTCGGAGACACATTTATACAAATTTTAAGAATCTGACTGCACGCCGAAAGACTGGAAGAACGCAATAATCATTTCGTTATTTAAATTTAAAATTGCAAAGATGGCGTGTGGATGTTAAAGTTATTAACATAGTTAGTTAGGATGTTAAATAGGCGAAATATGAGTCATGATAGGTAAGTCTGGTGCTCTGTCCTATTTGCCTATCCAGGGAAATGGAGTGATGGTATGTATGAGGATAAAACACAACATTTGTCATCAAATGAATAATTTATAGTATAAAACCTGCAACGCAACAATATTAAACCAGCTATTAAAGTATTTACTTTTTATCTATCATTTAAAATTTAGTTTTATACTGCGTTTTACTTTATTTTATACACTACCACCTTGTATTTCTATTTCCGTTTTGCAATATTTTCCAGCCAACCACAAAAGTGATTAAAAGACTAAGTGAATACCATACTGGAATCCTTTTTTATAATAATTTGGTTTCCACCGCCAATTGAACCCTCAATCTCCATGTTAGGAGATAGACGTCTTACCAACTAGGCCTCAAATGTCTTATGTTGAGTTTTTATTTATATAATTTACTTTGAATTTCTAGTGATTTTAATTCTTAGGTAATGGGACATAAACTCGTGTGATATAACATAACTAGACTTGAAACTGTACATAATCAAAACAACAACGTTCACTACTCGACAATCAAATTAACCATTAGAGTATTGATGCCAAAAAATCTAGCATTACATTTGTTTCATTATATTTCTCAACATTCAATTCAGAGTTTGTTGTTTTATAAAACAATATGAACTGAAGTTATTTTAAACAAACAAATCCATAACTTAACTGGCATTCGTTACAAGCAAAACTTTGATAGTTTATCTTTAACTATTTAACTCGACCCAGTTATACTGGCACCATCAGCTAAAGTACAGCAGATATAGAAAACCATTAAAACAACAATATAATAAGCAAATAAAAAAAGTTTAATTTTCAGATAAACACAGAACACCGTACGTCATGTGAACTAGACTGAAATGAAATATAATTTTGTAATAAAAAAAACCTTGACTAATCTTGAGTAAACTTTTTGAAAGAGGAAAACTTTTAGCATGGAACAATATAAGAAAACCAGAGTCTCAGATGTCTTTCAACCACGACATCTTGTAAAAAGCATACAAGTTATACTTAATTAATAAAAATGTATATTACACTCTGTCTGTCTGTGGTGTTGAAGACAAAATGAGGTGGGGAAGAAACGGAAGGTGCTTCTAGAGGGATCATGTTGACCGCATGGAGGATATAAGACTTAAAACTCTTACAGCAGGAGATTACCAGGAAGGTCGCCGAAAAGGTGGAAAGACAGCTGGACGTCATCATCTCAGGACAGCCCACCGTCACAAACAGGTCGTACGACCTAAACCAAGACAAAGAAGAAGAATAAGTTTATTTCACTTTTATATTTCCATATTTTATTGAAATTTAATTATGATTTTTTTTCAACCATATCCAATAAACATATAAAACAACTGAGCTGAAGGCTGGTTTGGTATTAAGAAAGATAAATTGAGATAAAATGACTCGTTTTGTACACAAGTATATCAAGGTAGATTGAAAAAAAATAATTTATCAAATGAGCCAGATTTTTAAGGAAAGCCAAGTGACAAAAGGTGATGGGAGAAAATTTTGCATGACGAGATAGATGAATGTGATATGTTATAAGCTAAATATACGTTTTTGGGTTTAAAATTGTAGAAATTGTATTGTATTACACTTTTGTTGTGGACAGTATGACCTGGCGAGTAGATTGTTATATGGCAATCTTTTTCTATAATCAACCAAGAATATTTTCAATAAGCCCTTAATAAAAACTGGACATTGATTTTTTTTAAAAAGCCCGATACCAGCAGGCATCGAGCACATAACACCTAAATTACAGACAGATTTTTAACTTTAGTATAAGGATGTTATACTAAAGTTAAAAATCTGTCTCCTCTGCCTATTCCATTAAAAAATATACAGCGTTAAAAGGAGCCAATTAAACGCATGTACTTAGAGTAATAAAAGGTAATACAGAAGACATAATTAAGGGATTGGGGATGAATGTGAACTTAAGGCTGACGTGTTAAGCAATATTTAAAAGAGCACTCTGAGATTTGTTAGGTAGACAAACGACTGAAATAAGACTTACAAAACACATACACACTGCAAATGTTTTGGGTATGTAGAACAAACGACTGAAGAAAGGCTTACAAAGCACATATACACTGCAAATGTATATGAAAGGCATGATAGATGAAGGCTAAGGAAACGTAAAAAGTCAGAGGAATCGTGGCAGTTATAAGAAAGTGTGTGGATGTGGACGAGGCAGAATATGTGTTTCGTGGTAGGAAAGTGTATGTCGAAATGGAAACATCTGGCGCTCTGTCCTCTCTGCTTATCCTAACATGCTAATGGCGTTATAATATGTATGTACATATGTTAATCAAAAACATACTGCAAAAATAACAAAAACATACTGCAAAAATAACAAAAACATACTGCAAAAATAACAAAAACATATTGCAAAAATAACAAAAACATACTGCAAAAATAACAAAAACATATTGCAAAAATAACAAAAACATACTGCAAAAATAACAAAAACATACTGCAAAAATAACAAAAACATACTGCAAAAATAACAAAAACATATTGCAAAAATAACAAAAACATACTGCAAAAATAACAAAAACATATTGCAAAAATAACAAAAACATACTGCAAAAATAACAAAAACATACTGCAAAAATATACCATAATATTATAAAAATTAAAATTAAAGATCTCGATATTACTTCATAAAATAAAAAAATAAAGATGTACTGAAATATTAAACTTATAATATAATAAAGGGTCTTTTGAATTGAGCGGTTTTTTATTCTTGGATAAAACATAGATGGCGTCGCGAACTTTGCTGGGTCTTGTGACATTTAAGAAGTGTAATGTGTATGACATTTATAAAAATGGAGTCGTATACAATACAACAACGCGTTCAAATTGTTGAATTATTTTATGGTTTGTAATCTCCGGAAACGGTGATGTTAATTGGCCACCAAGATCATGCGATTTGACACCGTTGGACAACTTTTTCTAGGGTTACGTGAAAAGCCAGATCTATAAGAACGACTCCCAATCAATTCCTGAGCTGAAAGATGAAATTATTCACATTGTTGGTGAGTTAGAACCGCAATTATGCCAAAATGTCATCGAAAATTTTGACAAAAGAGTGGACATCTGTGGAGCTGCAAAATGTGAACATTTGGCGGATTTTGATTTTTGTGTTTAAATTTCATACATTATACTTCAATGACCAATAAATTTTTTTTTGAAATCAAAGTAAATTGTGTGTTTTATCAAGAATTAAAAAAAAACTTTAAAAAATCGCTCAATTCGAAAGACCCTTTATCTAGCAATCTAAGGTTAGGGCTACAATCTCCGATAAAAGAGTGTCGCAATTTGGTGTATTCACATTATGACTTCAAGGAATGGTGGTGGAAGGTAGAAGAAAAAAATTTAAGGTAATAATCCCACCAAATTGTCGACAATGAAAATGTATTTCAATACAACAAATCTGCTCGCTTGCCACATTTCACAAACCCTGTTCTGTAGAATCAATATAAACAGGGCCAGAGCTTCGCTTTATAGCCTCATCCCGCCTTATCCGTGTTCAAGTGGACATTGAAGCCTCACTTTTTTTCAAATCGCCATATACCATCTCCAGCTCTCTTCCAACCTTTTTTCCATTCCTGAACCAATATTTCTAAATCGGTACATTAAACTTTAAGCAAAGGGGTTTGTTGACCTGAACTTTTGTTAAAGAACATTTATTTACTTTTTTTATAAAACATATCAACCTTATCAAGTTATAATTTACACGTATATTTTTTTAACAATATATAGAAAAAAACTTCACTTATTGGGAATTTTGTATGATATGTTTGACTGTTCCGCTTATTGAGACGTAATGAAAGCCGTTCAGTTAAAACCTCTTTTGCCCAAAGGCCATATGCTTATTTGGCTCCCATTACATACAATGGCGTGCCGACTTCAATAAAGGTAAAGGTAGGAAAACCATTTAGACAGTCGATCGGAGCGTGGTTGTTATTGCTACAGAATTTTGAGTACTTGGGCTTTCAGGATGAATGATGAGTGGAAAGGATTTATGTGAGCTCGTGGGTGTGAGTTTCTTCTTGTTGTTTTAATTTTGGTTGTTTTTGTATTTGTGTTTCTGTGTATTTAATTTTGTTTTAAATTTAATTTTTATTCTTATGGTTGTGTGCGGTATATTGTGGGATGAATATTTTTGGTCTTTCTGAAGTGATAATGTGTGAGGAGTTGTATTTCGCAAGATGTTTCCAGTTGTAGTTGAGTGTCACTGTTTGTCAGGTAGATGAGAGCGTGCAACGGGGTTTTGTTTTTTGTGTAATCAAAAATCGGAAAGAAGTATCGATTTATTTTTGCATGTTAAATATCCTCAGTGAGATACAGGCAAAATCCTAGTTTACTGGGGATACGACAAATGAAAGGCAACAAACCCAGATCCATTAAAATTGTATGTCCAAATCAAATAACCTGTTTTTTTTCGCAAATCGTGTATATTTCTTGTCATGTGTAATAATAAATAAAATAAATTAGCATCTTCCAAAGCAATTAATTTCAAGCCAGAAATATTCAACGTTATTTCCCGTAAAGGATTTGCGGAATACTAAACCGAGATTTTTTATTAATTTTCCCAGGTCATCACTCTCCTTTTTCTACGTCCTTATATACTGTGTTCATACAGTGAGACTCGATTCGTTATAAACATGTTCAAAAGCTCTTAATTTTAAGTCCTAAATATTCAGCAACTTTTCAATCATGGACAAACAGTGCTAACAAACAGATATTGTTTTTTTTTTTGTTTTTCCAGTTCAGTCGTTATTCTTTTCACATCGTCCTCTACTCTTCGTACAGGAAGTCTCACACCGAGCGAGTCTTATATTCGTTGTAACTAGTTTCAAACTAATGTTTGACTTGCTCCGTCATTGGGACGTTTAAAAACTTTTATTTTCAAGTCAGAAATTTTGGATTCGCTGTCGACCTCCACCTTTTTTCTTCCATCATCTGATGCTATATAGCTTATTTAATTTATTAACGATAGACAATTCCTGTTATGGAAAGCTTACATCTTGCTGCTTTTTTATTGTTCTTGCACTAAATCCGCCATTTGTGGACTGCACACTTCTGCTGGTCAGTCATAACCCTTTCTTTCATGTGATGTGTAACTAGTACACATTGCTTCTAAAAACTTTAATATCTCTATTACCATATGATAATAAATACTGGGTTCAAATTTTAGGTTTTTCTCCGTAATACATTTACGCATTGAATGAAAAAATAATATTCATAATAATTAGCATTTGCTACATCAGAGATATTTTGTGAAAATCGGGAATAAATTCACCGATACATCCAAACGTGTGTCAGTGTGTGACGTAGGTATATTCATTCTAAAAAAAACACTATGGATGAGTAAGCGACGATATTCACGTCTCACTCTCATAACCCTTCCTTTCATGTGATGTGTAACTAGTACACATTGCTTCTAAAAACTTTAATATCTCTATTACCATATGATAATAAATACTGGGTTCAGATTTTAGGTTTTTCTCCGTAATACATTTACGCATTGAATGAAAAAATAATAATTAGCAATTATCGGCCACATCAGAGATATTTTGTGAAAATCGGGAATAAATTCACGCGACGCTATTCACGTCTCACTCTCATTCTACTTCGGTATATGGGAACGCAAGAAAAAGAATCTCAGTTCACTCGCTTCTCTCGCTCAGTAGCCAGCGGGCTTTCGTTCGAGGTAGTCGCTTTGCCCGTTTTATGAACGCGTCCAATGTTTTTTTTTCATGTTTTCATCAATAAAATTTCAATCACTTTTGACTTCAAATTTAATTAATCTAAGCGATTGGCTATGAATATTCTTATTTTTCCGATTTTAAATCACTCATTTTACATGTATATTCAATACACAGCACCGGAACGGGCGAATTTTTTTAGCACAGGAAGGAAAAAGTTAAAGAGGTTCATACTCAATTTATCCTCTGCCTAAGTAAAACTGTTTAAACCAATATTTCACTGTTGAATAAACAGAGAAGGTTCTCCGCAAACAGCATCTAAACGTCGTTTGATTTCCGCTAAACTTTTTCCTTCTTTCAAAAGAATCTAGATAATCGCGCTTTATTCAATTTTGAACATTTCAGAAAATATCGAAACACCATGTCTTCTATAAGCTCTAGTTGACATACTACTGAGGAAAGAGATATTAATTTCGACTGAATGAGCACTTGACCTGGACATGGCTAGTGTGATATACTCGTATGTCCATATTTTTTTAACTGTTTCAGGTGTTTAACTTGTGGACCATTGGTATTAATTTACTCGTACATGAAAATAGAAACGGTGAGGAGAAACCAGAATAAGATTAAAGATCCGAAATTCCATATTAAATTTATCTTGGAGTCCTGTGAGAATGCGATTTTGACTTATTTGGAAGGCGAGGAATTAAATCCTCTCAAAATGTATCCTTAGGGAAGTAACTCTATTAAATATTTCTAATTCTGATAAAGTTTTATCAAAATTCCTCGGGGAGAGATCAATTTGGTAAACGACAACAACAAAGATATTATAAAACCTTAAAAATAAAATTATAAAAAGGAAACGTTCGTGTCGTTTAATTTCTTCTCGTTTCTTCTTCCCGGTCCTGTCGCTCATTAAAAAGCATCGTGACTTCCGTGGTAGACATTGACGATTCCTCTTCACGCATTCGACACTCCAATCTTTGAAGAGCAACGATTAATAATTCTGTTAAGTCATTCACATGGTTTGTCCAGCACATTTTTTTTGGTGTTCATCTCAATTCATTTTTGTTTGTTACTAATTAATATATATTTTCATGTTTTGCAGGTAAGTATATAGCTGGGTATGATTATATGTGTGTTTGTTTTGCAGGTAAGTATATAGCTGGGTATGATAATATGTGCGTTTGTTTTGTAGGTAAGCATATAGCTGGGTATGGATATCTATGTGTTTGTTTTGCAAGTAAGTACGAGTATATAGCTGGGTATGAATAAATGTGTGTTTGTTTTGCAGGTAAATATATAGCTGGGTATGAATAAATGTGTGCTTGTTTTGCAAGTAAATATATAGCTGGGTATGAATATATGTGTGATTGTTTTGCAGGTAAGTATATAGCTGGGTATGAATATCTGTATGTTTGTTTTGCAAGTAAGTATATAACTCGGTATGAATATTTGTGTGTTTGTTTTGTAGGTAAGTATATAGCTGGGTATGAATGTCTGTGTGTTTTGAATGTGTATTCTTGTATTAGTACATGGATATATTTTGGTATATTATTGGTAGTTTACTAGTAGGTGAGGTGAGGTGGCCCCTCGGTAATATATTGAACTTCCACGCGGAAGGTCTCGATTACGAACCCCGCGCTGTGCTACTCCTCTCGATTGACACAGATATTATTTCCGCCTAGTATTTGGAGGTATACGGATATTTTTGACTATGGTCATACATATTCTTTCAAAAAAAAAAAAAAGGAAAAAACATGTCGGCGCTACGAACTTCTTACTTAGGTGTGCCGTCGAATCCAGTAAAGCGGTGTGGCCGATGGTTTTTTTTTTAACCTAGCGAATTTATTGCCATGTGGCAATCTCTTCCAACCAACAAGAAAGTGGGTTTTTATACACCCTAGATGTTAACCAGACTGGAATCCTTTTTAAAAAATCTGCGTTCCAGCGGGGATCGAACCCGCAACCTCCGGATCGGCAGACAAGTGTCTTACCACTAGACCACGGTTTGGTGATGTACAACGGCTTACTCATTCAAATAAGAGAAAATAAGAAAGAAACAAATCTACACAACACAGCGTTGCTTTGCATCTAAATTGACGTTGGAATAGCGAGGGGGCCCTCGATTGTGAAGTCCAGCAATGCCGAAGATAAGAAAAACTTTAATATTTAGGCGTTTTTAATAATGTTTTTCTCTGTTTATAATGTGAATAAATAAACATACCACTACAACGTTTCCATATCGGGGTAGGCAAAGAGAAAAAAGTACCTGCCTTTTCTATCGCAATACATATATTTCACCTCTTCTACATCTTAACACCTTCTCATATAGCTCCTAAAATTCACTTTGAATTTCCTTCTTTCATACATTTGATCCAACCATAAATCACTTGGTCATTCTTTGTCTCACTTTTCAAGAACATTGCACTGTATTTTTGTTTATTAGTATATCTTCATTTATTTGTTTTACATACCTAAACCATCTGACTTAACACATGTTAATTAGCCTGAAATTTACATTCCTTCCTACTCGTTCATTTAAAACAAATCACGTTTTTTTATCAAACAATTTTTTGAAACATTTGTATTGGCATGAATTTTGGCCGCAGCCTTCATTTTCATATCGTTGCACTCAATGTATTTTATTTTTTGTAATTTATTTATATACCAACGATTGGTTCAATTTCTACGTAAGAGCGTTTTTAAGGACTATGATTGTCGATCATTTGCAATCAAATATATATATAAATAAAAATTTAATATGGACTGATATTTTGATGTATGTACTTTCCATCCAGCATATGTATGATAACGTGAAAACGCAAATGAGGGGAACTTCGGGAACTTTACCAGAATTTCCTATAAAAGGGGGGGTACATCAAGGATCGGTACTCAGTCCGCTACTGTTCATCTTAGTCATCGACTATTAAACTAACCAGAAAATGAACAGTCTCCTAAAGATCCTACTATTTGCAGACGATATCGTATTAATAAGTGAAAAACATGAAAACCTTGCAGGTTTTCTTTCAACAATCAAAAGTCAGGTTTCAATAGTCTGGAAAGGTGGAGAGAAATCTTAGAGGACAATGGATTGAGACTGAGCAGAAAGAAAATACAATATCTGTACCTACCATTTGAAAACACAAATGCTGTCACTCCCGTAATGCAAATGGATGGAGAAACATTACCAAATTGTGACTCCTTTAAGTATCATGGGTCACTCATCCATAGCGATGGAGGATGTGCAGCAGATGTAACACATATAATTAGTGTGGAATGGATGAAGCTTAGATCAATGACGGGAGTTCTATGTGATCCGAAAATGTCAGTAAAGTTAAAAGGAAAAGTATACCAAATGATTGCTAGACCCGCGCTCCTCTAAGGCTCTGAATGCTGGACGATGTATAACTCTTACTCCAGGCCACTAGAAACTGCTGAAATGCGCGTGCTAAGATGGTCAGCTGGTGTGCCCCTAAGAGACAAAATAAAAAGCTCACGCATTCGTGGAAGCCTAGGTGTTACAGACATCAACAGTAAGATGGAGGAGAGGTTATTGAGATGGTATGGGCATGTTGGACGCAGAGTACCCAATCACATTGTAAACCAGGCAATCTACATGGATCTTCCTTGAATAACAACCAGAGGAAGACCAAATAATTCATGGGTGGTGCAAAAAGATAACCTGATGCAGAGGCACGGCCTGGGGGACGTAGTCCGGGACAGAAGAGCATACAACCTGAGGACGAGGAGAGCTGACCTCAACAGACTTCGCAGACAGTGAGTTGGGATGGAGCCAGGGAGAAGATGGACTGATATTTTGATGATTGACACAGTATTATAAGTCTTTTCTGATAAATAGGGTACAAATCACTGGATAGTTGGACGGAGTGGTGGCATCTTGTCGCTACGGTATAAAAACTGTGATGCAAGTATTTCAAATCAAATTGAGATGGTTATTGCAAAGAATAGAGACAACAGCAGGTACTATAAAAATAATGTTGCGTAGATCAAAACTGTGAACTTGAGAAAATTATGCCCTCTAAACGGCGATACAAATTCATAATCCTATTATTATCTTAATTAATGAATTAAGAAAGTGTAATATTATGTGGTTCATATTCATAAAGCACCATAGACTTTGTTATTCAATAAAATAATTAAAACATTGATTCTATAGTTCTATAGTATTCGCTCTCATAAATTCTATAGTACAAGCTCTCCAAATATATGAACTTTTATTTTGTTGGATTTTCAAGGGCCAATTTCAAAAAAAAAATTTTGAAATATCCATTCGCAGAATCTCGATTGAATGTCAAAAGAAGTTTCAAATAATAATTGAGAAATTTCCACCTGATTAGCTCCCCCATAAAAACTTTCAGAGGTTTCATTGAAACTTATAAGATTTCGTTTCAATGTCTGAAAATGAGGTGGGCTCCTCGGAGCATAAAGGGCGAATTTGTAAAGGGTTGATGAACTTAATCTCAAAAATCGTATTTAACTTTTGCTCTCTAAATTTATAAGTTCAGATAGCATTATAACTTCAGAAGAATTAAAATTTTATAAATATAGGGGACAATTTTTTTTATTATTTTTCAAGCATGTTCGAAGATTTTCACAAATGTTTTCTACTTTGTAAAATTGCAATCTAGCTCATCCAGTCTTACGTGGGTTACCCTCGAGCGTGCCCATGTTGCGGTCGCTAGTGGCTTAGTGGATATTCTTGCAAACTCACTATATTCGACTGTATTTATTTTGTATTACTCTAAAATGAAAGCCACAACAACCTTAAAATATTGGTTATAGTTTTTTTGGGACGGTTGTCCCAAAACGGGGAGATAATGAGGATCGTTTAAATAAAACTCGTAGTTTGTAATCCGAATATGGAAAGAGGTATTTTATTGTTAAACGTCGGTATTTATAATATTTGGAATGTGTGTAGAAAGGCGCAGAAGATATGTCGCTGTCTCGTTCTCGCTAAACAATAACAAGCGGCTCACGCTGTGATCACAGGGAGTAAGGATCGCTACAGTTTGAATCAACTCTACAAAGCGAAAATTTTTTAAAAAAATACATAAATTACGTTTAAAAATACGAATGTATTTTTTTAGTTTACTTAAGTGAGATTGTTTGCATATGAATACATAATACAAAGGCAAAAAGTAATGGAAGTAGGTTTAGTGATAATCTAAATCAAAATATTAGAATACTCCGTGAAATTTTTTTTTTGTTTTGACCGACGACCTTACACACATGGAAGTCCAGTGCGTTACCGCACGACCATGCACCTCAAATATTCAAATACAAGAGAAAGAAGTGAAAAAGAAAAATGTGTCGTACATACAAGAAAAAAAACTATTAGGAAACAATGGAAGTACTCTTTTGAGAAAACGTGATATTATTATTATTATTATATTAGCCGGACTATAAGGCGAGGTTTTCATTTAAAAAGGCGGGACGTAAATAGGAGGGTCGCCTTATATTCGAGTCACCAGTTATCAAATGAAACCATCATCAATGGATTTAAAAAATGTGGCATATCCAATAAAATGGACGGTGCTGAAGATGATATTTTGTGGGAAAATATGATTGAGGATTTCGAAGACGATAATATCACTAAAGATGAGACCTATGATCCTTTAGGAACTAGTCCTTAAGAGAAGAGATGATGAGGATGATTTATTGATAAATAATAAAACACGTTAGATCGCAATGCGGAAAAAAGAGGGGAATTTTATTAGTAACGTAGGTATTTATATCTTTTTAGAATGCGCGCGAGAATGCGCTCGCGATATGCCTATGTCTCGTTTCTGCGAATGGCAAAACGATTAATTGTTGTATGTAGGTATCATTCAAATACGGAACTGGCGAGACAAGCGTCGTGCGTTCTCTCTCTAGTATGGAATGCGGTCCACTCGGCTATGGGCTGAATGGCCGGCGTGTGAACTTCGGACTTGTTTATTTATATTTGTCGAGGAATGCGAAGGTCATTTCATCGGTCATTGACCGTATGTATGAATGCCCACAGTGTTCCGAGTGGGCGACCGCCACAATTCTATAGCCATATGTGAATCTGACTGATCGGATAAGCTACGGTGATTGGATTTTATTTTTTATTTTTTTCATGTTTAAACAAGTACTTTACTATTATCTGGGTACATTGGTTTAATAAATTTTTTTCATTAAACATTTTGCATTTTATTTTTCATAATATTATAATGGTGAGGGAAATATTTTCTTCTCCAAAAAGCAGATTAAAAATAAGGGAGGGAGGGGTTGCCTTATAATCAGTCACCCTATAGTTGGGCCAATATGGTAATTATATCAAATTTAAAAGAAAAAATAGAAAAAAAATCTTTCATTCCATCTCCTTTTTCATATCCATGGGATTAAAAATTTTGTACTTTTCTATGATAATTAACAACCGACACATTCAAAAGAAGACCCTTTAGTTTCGAATTGCATGTAGCTACCGAGCAGATTACGGGGGTAGGGATAAAAATAATAGTCCAGGAATAGAGGTCAGTCGAGGTAATGCGATTAGTTTAATTAAATACAGCTCACGATATGTCACAGGTAATACCTTAGCGTGCAGTGAAATGTACTCGTATAATGCCATTTGTTTGTTTCTCATTATATATGGTAGTTTCTCATTATTTGACTTTTGTTTCTCATTATTTGACTTTCGTATGTATCTCGACGCATAAATTTTCCTTCATTCACATCCATGCATATTCTCATATAACACAGCTACTAGCATTTCTATAGCATCTTAAATTTATTTCTCTCAAAATATGATTTCCTTGATCTTAATACTATTTCCATGATCTTCCACGATTCCAACTCAAATTTGCATTGTACGAATAAGTTTCGGTTAGTCAAATAACACGTTTGGTCAGTGTTATTGCATGGAGTGGAATCGTGGATCCTCAAAGATGGTAGTATGAACCGACTGGAAGCATACGAAATATGGATGCACCCGAAAATGCTACGGATACCCTGGACGGATATGGTCAGCAACACAAGGGTTCTTCAAAGAGCCCAAGTTGATAGAGAGTTGTTGACTTATATTAAAATCCGAAAGGTGTCCTATTTGGGTCATGTACTTATAGGAGCAAAGTACAAATTACTGCACCTGATCATCCAAGGCAAAATAGAGGGTCGAAGAGGTGTTGGCAGAAGGCGAATTTCCTGGCTCCACAATATACGTGTTTGGACTGGTATAAGGAGCGTTGGGGATCTTTTTCGGGCTGCCGGGGACAAAGATGCCTACTCTCAGGTGATATTCAACGTTGGGGGACCTGACATGACACTAGGAAGAAAAATAAGAGTACGTTTGTTTTGTAAGTCTTTCTTCATTCATTCGTTCCACGAACCCAAACCATCTCAAATTACACTTCTTCATCTTTTCATTACATCAACATTAAATTCACAGCCGTTCCTAATCACTTAATTTCGTGTTTAATGTTATTTTAAGTACAAGCATTTCCACATTTATTCGGCTGTCGTCTGTATGGAACCAACGATTTCCATTCACATATCAGAGCCAGCGGCGGTTGGTCTAGAGGTGCATTGGTGCGCTGAACCGGATAAATAATTCGCAATAATTAGATTATATATTCGCAGACATGACTTCCAAAAATGTTAAATATTTGTATAGATTTAATATATATAAGAATACTGACGAGTATTTTTATTTAAGTGAAAATGAAAAAAAAAAAAAAAAAATATTCCTTTCAAATTGACCGGCCAAGTTTGTCAATACTACCGGAGCAATCTCCAATGCGCACCGGACGGAAACGCTAATTCATATAGGGCAGACAGAGATGTACAGTAAACTGTGAGACAGCGATATTTCATATTCGCTCAGCGTCTCGAGGTGCGTTGGTGATCAGCGCACCAACTCACCTCGAGACAAGCCACCACTTATCAGAGCTGGTACGATTACAGCTTTCTAGGTCGGTTTTTTTTTATTTTCAGTGTAAGGTGGTGATTATGAACGTAATTAATAAACATTCGTCAACAAGGTGGCCAGAACGCCCGAAATGTTTAATTTGATATATTTTAAATCTCGTCTATGTTGACTTTGTCATTCACAATGCTTTCCAAGTTATTTGAATATTTCACTAGTTCTACGATTTGTCAATTTACTTTTTATTTGATCATGACTATATACTATATAAAGAGAAAGGTCTGAAAACAAATGTTGCTAAATCCAAAGATATGATGATAAAAGAGTGTGAAAGGAAAAGGAAGTGTCATATATGTATGAGTTTTGAAAGATAAGAGCAAGTGGAAGAGTTTTGCTATTAAGGCAGTATTTTAGATGAGATCGCAGTTGTGAGGGACATCGAATGTCATGAAGCGATAGGAACTTAAATCAATGGAACAATAAAACACATTAACTCATACTGGATATTATCAAAATCTGTCAAGATAATAATTCACAACAGTGCTTTACTACAAACTACTCGTATGACAGGAATGAAACGTGGACGAGAAGCAAGACTGAAGAGAGCCGTATAAATTCTGTGGAAATTCATGCACTTAGAAAAATACGTGGGGCGACAATGTATGATATAATACATAATTAAGTGATTAAGGATAAATGTGAACTTAATATTGATATTTGAGTAAAATGAAAAAGAGCACTCGGAATTTTTTTGGGAACATAGAACGAATGAATGAAGAAAGTCTTACAAATGAGATGAATGAGAAGGTGTATGGGTGAAGAAGAAACAAAAGATGTGTGACACAATAAGATAGTCTAGCACACTTTCCTCTCTGCCTACCCTGACAGAAAGACGGCTTGATGGTATACGTATGATTATGGAACACTTGCCCGCGAAGTGTCCAAAACGTCCGGGAAGCAGCATGTAATCTATTTTTTTATACTCCCGAAAAATAATTAATGATCTCACTATTGGAAGAGAGTAGCATTGAAGGTAATATATTTCGTAAGGCGTGTGTACCCCGATCCGGATTTTGCGGGTTCGATTCCCGTAGAAACCTAGACTAAAAAAAGGGTTCCAGTCCGGTTTTCCCTTAACCTTTCCTTCCCTGTGTTGGGTATCTTCTACACGTTGCTTCTAATAACCATCAATATCTCTATAAATATAATAAATACAAGGTTTAGATTTTAGGTATTCCTATATAATATATTTACGCATTGATTTAAAAAATGATATTAATAATAATCAGAATTTATCGACTACATCGAGGTGTTTTGTAAAGATCGAAAACAAATTCGCATTTAAACGCGGCGAGTGCCTCGTCTTGACAATAGGTGAATAGTATGCGGGAAGCGCGACACTATATTCGCATCTCACTCTTGCATACTAGACTGAATTGCGAGGAGCTGAATTTTCTCAACGTCGCAAGCAAAGGCGTATGCGCCGGGGTATGCGACTGACTTTCCGCGCCACTAGTTGCCTCTAGGCTTGCAAATAGGTTAGACGTACGCCCGTTCCGTAAGCGTTTTTTAATGTTTTCAGATCGTTTTTTAATGTTTTCAGCAAATAAATCTCAATTATTATAATTTTTAACTTCAATTATAATTAATTAAGGGGATTATCTATGAATGTTCTTATTTTTCCGATTTAAAATCGCTAATTTTTTATTGCGTACTCACTACCCAACACCGTAACACGCGTATTATTTTTATCACCGTAAGGGAAGGGTTAAAGCCTCCTTAACATATTTTCGGTTGGTAGGAAGATATTGCCACATGGTGATAAGCCCACCAGATTATACAACAAAAATGTAATCCAATACAATAAAAAGAGCAGTTTCCAAACCAATGACCATTTGCGCTGTCCAGCAATCAACCACTTGGCGGATATTTAAAAAAAAATTTAAGAAGTTTCGTTCAAACTTTAAAAATTTAAGAAGATTCGTTCAAACTTTAAAAATTTAAGAAGATTCGTTTAAACTTTAAAAAAAATTACTTCTTTTTAAATTAATTGACGCTAAAGCAAAATAGACTGTTAATTTAACATATTTATTTATATTTACTTGTTTAAATTAGTTGTTATAACACTTATTAAAAGTAGAAAAGCAAAGTTATTTCTTTGTGGTAATTAGCAGAATAACAAAATAATTAATCGTGAAATATTCCGTTGTGAAGTTCTACCACGACAAAATATTCCGTTGTGAAGTTCTACCACGACAAAATATTCCGTTGTGAAGTTCTACCACGGCAAAACATTCCGTTGTGAAGTTTTATCACGACAAAATATTCCGTTGTGAAGTTCTACCACGACAAAATATTCCGTTGTGAAGTTCTACCACGGCAAAACATTCCGTTGTGAAGTTTTATCACGACAAAATATTCCGTTGTGAAGTTCTACCACGACAAAATGAAAAACTTTGATAAATTCTCAAATTCAAAGTGATACATCTCTTTCGCAAATGTTTATCTTCGGCATAAACGTATCGTTCACTTTGAAAAATAAAAACGTAGTTCGAAGATAACTTGTAAAATATTTAACATTATTTTTTCACTGAAAGCTTTCACGTTATCTATTTCTTAGATGCGAGAGCTTTCATAAGATTCAATGAGAACAAGCTTATCTTGCGAAAGCTTTGAATTCGCCTTGACTTCGGATATATTTTTTTAACTCAAGATTTAAAAACTGAGCGATTCTTCTCTATGGGATTTTTCAAATGTAAGCGAATTCCCAGCCATTTGGATTAAGAGTTAAAAAAGTGTAGTGAAATGCTTTTATTTTTAAAGGATATTAAAAATATTCATTTTTATTCACAAATATGATTTTTAATGTTATGTCAGGACTGTATTTGATAAATTGCATAGTTCACATCCCCGATATTAAATTCCCGACATTTCATGCTTCCTGAAACATGTGTCTCGAAACAAAATAATTTAGTATATTTTTAATACTGTCGCTAAGATTAAGCCAATAAAAGAAAAGGTTCTCTTAAGTGGTCACCGCCTTGGAGTACAAGACTATATCCCGAATTGTAAAGAATTCCATGGTCATTGTTTGTTTAGGAAAAAGGGTCTATAATAAATTCAACTTTGTTTTGGTTATACAAATGGAATATTGCACTGCCAACTTAGGTGGTCGGCTCGGGTTGTAAAACTACATCCCGGATTGTAAAGAATTCCATGGTCATTGTTTGTTTAAAAATAAAAAGGGTCTATAATAGAACCTACTTCGTAGTTATTTTCTATTGTAAAGATGGAAATTGTAAGGCCAGCGGTTTCAGCTAAGGAATGGGACCTACGGTCCTATTGTGAGAAGACAAAAGTGAAGTATCATAAAAAAATCCATACGGCTCAAGATGGGGTAATAAAGTACTGTCTAGACGACGACCCTTTCTTGCCGAATTGTATAGAAATACCGATCAATTGTCCTTCAAATAATCTCGGGTCTAGCCGGCGGCTATAGTATTTTATTTAGTGACAAAGAAACGTAGCTTCTCTTTCTCGCGAGGTGGGTATAAAAGGCCAGAAATTTCACGAGGAGGTCTCTTGTGCCACCAGATACGACACGGTTAGGACGTCTCTCCAGAAACAGTGTTTGTACGGAAGACAGCCAGACTAGTTTTCCTCGTATATCGCAGAAGTCCAGGACTCCAATTACAATTATCGGTGAATATTATTCCTTTTATCTTAATGTTGGATTTCGTCCCCACGTTAAAACCCACCGATCAAATTAATTTCAAATTGTTATTGAAATCTCCCTTGCTAATTACAACACAGTCTTTCTAGCCAATTTTAAACTTTTTTTTTTGACATTCGTCAAGTTTTTTTTCTATATTTTTTTTCTTTTTTTTTTTCATAATATAATAAACTGTTTCATTTAAAATTATACTTGTTTAATTGTGTCGCCTTGTCCTGCTGAAAGTGAGAGAGAGTTATTCAGAGTTAAGGGAACCCAACAAACCCCAGAGATCTAAAGAGTTCTTGCCTCTTTAAGAAGCCGGCGGAGCTGAACGGGCGTGTCATATCTCATATGATGGTAATGTGTTATAACTGATTTATGTATTGAAATCTGAAAATCCTAATATTGTTTTTTTTTTAAATAGGAAAGAGGTGTGACAGTTATTCAGTGACAAAATGTGTTTATACTGATCTTTTGATTTGAAGATCGCGGCTGTACTCTAAGAGACACGCTATGATATGATTGTTGGACTGTAAGAGAGTTAATCATCAGGGTGCAACACTAACGGTAGCTGGTTTCAGAATACAATTGTATTGATAAAAAATTAACATCCAAAGAATGAAGAGCGGTAAACGTAAAAACAAAGGAAAAACTCTGCTTTAGAGACATGTAGGGGTAACGGGTCAGAAAAATTAAGTTATATTAAATGATACAATGAATTAATTTTCATCAAATTGTTATGTTTCTTTTTATTTGTGTGTTGAGACCTGAGTAACAAAGATGTCGTATTATAATAATTAAGTTTGACAAATGAACATACGACCTCCGCGGCTAAGGTGGTAAGATGTCTGTTATCCAACTGTCTTACCACTTTTGCCTGTCCCTTAAGGCATCTTGAATATAGTTGTGGTAGATTGGAAGAGATTGCTACATGGTGATTAGCTTGTCGGGTTGTACTGTTTATAACGAAAGAATCATACAATACAATATAATGAATTAATATTGACCTTATCGGACGTATGCGTCACCCAAAACATACGATTTATTTGTTTATATTTTAATGTTATTTGGTATTTTTTATGTGTAATTTCATGTTTGTTGAGGTCCGTGCTGTGTCACGACTATAACTAAAATATTTCTTATGTATGGCCATCTCGTTAGACAGTATCAAAAGTCAGCCAGCCCATGCATGCGAAAACTTGCGAGAATTGTGATAATTCGCAAGTCATGACGGCATGGACGGTCCAAAACAGGCCCTTGCGATGAGCGATTGGCCGCACGTAATGAGCGCCAAAAGTAATAAATACATTCTCAGTTCACTCCAGTCTACTGCCTTTTATTTGCGACTATCTTCTACCTGCTAAAGAGGAATTTTTTCACCCTGCTACTTTTCACCGGAAAGCATCAAGTGAGCCGAAATCTCCGAGCATAGAGTAGTAGCCATCTACCTATTTCTACAGTCCTTTGTACCGGTGCCGTACATTGAACTTACGAAATAAAGTAAATTCACAGAAGATACAATGCTCATCAGACGCGGGATTCTATATCTTATCCCGAAGCTCTCTTTAGGCAAAATGGTCTCGATTTGTTCCAAGAATCGTAGTATAACGATACACTAGAATGTAAAATAAATAGAAAATATAATGTTGGTGTAGTAAAAACGAGAGTGTGGCGTAAAATATATGGAAATACGATGTATTAATATATACATTACGAAAGAATGCTGATTGAAACATGATACAGCTCTTAGAGTTGTTTGAGGATGTAGAAAGAAGTATTGAGATAGTTTGGTCACGTATGAAAAATGATTAATTAAACATTTACAAAAACAATCGATATAGTACCAATAAAAACGTGACATGACCAAATGAACAAAATTCTGAAAGAAGAAAAAGTGAAAAGCTTTTATAATAGGAAAAGCTTTTATGCATAAAAAGGTGTATCAATAGATCAGAAACATAATATTTTATCAGAGTAGAATAAAGAACTCTGTTTTCTTTGCTAACCTCATTAAAGACATGGTTGATTATGATAATGATAAAGTAGTTTAATAAAATGACACTACTTTCTTTGACATTACTATGACACGTTATTTTAAGAGAACTTAAAAAAAAAAGCTTTGTGAAACTTAACGACTGTAATTCCAGTTAAAACAACACTACCCTGCACTTCTCCATTAGTGGTATTGTTCTCCCTTCCCTCCCTTGCGCCCCTCCACCCCCACTCCTGCCCATAGGAATTAATGAATCCATTTGAACTCCATCACGCTGTGCCCTGAACATGTTTAAATATCTCGTTTTACGCCACCGCTGGATCTAATTGATTGTGAAGCTTTTGCTATTGAATTCAGCACTTCCCAAACTTATCAAAATTAATGTTAACATATTATATATTTTTAGACAAGTTACCATGATTAAGAAAAATATTGAAACAAGAGAGGAAATAGAAATCAAATAAATCTGACGTGTTTTTAACTAATTTGTATTTTTTTTTTAAGTTGGTTGTCTTAAAAGATGATTAACATTTCAAATATGTTTTTTTTTATTAATTTAATTAATGACACAAGAGTATCTTTTATATACAAATGAACATATGACAAGTTATACAAGTACTTAAAATTACTGACAAAAAATACAAAACTTTGTCTAAAATTAACATTGAGATACAAAAAAACAGTAGAAATAATAAATTAGAAAGTCATTGTTTGAAATGATTTAATATTAATATTCACATTAAAGTTCAATATATGTATGTACGAGTATATCACAAAATATTACCAAATTTTACCAAGTAAACTTACGTAATTGCCGAAGACTTGTTTTATAGTGGTAAAGAACTAAGATTTGTTTTAAGTGGAACAACGCTTACATAGAAAAACAACAATTGGATTTTTTGAGAATTTTATGGATAGATCTTGAGATACAGAAAACATATGGGCTCACTTGTAGAATGAGATGCAAGTTGCTTTGCAGAATCGAAACCTTCCGCATGTTGATGCAGGGTTACTCAACTTCAGAGGCAAAGTATTGTCCTTAATGTTTCGTTTATACTAACTTATTAATATTAATAAAGGGGAGCACAAAAGTAGTAGCTATTTCTAAATATTGTTGTTACATCCTCCATCTTAAAGACGATGTATTTAAACATCAGGGATAAGACTATATCGTCACAGGTCTTGCTTAGTGAAATAGTTTTCTATATCCACATGTTATTTTTTTATTTTTTGCTTTGTTTTTTTTTGCATACTGCGGTTCACCTTTCCATTAAAATGATATTAATTTTTAACGTTGTATTCGGATAGGGAAAAATATATCCCTTCTAGAGAACCTTTTTTTTATTTATTAAAGGCAGTGCCTCTCAATCATTTTATGTTTAAAACCGCAATGCCAATAATAAATCTTCTTCTTCCTAGTGTCATGTCAGGTCCCCCCAACGTTGACTATCACCACCTGAGATAAGATATTTTTGTCCCCGGCAGCCCAAAAAAATCTCCAACGCTCCCTATACTAGTCCAATCACGTATATTGCGGAGCCAGGAGATTTTCTTCCTGCCAACACCTCTTCGACTCTCTATTTTGTCTTAGATGATCAGGTGCAGTAATTTGTACTTTTCTCCTCTAATTACATGACCCAAATAGGACACCTTTCTGATTTTAATATTAGTCACAAACTCTCTATCAACTTTGGCTCTTTGAAGAACCCTTGTGTTGCTGACCATATACATCCAGGGCATCCGTAGCATTATCCAGTGCTTCCACATTTCGAATACTTCCATTCGGTTCATACTATCAATTTTGAGGGTTCATGATTCCACTATATGTAGTAACACTGACCAAACGTAGCATTTGACTAACCATTGTCGAAGTTTCAAGTTTATATTATCATCGCAGAATACGCTTAATAATGCTCAATAATGAATAAAAACTACCAACTACCGTGACTACCGAAACCGGCAATGATGCTTCAAAGGTTACTGCAGATCTAAATTGTATGTTGGCTGAATAATTAATTAAATTCGAAATACACGAAAAACAAAATATTATTGATAATTTAGGTACATCAAAAGGAACATTGCTGGACACTTAAGAATATAAAAAAATATTTTCTTGCATCATGACACGCCTCGGCGTACTCAAACTATTAAACTATCCAATTCGTTTCTGACCGTAGAAGCTCTCGTGGCAAGCTTTTTAGTTTTGATCTTGTCGTTTTGCCCTAATGTAATTTTTTCAGTAATCTGGATCAACCCCCAGATCGCATTCTGTGATACTGCGATGATAATTAAGTCAATAATTTCCGAAGGGAACTCCACTTAGCCTTATATTGCTTCATCTTCGAACCGATTGGTTTCTCCGATCTAGTGACGTCAAATGATAGGTTTGCTGCATTTGATTTTTTTATGAAAACACTGGTAACCTACTTAACTAATTTATATGTCCTCGTACATTATGAAATATTTTTTTTGTTTTTTTTTTTCAATTTTAACACTCCATGTTTTTGGTAATATATAATAGAATTCAAAGAATAATAACAAACAAACCAGGGATCACTGAAGAAAATATTTTTACGACACTAAGGGTAAGGGAAAATACGACACTAAGGGTACAAGGTATCGGTAGCATAATGGTTAAAGCTGCTGTCATGAAAACAGAAGATACTGTTATTATTTTCATGTTTTTATTCAGTGATCCCTGGTTTGTTTGTTATTATTCTTTGAATTCTTTTATATATTACCAAAAACACGGAGTGTTAAAATTGAAAAAAAAAAACAAAAAAATATTTCATATAATACGTCTAATGGTCGATACCAACAAAAATTGTATTTCTATCAATCATACTACAATGACATCTCTCGGTTTCGAGACCAAAACAAAGATCAACACTATGTGGGTCGATAACTTAGAAAAAAATATTGTGAACAAAAAAGTGTCTTAGATAATATTCCGGGCAATATTTCTTTGAACGCCTGCAAAAACATATTGTGCTATCTAACTAGCAGATTTGTTTACAATTGAATGATTAATCGAAGTATTGAAATAAAGAAGGAAAGTAGGAAGCGAGGCAGGGTTACTATTGAGAAAATACGACACTAAGGTATCGGTAGCTTAATGGTTAAAGCTGCTGTCAAGAAAACAGAAGACGCAGGTTTGAATCTCACCCTATACCGTTAATATTTTCATGTTTTTCTTCAGTGATCCCTGGTTTGTTTGATATTATTCTTTGAATTCTATTATTTATGTACATTAACTGGGTTGTGAGTAATTTTCTTTTTGATGTAATGGAAGTCCTTAAAACCGTCGTCATCACCATTTTTTTCACACTCAGCTGTATTGCAAGTGGGGAGGAAGTTTCTTTTGGTAGTTTCTTCTTTATTACAACGTGATGTCGTGCTCATAAATAAAACAAAGAAGATTTCAATGTAGATCGCTCTAAATGAGGACCTGTGTTGTCCCCACAACAACGTGAAGTTTGAATTGAACTGGACACTTAAGAATAAAGTCAATGGTTTTTTCCATACAGTAATTCAACAGGTCATTCCATCAAAACCTTGGTTGTATCAGAAAAATATTTTCAAGAGCACATTTTGCATCTACAGAACGCAACAAAAATAATAGTTTTACTACGTATTTGGTGATAATCCTTAATAATCGATGTGCAAGTGTGCTCTGAAGAAGGAAACAATTCTTAATGTATTTTTTAACCATTCGAAGAAGTCCTCCTCGAGAAAAATGTAAAATCTCCTTGTTAAAATTACTCACTTTTTCCTCTCTATAACGAAATTTCTATAACGTAAATATTGTTCTTTAATAATCCAATAATCGAATAATCCAAACGTCATATTTTAAAAAATATTTCCAATTGCGACATAGACATCAAATGTGTTTGTTTTAAATACTACATTCATGAAATTAATAATACAAAAAACACAAAGCACTCTCAACAAGATGAATTGCCTAAACTAAAAAAAAGCTTTTTTGACACTTTACATACACATTTTAATATTTTTTAAATTTATATTTATTATAGGATATAAATTTAACTTATACAATATTCACTTAAGTAAAGTATTGATTGCTTCCTTACGCTTTCAAAGAAAGAAGAAATCAGAGTCAAAGCTGATAATTTTATGTTTTACAAGTCAATGTACTAATAACTATCTTATTCTGAAGATTTCAAAGTCTTCCAATGGGTAAAGTAATCACCAGTCATGTTCTTGCATGAGAAATTGAGAAAATCTGATGTAATTGTATTAAAAAAAACTTTTTTTTTGTCTATCAATGTTGGGTACAAAAACTAAATACTTTTAGCATGAACCAAAGTTTTATTCATACGCTCAAGGGATTATAATCAAGCACGTTCGATAGAAACTGGATGGGACAAAGCCACGAATAGTAAATAAACTTCCCTATATAGAAATATCACAGGTATTTTTTCTGCACCTTTCTGCCCCATGAGCGCGTTTTTTTCTCCCTGCGGGCTAAAAATTCAAGCGATGCTTTCTACTTTGTTAGGAACCAATGGTTTTTGGAACATTTTCAGGACCGTTGGCCCTTTGAACGACTTAGAAATTCTCATCACAAATGCTCGAGTTTTAAATATCGAATTGCAAATAAATTATGTATGAAAACCAAATGTGCAACAAGACTCCCAGACCATTAAATAATAATGAAAGCACAATTTATATAGTGCCGTTTAGAGAGCAAACTACTCAAAGGCACTGCAATTCAGAATTCGAGCTCACTTATAAATTTTGTTCTTCTTCTTCGATGGCTCTACAGCTCATATCAGGCCTTGGCCTCCATCAATCCTCGCCTCCAACTCCTCCTGTCTCCCGCTACGGCCTTCCAATCTGTCACTTGTAGCAGTTGGGCCGCGTCCTTTTTCACCTCATCTTCCCATCGCAGCCTAGGTCTACAGGCCTTTTTTCTTTCGCCCGGATGTCCCTCAAGGATCCTCTTAGGTACCCTTGATGGCGGCATTCTCCGCACATGCCCAGCACATATCAGCCTGCTCAGTTTGATATGTACAGAGAACCTGGGAGCTTTATAGATGTCATACAGCTCATCATTGTATCTTATTCTCCAGGTTTCGCCATCGTTCACGGGCCCCAGGATTTTACGAACACTCTCCTCTCAAATATGTCCAGCATCTCTGCGGATCTTGCTGTCTTCGTCCACGTCCTCGTCCACTAAATTTTGTTAAGACCTCCCAAAAAAGAATTGTCTTAAAGTACTTCCTAAAGCTGCACATGCCACACATATTTCTGACACTAGGAAGCCGACTATTTATGCTTGTATTGTATTACACTTTCATTTTGTACAGTATAACCTGGCAGGCTTCTTGCTATGTGACAATCCCTTTTAACCAACCAGAAAGATGTTAAAGTGGCCTTACGTGGAAACCCAACTGGGGTCCTTTTTTTTATTCTTAGTTACAGCGTGATTTGAACCCACTACCTTTAAGCTGAGAAACAGGGGTCTTAACAATTAGGCCACGGAGGTCGTTATTGTCACGGTGTTGTTGAGAGGAATACATTTGGATTCAACGATACAGTAATGATATTTCATGATATGGGGATTTGAGCCCGCTACCTTCGGGATAAAAGACAGGTGTCTTACCAACAAGACCATGAAGGTCGATATTGTAACGTTTTATTTCCGAAAAATACGTTTGGATTCCACGTTACAACGATACAATCATACAAACATTTTCCACTTTTATTATTTAAAATAAATATGTTATTGTAACTCTATTCTAACATACTTTTTAGATCCAACTGAAGCTATATGCAGTCAAAATAAACAAAGTTATGTTTATTTATGTATTATTCATAGTTAAGGCATTAAAATTGTGGAGGTTTAAAGACATTATAATTTGTTTTATCAAACACTGTTTATTTCACTTTATGTAACAGTATAACCCTACCGGTTCGAAGGCTTTCACCTTATCAACAGAGGATCACAAACAAGAGTCAATTATGTTCGAACTGGTACCAAGATATACGCTTCTAACGGTAAACATTCAAGCTGGAGACAGGGTAGAGGGAGGAAGGAGACAATCTTGGCGAGCAGCGGAGAGATTCTTGGAATGTATGTGTTTACCAAATGTTCACCCCGATGCACTGACTTAGAAATTTCTAGGGCCTCTAATACGTCTGTTACTACTGATTTGTAAGAATTTGGCATCATTGATAGAAAAAGTATGGTTTTCACGGTGACAATGATTAGCCATTTCAAAATAAATTAGAGGATTTGTGAAGGCGGATTTGTGTTCACGAAATATTTTATCAAAAGATCTTCCTGTCTTTCCTATCTAGAAATTATTACAGTTAGTACATAAACGTTTATACACACCAGTTCGAACATAATTTAGTTTGTACTCCTCTGATGATGAAGGGAAAACCTTGAAACCGGTAGGATTTTACCGTTATAAAAAAAGTAGAATAAACAGTGTTTTATAAAACAGATTACAATAGTTATGTTTAATGTTTATAAGATAACTTATATATAAAAGTATGTTTAATACATGTATTTATAAGGTCACTAACATAAAAAGTAATGTTTAATATTTATAAGGCCACTAACATATAAAGTCATGTTTAATATTTATAAGGTCACAAACAAAGAAGAGGTACTCGTATATTGGTTTTCTGAGCTTTGCCTAAATCTTTATAAAAATTAGACATAAGGTAGGTCCAAGATAAGATCCCTGGGAAACATCTGAAAAATCATTTAGAACATCAGGGTTGCATATATGTTAAATAGAATATCATTTATTGAAGACCTCCGGTGAGCAGATGAAATTGTTGTTAATATCAACCATGCAGACTTTTGCGGTCTAATAATCTAAACACTAGGTAATTTGAAAAGATTTAAGGGTCGACAAAGAGGGTGCGCACTGCATTTGATAAAGCCAAGGGTGGGGCGTTATGTTTATTGCGTTCATTTCTACAGTACGACCCCCGCTGTTAAGTTAATGCGCGCCATCAGAGCATTGGGGAGACTTAATATTTTCATTTTATCATGTTTGTTTCCAAAATGGTACAACACATTGTTTTTATTTAATTAAATAAACAAAATTATACGTCAAGACCGGAAAGATATTATTGAGCCACATGCAAAACATCACATGGAAGAATTACGAGATATATCAAAAGGCGTGTAGCGATAGGAAACAAAGTCAAATTGGTTTAAACAAATGTTATTGAACCAAAAAGTATCAAATTCTGCCAAGATGGTAACAAACAGAACCGTATTTTAGTAACTTATGATGCATGTGAGAGAAATGTGGACGCGGAAAAAGATTGAAAAGATTCGAATAACTTTTGTAAAAATACGTACTCTGAGGTAAAAGGAAAAATATACCAAACGATTGTCAGACCCGCACTCCTCTACGGCTATGAATGCTGGACGATGTATAACTCTTACTCCAGGCAACTAGAAACTGCTGAAATGTGCATGCTAAGATGGTCAGCTGGTGTGTTCCTAAGATACAAAATAAAAAGCTCACGCATTCGTAGAAGCCTAGGTGTTACATACATCAACAGTAATTAACCAACTACCAGTTATCAGTTAACCAGCTATCAATTAACCAGCTATCAGTTAACCAGCTATCAGTTAACCAGCTATCAGTTAACCAGCTATTAGTTAACCAGCTAACAGATAGTTGGTTAATTAAACAAAAGCGTCTTTGAAAGTTTTATTTTTGAGATATATTTCAAAGTGACAAAAAATCCAAATTAAACTAAGATTTCTCGAATGGTGGCATTTACACTGAAAATTCACGTTTTTTCCAAATACAATTCAATTTAAACACGGTTTAATCTACTTGAAAGGGGATTAAATAGTGTTCAAATAAAACTATATTTGAAAATTAAACTTGAAGAAATTAAATTAAATGGTTAATTCAAGTATCCTCTTAACTGTGCGAGAAATAATTGACTTCCACTTCCCTTAGAATAACTTTGTTTTTTTGCTGAAAATTTCTACTGAAAACAATACGTTTCATAGTGGCAACAAATTCTGAAATATTTTTATTTATTCCTAAATTTAATTTAAATTTTTTTGGTTTAAGCAATTCACCCTGCTGAAAGTGCTTTTGTTCCCTTCGTATGATTCATTAAATGTATGCACGATTTAACGTTTTTTTATTAATTTTAGATGTAAACGTCATTGATTGATAAAAATTAGAGTACGACTAAAGTGTTTGAATTATTAAGGGATAAATAATACGCAATGTTGAGTAAGTAAATTTAACAAGGATGTTATACATGTTGCTAGAAGAAGAGGGCTTCGAACAGTTAAGAAATACGTCAACAAGTGTTTCCTCCTCCAGACTACACCCCCACATCGGGCTATCAAGGACTTCGATTTTCGCCAAAGGCCAAACGATAGAACAATGACCTTTTCGCTTTCTGAAGATGCAGGATATAAATCTCTTAAATCTTTTTGTAATGGAACATATGTTTCGATTGAAAGACCTGTTTAATAAGACTGGTATCTAAAAAAACAACAGTTATTCCTTCTTCAATACATATACACCATCACGCCATCTCCGTCAGGGTAGGTAGACTGAACAGAGCGCCACACTTTATTTTCTAATCAAACATCCTCAGTTTGTTCTACATTCCCATACAACTTCTGCGATATCTCTAAATTATAAATTTTATTCTTTCATAATATCGTTCACCTGATTCAACCACACATTTATTGGTCTTCTTTTCACACGCTTTCTCCTCACATCTGCACTATACATCTATTCTGTTAATCTTTCTTCAAGCTCAAACCATATCAGTATGGTGTTTGTTACATTATTCACCATATCAACCTAAAGTTCACATTCATTCCTTATCACTTAATTTCGTATTCTATCGTATATTCTCACATCATGTATATATCTCAAAGGACGACTTTCTACAGCATTCATTCTGCTTCACTCAGTCTTTTTTTAGGTCCATATTTTACTCTCGTGCAATAAAGACATCAAAATATTAATATGGACTCTAATTTTAATAGATTTTGATACTGTTCGGTTTAAATACATATGTTATAGTGACCCATTTATATTATTTTATAGCACTACATGCCGTTCGATATCTATTTAACTTTGCCTACTTTAATATGCACGCATGTGAAAAGCCACAAGTATCAAAAGGTCAAAAATAATAATCAAATCATTAGTTATTAGAAAGTCATGAAAAAAAACATCGGATGACGTTCGTAAAACGGGCGAAGTAACCACCTCGAACGAAAGACCGCTGGCTACTGAGCGAGAAACGGGAGCGAACTGAGATTTTATAACTTGCGTTCCCATATACCGAAGTAGAGCGGGAGTGAGACGTGAATAGCGTCGCTTCCTCACCCTTAGCGGGTTTTTAGAATGAATGAATATACGTATCTACATCACACATTGGCACACGTTTGATTGTATTGGTGAATTTATTCCCGATTTTTACAAAATATCTCTGATGTGGCCGATAAGTGCTAATTATTATTATTATTATTTTTTTCATTAGGAATACCTAAAATCTGAACTCAATATTTATAGATATTAAAGTTTTTTGAAGCAATGTGTACTAGTAACACATCACAGGACAGGAGGGTTTATAAAATTCCTAGCTTCAAAACTATAAAAAAAATGTAGTAACGCCTAATTCACACACGTGACTTGAGATTAAAATCCTTGTTGCAGAGGACGTCCAGAATTTTATAAAAAAGCTTTGTGCTATCGTCACTCTTACTTTCCTATCTTAAGACTGTACCTATTGATTATTTAATAATTCGTAAATTATCAATTTTACATGTTAATGGGTAATTAAATGTCAATCTTACAGGTGTAAAACAGCTGTCTAAGAACAGATAATGAGCCTAGCAAGACAGCTGATAGAGACGTATAGTCTTTGAAACTCATTTTCGATGTTTCCAATTTAAAATAGAAACAAACCCACATTCATTAAGAATGTTCCAGACAAGCTCATTAGGGGGTGTAAGGTACATGGTGAGTTTTTCCTGAAAACATCTGAAACGGTCCGAGCAGTGCCGGGTGCGGACATTAGCACTTATCTCGCTCCCTTTCTTCCCATATGTGTCTGTGCATGGAGATACAGAACATTATATGTATCTGTCATCCTTATCTCGCGCATAGAGGCATTAGGCAACACTCACATGAGCAATATTTAATTCTTATAATAAAATCCATACACGTACATACATACCTTTTTTACTCTCTAACTCTCCGAGATTTCTGATATGTTGAAGTTTCGACGTGCATTTTACGCGCATTTTTAGTGTTTTTTGAAGGAAAAACGTATAAATATAATATTTCATTAATTTTTTTCAAACAGATTTTTATTTTATTCTTGTGGGTTAGGACTTTGGATCCCCTAAGTCATGGCCTGTCTGAAGTTTGTATCATATGTTTGGTAAGTAGTATGCATGCACATACGGCTTTCTGATATTTTTTGTACATAGTTCATGTTTCTTTTTATGACAGGTTGTTTATATATAATATTCATGCGCATGTATTGGAGAGTTATGACTATTTTTGATGGTCGATAAAAGATCGTACATTTTTTTATAAAATGAATTAAAAAATAACATTAAACACACATACACTCGGTGCTGCTAAGAAAAATAAAATTTGATGAGAAGCTAAAAACAGCATAGAACAAACATATTTAACCCTTCCCTTACGGTGATAAAAATAATACGCGTGCTCCGGTGTTGGGTAGTGAGTACGCAATAAAAAATTAGCGATTTTAAATCGGAAAAATAAGAACATTCATAGATAATCCCCTTAATTAATTATAATTGAAGTTAAAAATTATAATAATTGAGATTTATTTGCTGAAAACATTAAAAAACCATCTGAAAACATTAAAAAACGCTCACGGAACGGGCGTACGTCTAACCTATTTGCAAGCCTAGAAGCTAGTAGTGGCGCGGAACGTCAGTCGCATACCCCGGCGCTTACGCCTTTGCTTGCGACGTTGAGACAATTCAGCTCCTCGCAATTCAGTCTAGTATGCAAGAGTGAGATGCGAATATAGTGTCGCGCTTCCCGCATACTATTCACCTATCGTCAGGACGAGGCACTCGCAGCATTTAAATGCGAATTTGTTTTCGATCTTTACAAAACACCTCGATGTAGTCGATAAATTCTGATTATTATTAATATTATTTTTTAAATCAATGCGTAAATATATTATGGATGAATACCTAAAATCTTAACCTTGTATTTATTATATTTATAGAGATATTGATGGTTATTAGAAGCAACGTGTAGAAGATACCCAACACAGGGAAGGAAAGGTTAACATATAAACGTCAAGCTGGAGAAATCGGTGTTAGCAGAAGGGGAATCTCGTAACTAATCTCAGAAGCACTGATAACGAAGTTGAAAAAACACTTGTATATTCTGAAGAAAAAGATAATACGATACCTTGCTCCAGTATGAGTGTCGCCCTACAACATTCAGGGAACATAACACATAACATGACGGGCACATTAGCAGCGGAATAAACAGGGCGCTACGGCCCGCCGTACGTTCCCTCTTCCTGTTCGGGGCTGTCCCGGATCTGGAATGTACTGCATCATTTTAATAGTCCAAAGGGAGTCAGTTATCTTATTTACTTTTGATGCATCTAAATGTCAATTAATTTATATCATTTACTTTTTTAGAATAACCATCAACGTGACCTTTTTAGTCTAACTGATAAGACGCTCGTTTTCTATGGAATGATCATGGACGAATGTGAACTTGAGGTTGATGTGTTGAGTATTTAGCGGAATGCTTCTTATTTGAAGAGATGATGATAGTAGTTGTTGGTAAATAAATAAAATACGTCAATTAGCAATGCGGAAGGAGAGAGTGAATGAATGTTTTATTTATCAGTATGTGGGTATTTATAACATTTCAGAATAGGCGCGGGAGTGCGCCCGCGATATACTTTTATCTCGCTTCTGTGCGTGCAGAAATGGTCAATTGAAGTATTGTAGATATCGTAAATAGTATTGTAGGTAAACAATTTGTTTACGGAACCGGCGAAACAGCGTGATGCGTTCTCTTTCTACTATGGAATGCGGCGCGATGTCCGGCCACGTCAATGTTTTGGCATGTGACCTTCGGACTGTAAAATATAATTCATCGAGGTATCCAAAGGTCATTTCGTCGGTCGTTGACCGTATGTGTTGACAATATTCAGCGACGACCGTGGTTCCCACAAGTATGATGTAAAATAGCACTCATATAGTTTGGGCACGTGGAACGAATCAATGAAAAAATACGAAACAAATGTCCAGTCTAAAGCGTGGTAGAGGAAGACAAAAGAAAGTATGACTGGATATAATGTATGATATTTTTAAACAAGGAGATGTTCAAAGTCAGATAAATCATATGAGCTGTATGATAATATAAATGGATGTAGCAGAGGTGGAAAATGTGCTTCATAACATGAAAGTATGACGCTCCGCTTTCTGCCTACCCCAACAGAAAGAGGGTAGGATGGTTTGTATTTATTACCATCAATGCGACATCTTTAGCTTAGTCGATAAAATGCTTGTTCTTTTTTGACTTTCGGGTTCGAATCTCAATTGCATGTAAAGAAAAAAATACATAGGTCACAATTTTGTTTTGTAATAATATTCTCATGTTTTAGAAGTTGGTTGATTATTGCCTCCCCACGAACGGTAATATTCTCATGTTTTAGAAGTTGGTTGATTATTCTCTCCCCACGAACGGTAATATTATCATGTTTTAAAAGTTGGTTGATTATTGCCTCCCCACGAACGGTAATATTTTAAATCTACCCAAACTTTAAAGGTAGTATTATCGGTCCTAATGTTTTGGAGGAAAGAAAAATTGTATACGATATTAATAATCTTGTTTAAATTTTACTTTCAATCTCATTTAGCCTTCATATATTTTTTGAAAATTATATACGGCCTTCAAAACTCAAAATTATATTTTTCGATTCACTATCCCCTATACAACATTTGAAATTTAAATAGTTGTAATGTAAAGGTGAACCGTAGAGTACAAGTATATAAGAACGTAAATATTCGATGATTTTGTGAAAATAAATATTTACCAGGTAAGACCTATAACGAAGTGAACCCAATCCTTAATCACAAATTATATGTATACTTTATATATCCTGAACACCAACACCCACCTAAAACATTCATATCCTTACACATATATTATTTATAATTAAGGTGTGCGGTCACTGAACCCACCGAGGTGACCCTTGGCCATTCGGTTCTTTGAACTTGCATCGTAGGGAATGCGAGACAGCACCGGGCGAAGGTCGCCCGCGCGGTCATTGAACTCACTAGTAGCGAACAGCGAGAGCGAGACACCGATATATTTCTTGCCTCTCCTGCTGACCGTAGTATGAAATGTATATAGAACGCGCAACAATAACCATGTGTCCGGCAAAGTGAGACGGCGACATGTTCTGCGCCGTTCTATACATTATAAATACAGACGCTTACAATAAACTTTCTCTCTTTACTTATCTCGATCTTGACGACTTTTATTCAAACAACCTCATCCTTCTATGCGAAACCCAAGTCCCTAAAAAGGCATAAACATTGTGGAGGTTTAAAGACATTTTAATTTGTTTTATCAAACACTGTTTATTCCACTTTTTTGTAACGGTAAAACCATACCGGTTTCAAGGCTTTCACCTCATTATCAGAGGAGCACAAACAAACCTTGAAACCGGTAGGGTCATACCATTATAAAATGTGGAATAAACAGTGTTTGATAAAACAAATTACAATGTTTTTACACATACTTAAATTATATTCCCTATTGAAGTAAAACAGCAATGCATAAATCGATTATTTATTTTAATATATGTATGTTATTCGGTCATTGTTTATAGTCAAACCTAGAAGATTTATTTGTGAATTTAAAATAATTTCAAACCAACTACAAAAATTTCAAATAGGTATCAAGAGAAGTTCAGACTGCAGCCCTAGAAAATATGTGTTACAGTGTAAATTTACAGCCTTCGAATTGGGAGATAAGTGTTTTACCACTGGGCTACGAAGGTTATTAATATAAACAATGATTTACTTTGCGCTAAAGAGACCGTGTGAAGAGTGATCCGACTTAACGTATAGCAATATCAAGGAGAGGTAACGTTCCTAAATATTGAGGTCACAGTACAGAAGATAGTAATGTCTTGTTTTTTTTTCACATATTTAGTAAATCTATTATATTTACGTCCACATAAAATAATGTGCTATCCATAATCATATCTTAGAGCTTAGCTTTTGAAAACAACACGGCAATAGTCATATTTCGAACAATTGTTAACCCTTATCATGGCATTGTAACGCAGGTGTTACACTAATTTAGAGGTTTTTTTTTTAAATCCAGAAACTCTGACGTAATTTCAAATATGGCAACACATTAAAACATTATGCATGCACTATTGTGTGCAGTGGTATCATCTGGTGATAAATATTGACAACACTACAAGCTTTCAAACGACATTGGGTCAACATGTCTGGACAGCGTGGGCGAGTCTTGAAAATTGGGGTAGGTAATTTTTAAATATCTTATAAATATCACTACACGTAGAGAAAAATTATTCAAACCATTATATTTGTTGATAATTGGGCTTAAAGATCATTTTATAACGCTTTTTGTGTTTTATAAAAAAAAATATTTTGGCGATGTAACGCGGGTGTTACATATAAAAAAGAACTATAAGAAAAAGTTGTGATATTTTTTTCCTCAATTTCCCTTCATAACTTACCATATAACAAGTAATCACCAAAGAAAAACGTTAATATTTGGATAAATTTAACTTTGCCAAGATAAGGGTTTTAAGGAATAACTCTAGTTTTCTTACATTCAATTGGAAAAATATGAATTTGCAAGACAATACTAAATGTGTTAAAATGAGGCGCTGAAAGAAATTTGCAACAACCCCTTAAAAAAAGAAATCAGATTCTTCTTCCGGCCTTGGCATTTTTCATCAACCTTATTTTTATAATGACAAATGGTGATAATTATGACAACGTTGTACTGTTGCATTGAAAACTTTTGTTTAGCCTTTTTTAAATATATAGAACATGCAAAATACATATAACAGTATTTTTAGATGAAAACTGTATGTTTTATGAACAGTCTCCCTAATTTTGAATGTAAATCTGAAAAAACCCCTTCCCTTATCTTAGTAATTTTTCTTCATTGCTGAGTAACGTGATTTGCATGAAAAGTTAGAACATTTCCTTTCCATTTATCTCTGAAGGCTGTTGCGTCTTTACTTCATCGGCCCACTGCATCTCAGATTTTCCTTTAGTGCATCATTATACCTTTCCAAACCATGTAACATGATATTTTAAAAATGCACCATGCTGCGGGCAATGTGCACATTATTATAGAACCGTATGCAAAATCAATCAGTTATTATGTTTATATTTATGTGTCATGTTCAAAACTTTCATACAGCTAGCGCATTTTTTACTTTAAACTTCTCGTACAGCAAGCGCATTTTTTACTTGAAAAGAATTTCTTCCAATCTTTCAGCTTTTGTTTCATAATTATTATAGGAATCCAAGACCGTGTATTTTAAATAATATGTGACGACTTCCGTAGCCTAGTTGTTAGATTTTTGACTTCCACCCGGAGGCTTCGAGTTCGATTCTCGATGATATACAAAAAACGAAAGGATGCCAGTCTAATAAAATAAGTTGTATGGTAACAATACACATACACACGCCGAGCTGTAAAGCTGCTAACGCGCTAAATGACGAACCGCGAGTTTCGTGCCAACTCCAGAACTTCCAAACAATTACGGGGACTGAAAACAATATTGTTTCTCAACCACGTTTTTCAATATGTCCGAAACACTAATTTGGATATAGTGGAGGGTTGTATTGTAGTATTATGCTTTCGCTGTATACAGTATAACCTGGCGGGTTTATTGCCATATAGTAATCTCTTCAAACCAACCTGAAAGATCTTAAGGAAGCTTTGAGTAAACATAAAAAAAACTATAAATGAAAACAACATTAAAAAAATACAAAAATTAAATTAAAAGATAAATCTCAAGAGAAATTATGGAAATTGTACGGTAGTTAAAGAAAAGGAATAATTTGAGATATTTTTTAAATTTAATTACATCTTATTTTTTTTTACAATTAAACATAAATATGTTTAATTGTAAAAAATTTTTTAGAACTAAATAAAGTTTATTTAGTTCAAAAGATTCCTGGTATAGATATTTTTCTCGCTAAAAACGTTTTCGGATATCTAATATGAACTATTATGTAAACCTATTACAAGTTGAATTTTAATTCCTTTTCAAAATGGAATTTTAATTTCCATCGGATATTGATATCGTTCCATAAACCATGCCGCCTGCAGTTGATTAAACCGTTTTGGGCGGCACTGGTCGCACTTAATGAAACCGAACAACATAAAATATTTATATATGAACCCCACATGCGATTGACCATTTCCCATTACACCACGAGGGGGTCGATGTAATCTGCCATTGATTCCCCGACCGCCTATTAATTTAATAACTCAATCTACCTTCATGCAATTTATGACCAGAAATTATAAACATACATATGCCATCACGTCGCCACCCTGTTGGGGTAGACCAAGAAGACAGAATGCCAGACTCTTTATATATCGACACACATCTTTCGCCTTTTCCAAATCCATATATCTTATCGTACAACTCCTACGATTTTCTACATTTTCGTCTTTAAAAATATCTATTATTAGCTTGATTTTACGGCGCTTTCCACTCAAATTTGCACTGTTTATTATTTTTGTAAGTATTTCTTAATTCATTCGTTCTACATTCACAAACCATTTTGGTAAATAACCAAAAACTCCGTGGCCTGGTGGTAAGACACTTGTTTGCCGATCTGGAGGTTGCGGGTTCGATCCCCGCTGGAAATCAGATTTTTTTAAATAAGATTCCAGTCTGGTTAACACTTAGGACTTATAAAAACATATTTCTGGTTGGTTGGAAGAGATTGCCACATGGCAATAAACTCGCCAGGTTAAAAAAAACATCTCAGAGTAATCTTCTTCACCTCGTTTAAACATCAGCCTTAAGTTCATATTCATCCCTTACCACTTAATTCCCCATTCTTTTATGTATTACCCCTCATACAATATTTTCAGCGCTTACTTTTCTACAAATTGGCACGAAAATACTATCGTGGATTATCATCTTAGCAGGTTTCAATACTGTCCGGTTCGACCTTGTGTTTTAGTGCCCCATTAACTTTCTTTTCTATCGCTTCACGACGTTCGATATCTTTCTAAACTGTTCCATTATCTAAAATAATAAAAATAATAATAATAAATATAGGTTTTTAGCGGAATGGTTCTAATGGGACGTGATGATGATAGTAGTTGTTGGTAAATAAATTAAATACGTCAATTAGCAATGCGGAAGGAGAGAGTGAATGAATGTTTTATTTATCGGTAAGTGGGTATTTATAACATTTCAGAATGGGCGTGGGAGTGCGCCCGCGATATATTTTTATCTCGCTTCTGTGCGTGCAGAAATGGTCGATTGAAGTATTGCAGACATCGCAAATAGTATTGTGGGTATACAATTTGTTTGCGGAAACGGCGAGACAGCGTGATGCGTTCTCTTTCTACTGTGGAATGTATCGTAAATAGTATTGTGGGTAAACAATTTGTTTACGGGAACGGCGCGATGTCCGGCCGCGTCAATGTTTTGGTATACGACCTTTGGACATATCCAAAGGTCGTTTCGTCGGTCGTTGACCGTATGTGTTGACAATATTAAGCGACGACCGTGGTTCCCACATGTTTATTGATAGCAACATAGTATGTGCACGCATAAATACATTCCAAAATCGCACATATTAGAATATGTCAAGATAAACAGCAGGAAAAAAATAAGAGAAAATCTATCAAAAGGTCTGGGCTCATCTCGTTCTATCCCCTCGGCCGAGATACACGTCATCAATATAGGGCAAACCCAGTCACAAGGATATCAGATGTTTTTCAGCCCACACCCTTGTATATTATAAAAAAAACTATCAAAATAACAGGCTTCAACTTTCTCCAAGCTTCCATTCTTCACCAATATATCGCATTTACTTATTCCTCAAAACTTTTCAATCACCATGATTTCGGATTTCGCAAAAAATTTACTAGATTTGTTAATTTTTCATACAATTTATTTATCAAACTCATACAATTTTTCATACAATTTATTCATCCTAGTTTCCTGTAAACTTATAACTCATTTTCACTCAAATAAATAAGGTTCACCGCTCCTCCTTTTACGCCGTTCTTTTCTGTCCATGCAGTGAGACTCTGGAATCAATTACAAACCAATATAAGACTTGCACCGTCCTTGGCATGCTTTAAGAAGCGACAGAAAAAACTCTTAATTTCTAGTCAGTGAAATAACGTGCTTCATCCCTGATTTTTCCTTTCCTCTCCACCATCCCTTCCTTTTCTTTTGATTGATGATATCTCACTTTATATGGAAAAGAATATTCGGGTGATTGTCCGTCTTTGTGGAGTTTGTGGGCATATGCTCACGTATGTGTTTATGGATTTCATGGGGATGGATAGTCATTTGAATGATTTATGCGACCACGTAACTTGCTTAATTTACTTTTGTCTGGTTGGTTGGAAGAGATTACCGCCTGGCAATAAGCCCGCCAGATTGTGTTTACAATAAAATTGTTCAATAAATAAGGTTTTAGGAGCTAGTCCTTAAGGGAGAGATGATGATGATTTGTTGATAAATAAAACTCGTTAGATCGCAATGCGGAAAGCGAGAAATTATATAAGTAACGTAGGTATTTATATCATTTTAGAATGTGCGCGGGAATGCGCTCGCGATATGCCTACGTCTCGTTTCTGCGAATGCAAAAACGATTAATGTTGTATGTAGGTATCATTCAAATAGGGAACTGGCGAGACAAGTGTGGTGCGTTCTCGCTCTAGTATGGAATGCGGTCCGCTTCCGGCTACGGGTTGAATGGCCGGCACGTGGACTTTGTAATTGTTTGTTTTGCATTGCTAAGGAATGCAAAGGTCACTTCATCGGTCATTGACCGTGTGTATGGACGCCCACAGTGTTCCGAGTGTGCGACCGCCACAAGGTGATGAATATGTTCCAATATCCCTTATCTTTGCAGATAACTTTCTTTTACTTTTACCAATTTGTTATGAAATATTTCAATATCGGAATATGTCCTGTTCAGAAGAGTTAAGGGCCTTCCAACATGCATAGTGATTAGAAAACCCGTTCTTACTTGAGTGATTGAGAACAGTACCGGACCGCGCAGTCTAGTGTTATTGTTAAAAACATTTGACGATTGTCTTCTTCATTATGATTATGCGAGTGAAATGCTTATTTTTGATATTAGAATTGCTTTAGATTGAGCTAATCAAGATCGTTAATTGAAAGCTCTAAGAGAATTTGAGATACCAAATGGCTTTGTATGGTTTAATTAAAACTACAAAATTTTTGCCCTATCTAACGATTGTTGTCTATAGTTTACAGTGGCTCCCAAAATTTAATCAAGAAGCTTCTCAATTATCATCTTTAGTACTATGAATAACAATGAATTAATTCATAACATTAATCAGCATATCAAACAAAAGTTTATATAAAATAACCTCTCAGTTAATTAATAAAGGGAATTCAAGCGGAACAAGTCAGTAGGATGTATTAAGTGGTAGGCCATTTCTCTAAAGGATACGATTGGCATTCTCTGTATTTTTGTTTATCTATAAGACATTGCTTACTCTCAGGAGTAACTAACTTTTTTATGGAATAAGATTTAACGCTTTTTGAGTTTTTTGTGTAAATCAAATCAAATTTTTTATATTTTTTTGAAAAAAAAAATGAATAGTCGAAATCGATCTACATTACAAGAAAATACATGTATCATCATGATTGCTTGGCTTTGTAGTTGAGGAATTCTTCGCTATTCTGACGTCAATTAAGCTGAAAAGCGAAGCTGTGCCATGGACTTTTGTTTTTTTTTCTTCCTTTAAATGAGAGAGCCAATGCAGACCAGCAAACTCACCGGCCACATCAGTGTAGTTAATCTGATGGCACACCTAAAATGAGATGATCGGCGCACACCGACATGTTTTCCTCCCATTTTTTTTAAGAATAAATATGATCGAAGTCATAGGTATTCTTTTACCCCCGAATACTAGGCGAAAAAAATGCCTGTGCCATTTGAGGGAAGTTCAATGCGTTACCGCGGGGCAATGCAATATATATCATCAAGGCAACTACGAGTACCTGTCGGGATAGGTAGAGTGGAAAAAGACTTTCCTATCTCGACACACCTTCGTATTTTCTTCATTCATACACGTTCTCATACAACTTGACAGTTTATCTTACTTTTCTCGTTTCCTTCTTTCAAAATATAATTATCTTGATCCTGTTATGCTTTCCTTGGTATCTCAAATTCTCTTAAAACGTTCAATTAATGATCTTGATTAGCTCAGTTTAAAGCAATTCTTATATCTTAAATTAGTATTACCACGCGTTTAACTCTCGTTTGCATTTGTTTTTGTTATTATATAATATGGCATAAAACAATTTTATCAAAAATACCAAAATAATTGAGACCATGTTAATCCGTACAACAAATGTCTGTTCTCAACGATTTACATACAGTGTCTTAAGACGATACCCCTCTTTGATGGTTATCTTATGTTCTAGTCCACTCTTTACATAGAGTGTCTTAAGACGATACCCATCTTTGCTGGTTATCTTATGTTCTAGTCCACTCTTTACATAGAGTGTCTTAAGACGATACCCATCTTTGCTGGTTATCTTATGTTCTAGTCCACTCTTTACATAGAGTGTCTTAAGACGATACCCATCTTTGCTGGTTATCTTATGTTCTAGTCCACTGTTTACATAGAGTGTCTTAAGACGATACCCATCTTTGCTGGTTATCTTATGTTCTAGTCCACTCTTTACATAGAGTGTCTTAAGACGATACCCATCTTTGCTGGTTATCTTATGTTCTAGTCCACTCTTTACATAGAGTGTCTTAAGACGATACCCATCTTTGCTGGTTATCTTATGTTCTAGTCCACTCTTTACATAGAGTGTCTTAAGACGATACCCATCTTTGCTGGTTATCTTATGTTCTAGTCCACTCTTTACATAGAGTGTCTTAATACGATACCCATCTTTGCTGGTTATCTTATGTTCTAGTGCACTCTTTAAGATGATCTGGAGGGAATTTCTACATGGGTTTTTATCATTGTGTGGCTGTAAATTAATCATATACTGACTAAAGAGAAAGCCTCTGGTCTGCTGATAATTTTGCATTAAATCATACATTTACATATGATCCCTTATATTCATACCGGTGTCCGCATTTCTTCAGTAATTAGGCTTCTCTCAGTCGTTTATCACGTTCACGTTTCACTTTCATATATTTTGATTTAGCAATGTAAGCAGATTTAAAACTGTCCGGTTCAATGAAATGTTTTTATGTGACTGATTTATTTAACACTTTCATGCAAACACCTCTAACAAAGTGTTTTAAATTATTTTCCTCCAACTAACCAGCTTTCGTTTCATCATAATTATTGGTATCTACATTATTGCTTTACAGTATTTGTTGCTTTACAGTATTTTTATAGGTGGTTACATAAGTTACATATTGCTTTACAGTATTTGTGTAGGTGGTTACATAAGTTACATATTGCTTTACAGTATTTGTATTGGGGGTTACATAAGTTACATATTGCTTTACAGTATTTGTATAGGTGGTTACATAAGCGAGATTATTTATGTGTTGTTTATAGTTAAGGCATTAACGTTGTGGAGGTTTAAATACATTGTAATTTATTTTTATCAAACACTGTTTATTCCACTTTTTTGTTTGCGCTCCCCTGAAGATGAGGTGAAAGCCTTAAAGTCGGTAGGGTTATACTGTCACAAAAAAGAATTAACAGTGTTTGATAAAAAAAATCACAATGAGATTATTTATGAAAGATATAGAAAGGGACCACTTTTTTTTTTAAATATTGTTCATAAATAAATTTTAGATAATTTACCGAAAACGATAAAGAATTTCGATACCTTTGCAAAAAGGAGACAAATTTTACTCTCTTTGTCCTGAGTATAAAATTTTCTTTTCTATATCTTACATCCGAGAGGCATTACCTCATATGTAACCTGGTGGCATAACTTCAGTTAAAGTGGAGTGTATGCGTAGTGTTCATAAATAATAATATATTTTAATAAGATCTCCAAAAAGGGTTGTCTTCAAGTTCTTTCTAAAGCTGAACACGCCACACATATATATGTTATATAACACGCAGGTCATTTCCACGCTAGAGAATCAACAACGAAAAAAGCTTTGTTACAAAACCCCAATTTATTGAATCAATGGCCGCCAATCATTTAATTTGATGAAGATGGAATCCACTTCAAAGTTCTACGATTTTTACAAAGGATATTTCTGACACAAGTTTGAAAGATACAATGGAGACATCCCATTAAATACTCGTAGCTTGAATACAAATAGACAAAGTTTGAAATCTTAAGTGATCTAACTTTTTTTATTGTTAATTATTGTAATGACTTTTAATTAATAATTTTCAACGTAGAATGATTACGAACATCAACCCATGAGACACTCAGCATTCTTTGATAGCGACACAATCAAGTAACTTAAACCATTCTTCAACTAGGTTCAAAACCATAAATTGGCGACTACTGTGTGCTGCTGAATGTTATTTCAGCAGCTAAACAATGCCCTCTTACACAATATTAAGCGTCGTGACTTCCATGGAGACCCTGACAATTTTTCTTCGTTTAACACTCCTCAGACCACATAGAATAAAATAATAGCTCTGTTGCTTCCCATGTTTAAGTAACTTCGATGCATCCAAGATCCCTTCGTCCAAAAATCTAAAGAAATTTTTAAAATATCTTATTTACTTTAGACATTATGTCCAAAAGGATATATTATACTCTACGTAGTTTAGACACAAACAAGACAGATTTAACCTTTCCTTCCCTGTGTTGGGTATCTTCTACACGTTGCTTCTAATAACCATCAATATCTCTATAAATATAATAAATACAAGGTTAAGATTTTAGGTATTCCTCCATAATATATTTACGCATTGATTTAAAAAATAATATTAATAATAATCAGAATTAATCGACTACATCGAGGTGTTTTGTAAAGATCGAAAACAAATTCGCATTTAAACGCTGCGAGTGCCTCGTCTTGACGATAGGTGAATAGTATGCGGGAAGCGCGACACTATATTCGCATCTCACTCTTGCATACTAGACTGAATTGCGAGGAGCTGAATTGTCTCAACGTCGCAAGCATAAGCGTAAGCGCCGGGGTATGCGACTGACGTTCCGCGCCACTAGTAGCTTCTAGGCTTGCAAATAGGTTAGACGTACGCCCGTTCCGTGAGCGTTGCCAGATGGTTTTTTAATGTTTTCAGCAAATAAATCCCAATTATTATAATTTTTAACTTCAATTATATTGTAATTAATTAAGGGGATTATCTATGAATGTTCTTATTTTTCCGATTTAAAATCGCTAATTTTTGATTGCGTACTCACTACCCAACACCGGAGCACGCGTATTATTTTTATCACCGTAAGGGAAGGGTTAATTAAATAAAAAAGGTTTATTGATATCAACATTGTATGGTTTATCGATATCAACATAGTTTATTGATATCAACATAGTATCCTAAAACTACACATATATTTAACCACGATTGAAAATGAAATCCATTCAAGAGAAAATATGTCAAAAGATCTCAACAAATCTTATAACATCCCCCAGTTGAGATACACCATCAACAAAAGTGGAGAAGCCCAGCCGCGAGGACATCAGATGTTTTTCAGCCCAGACCCTTCATTCATATTTCGGATTGAATTTATCAGAGGTAGCTTAAAATATCTTGGTATCATATGTCATAATTCACATTTTGCCGTTTAAAAATAAATAAATGTCTTGACGCAGAGGTATTTTCACCAAGAAGAACGAAAGCTCTAAAATACCATAAAAATATATATTTTTTTGTTTTATCTTATCTCACTTTTGTTGCATAAATAAAAATTAGATAGACAATCTTTATCTGCCCACCAGAAAGATGTATAAAAAGGGCTTAATTGAAATCAAGACCGAAATTATTAAAAAAAAATGTGGGTTTCAACGGCGGCTGAACGCGCAACCTCCGAGCTGGAAGTTAAACGTCTTATTAACATTGTCACAGAAGATAAGGAGAAATGAGAAGACAACCTATCAGTCATATATTTTGAGGAGAAACACATCAGTTCCTAAAATAAATATTGATGGACAAAGATCGACACGGAATCGGTAGAAATTACCTCTCTGGTAACGCAATATTCGCGAATGGACATATATTAAAATAGTTGAGAATGTGTTCCATACCGCCAAATTACCTCTCTTGGTAACGCAATATTCGCGAATGGACCGATATCAAAATTGTTGAGAATGTGTTCCATACCGCCAAATGACCTTTTAGGTAACGCAATATTCGCGAATGGACAGATATCAAAATAGTTTAGAATGTGTTCCATACCGCCAAATTACCTCTCTTGGTAACACAATATTCGCAAATGGACAGATATCAAAATAGTTCAGAATGTGTTCCATACCGCCAAATTACCTCTCTTGGTAACGCAATATTCGCGAATGGATAGATATCAAAATAGTTGAGAATGTGTTCCATACCGCCAAATTACCTCTCTTGGTAACGCAATATTCGCGAATGGATAGATATCAAAATAGTTGAGAATGTGTTCCATACCGCCAAATGACCTTTTTGATAACGCAATATTCGCGAATGGACAGATATCAAAATAGTTGAGAATGTGTTCCATACCGCCAAATTACCTCTCTTGGTAACGCAATATTCGCGAATGGACAGATATCAAAATAGTTGAGAATGTGTTCCATACCGCCAAATTACCTCTCTTGGTAACGCAATATTCGCGAATCTGTTCCATGCCGCCAAAGGCAGAATTTTTTTCAAGAACAATCGCCAACATCAGTAGGACCTGACGTAGCTCATGAAGAAAAAGACTATCCAAAGAATCGGAAGATTTTCCTAGGTTCATTATTGAAATCCACAATTGGTTTTGCTTTTCAAAATAAATGCATTAATATGTCTTGCCATCGTGGGGCTCATTACATTTTTTTCTAGCATCAAATACAATAAGCGAAACACCTATATTTAGATCCAAAGGTTGCACGTTCGATTCTCTTTGGAACCCAATTTAAAAATTTTAAAAAATCCAATCTGATTTTCTCTCAAGGCCTCTTAAACATCTTTCTGGTCGATTGGAAAAGATTGTTATGTATCAATATGCCCAATAGATTATACTGTGTATAATAAAAGTTACTCACTCACGCTATTATGAACATGCTCATATATTAGGTCCCCACATACGAAACCGGCGTTTTGCCGTACTGGCAACTTTGATCTCAAATATCTTCTCTTTGGTTAGGAATTTCAAATTCAAATTTATACAGCTATTTACTCAAGTATTTGTGTTTCGAAAATTATAATTCATTTGTTTTTTCCTCAATTGTTTTTTTTCTTTGCGTCACTCAGTTTACAAAATGGAAAACTTGAAATATCGCGTTATTTACGAGTACGAGTTCCACCGTGGCACCAGTGCTGCAGAAACGGCTCGAAGGATTAATGATGTGTATGGCGACGGTGCCGCAAAAGAAAACACAGTGCGTTTTTGGTTCCAACGTTTTCGTTCTGGAAATTTCGACCTGCAGAATAAGCCCCGTGGACGGCCGGAGACCAAAGTTGATAATGAAGAATTGAAGGCTATTGTGGAAGCGGATCCATCGCAAACCACGTCCGAGTTAGCTGCAGGCTACGGTGTTAGTGATAAAACTGTTTTAATCCACTTGAAGCAAATTGGGAAGGTGAAAAAGCTTGAAAGGTGGGTACCTCACGAATTGAGTGAAGCAAATCAACAAACGCGCGTTGACTGCTGCGTTGCATTACTCAACCGGCACAATAATGAAGAGATTCTGAATCGAATCATTACCTGTGATGAAAAGTGGATCCTGTATGATAATCGGAAGCGCTCATCGCAATGGCTAAACCCTGCCGAACCAGCCAAACCATGCCCCAAGCGAAAATTGGCTCCAAAAAAGTTACTTGTGAGCGTTTGGTGGACTAGTGCTGGTGTCGTTCACTACAGCTTTCTTAAATCTGGCCAGACGATTACGGCAGATGTCTATTGTCAGCAACTGCAAACCATGATGGAAAAGCTAGCTGCTAAACAACCGAGGCTGGTTAATCGCTCTAGGCCACTGCTGCTTCATGATAACGCTAGACCACACACTGCACAACAGACGGCTACCAAATTAGAAGAGCTTCAATTGGAATGTCTAAGACATCCACCGTACTTTCCGGACCTTGCCCCAACAAATTACTATTTTTTTCGAAATTTTGATAACTTCTTGCAAGGGAAAAAATTCAACTCCGATGGGGCAGTCCAAACCGACTTCAAAGATTTTATTGATTCCCGTCCGAATGGTTTTTTTATTAAAGGGATCGATGAACTACCTATGAGATGGCAAAAGTGCATAGATAGCAATGGTACATACTTTGATTAAATAAATATATTATATTAAAAAAAAATCAACTTTATGTTCCTCCCAAACAAAACGCCAATTTCACATGTAAGGACCCAATATTTTCTTTGAGGAAAGTTAACATGCTTCGCATAATTTGAAAACGCCCAATTTTCATAATAATTCCTACTCTTAAATACCAACATTTCGCGTCGAGCCTCAAGTTTAATATTTCAGCATCATGAAAGAAATATTTTCATATTTTTTTGAAGGTACAACACATTTTTCTTAGAAAACACATTTTTAACTTTTTTTTAGCTGAATTAAAAAATGCCGAATTTTTTTCCCCAATAACAATTTCGAACCATTCATGGGGTCTTTAAAAGAATTTTCAAGGAGAATATTTTTTTAAAATTTCGGACATTCATATTTGAAAAAATAAAAGGTCATTTTTTTTTTACAAAATACGTACATACCATCGTGGCTTTTTCTGTTGGAAAAGTCAGATATGATAGAGTTCTGAACTTTCCTTTCACAATATACTTTTTTTCATTTCCTCCACATCCATACATCACACACATAATATTCAAGGGGTTTGGACAAGAAAGATTAATTTTATAATGTAAACGTGTATGGAAATGATTGAAGAGAATGACTTTAATATGGTTGAACAAAGTAAATGAAATTTAAAAATAAGGAAAGGTGAGGAAAGTTGTAAATATGTGGAGGAGGCAAAGGAAGTATGTCGTGATAGAAAATAATGGTTCACTGTCCTATCTGCCTACTTTGACAGCAAAATGGTATGGTTGTATATATATGTATGTAGGTGAGCAAATTTACAAATAAATTTTTATCATTCAAAATAAACAAATATTTGAAAAATTTTGCAATCGTCTTTCAAGAATTTTATCTACAAAACAACACATCTTAAGGGTGTTGCGTCTTAAGAAAGTCTCGATTTAGATAATAGAAACACGTGTCGTGGATATCAATGTATAAGGTGAAAAAACCAAATAAGATTTAATTACATATTTTGAATTTGACTTTTTTTTTTGTTTATAATTGCAAGTTTACGCAATATTAATAATTCAATAAGTAGATAGAATATGAATCCATAGCGATGGAGGATGTGCAGCAGATGTAACACATATAATTATTGTGGGATGGATGAAGTTTAGATCAATGACAGGAGTTCTATGTGATCCGAAAGTGCCAGTAAAGTTGAAAGGAAAAGTATACCAAACGATTGTCAGACCCGCACTCCTCTATGGCTCCGAATGCTGGACGATGTATAACTCTTACTCTAAGCAACTAGAAACTGCTGAAATGCGCATGCTAAGATGATCAGCTGGTATGTCCCTAAGAGACAAAATAAAAAACTCACGCATTCGTGGAAGCCTAGGTGTTACAGACATCAACAGTAAGATGGAGGAGAGGCAATTGAGATGGTATGGGTACGTTGGACGCAGAGCACCCGATCACATTGTGAACCAGGCAATCTCCATGGATCTTCCTTGAATAACAACCAGAGGAAGACCAAAGAATTCATGGGTGGTGCAAAAAGTTAACCTGGTGCAGAGGCACGGCCTGGGGGACGTAGCCCGGGACAGAAGAGCATACAACCTGAGCACGAGGAGAGCTGACTCCAACAGTCTTCACAGACAATGAGTTGGGATGGAGCCAGGGAGAAGAAGAATAAGTAGATAGAATTACGAATAAAATATATTGTGTTGTATTACACTTTCAATGTATACAGTACAACGTTGTGGACTAATTGCCATGTGCGAATCTCTTCCGACCAACCAGATAGATATAAGATAAGCTTTAAATGAAAACCATACTGGAATCCGTTTTTTTTTAATCTGAGTTCCAGTAGGATTCGAACCTGCAACCTCCGGGCTGGGAGACAGGCGTCTTATCAGTAAGGTCGTGGAGATCGTCTTGATTGTTCAAGAACATTTTTAATATGTTTATGTAAACCTCTTTAAATAAATATTTGAAAACGTTTACCTCGTGTTTTGAGCGGGATTTTTTATAGAGTATAAATTATCTTTCTATCTTCGACGCTACATACAATTCTTGCTGAATTTAGGTCTCATCTAGAATTCACCCACACCTAACTGGGGCCTTGACAGCTCCTACTAGTTGAGTGCTGATATATCCCTGGGGAGAAAGTCCTCCCATCTCAATCTTGACGTGCAAGCTCATCGTCCTCCATCAGAAATGACGTTTCGGTAGGTGGAACTGTGATAAGATTCGCCCTTATTTTATTTAATTGATTACAACCCTCGATGTTACCAATGTAACATACGTATTTAAATTTTTCACCGACAAGATAAAATGATTTTTTAGTTAATATAATTTTCCAGCGACACCCGGTCGGTTGTAGGAATTATGTCACCTTACTTGAATCAGTCTAAATTTATTTTATTTCCTACTTTTCCTGCTTTTAAAAGTTATTTACTTGATTTAACTATGGTTTCCTAGGGCCAAACCATTTCAAAGTGATATAAAACATATAAAACACATGTTAACGTATAAAACATATAATATATAAAACACGTTAACATATAAAACACATGTATACACATAAAAGACATATTTACATATAAAACACATGTGAACATATAAAACACATAACATGTAAAACACATGTTAACATATAAAACACATGTTAACATATAAAACACATGTTAACATATAAAACACATGTTAACATTTAGAACACATACCATATAAAACACATGTTAAAATATAAAACACATGTCAACATATAAAAAAAACACATGTTAACATATAAAACACATAACATATAAAAAAACACATGTTAACATATAAAACACATGTTAACATATAAAACACATATTTACATATAAAACACATGTTAACGTATAAAACACATGTTAACATATAAAACACATTACATATAAAACACATGTTAGCATATAAAACACATAAAAACATTTCTACATATAAAACTTAAGTTCACATTCATACCCAATCACTTGAATTTGTATTATTTCGTTTAATGTCACCAAATGCATTCGTTTTTGTACAGGCATTTTTATAGCATTTATTCAGTTCCATTTCATATTTTTCCACGTCCACGTTTCACTCAGATATATCAAAGATGGTACTAAAGCACTGTTGTGGACTATCATCTAAGAAAATTCACGCATCTGGTTTCGATTATTTATTGTGAATCGTGTGAAACCCATAGCAACCTCCGAGTACTAGTTGGTTAGACGCTTGTCTCCCACCCCGGGGGTTGCGGATTTGATCCACGTTGGAACCCAGATACTTTTAAAAAATATTTCAAGCTAGTGCCACGTGCCAATGAGCCAATTAAGTTGTACTGTATACAACAAAAGTGTGATAGATACAATACAACACTAACCTATTTTAGTGCAATTTTTTTCATTGCATTATTATTTTTTTGTAGTAAATTAAATAGTTTATATTTTTATATGTTAAAAAACAATTTTCGAGAAATATTGCTATATGTCAAACAACCATTTGTTTAAGGATTTTGGGGAAAATACAATGGATTCCAACGAGAAGGGTGCTATTTTTACATAATTTCTACAAACCAAAGGTCAAAAATCTGTATGAATTAAAAAAAAACCCTCTGTGTGAGAATTTCTCGCAAAATTTCGCACAAGCCCCTGCTCGCAATTGAAGCAAGTGGATCGGACCTCTCCATAAAAACTGCCCTCAGCAGACCCTCAAAGCATCTGCCTGGCGGGGCCTTTCAGAATCAATTATCTAACTAATGTAGTCACTTTTCGGACAGCCAGGGTCATTAGTTACCATAATCGCCCATCGATATGTTAATGACCACCAATGGGACGGAGCGACCAATAATAATAATATCACACACTTTAAATATGGGCCTAATGTGAAATCAATGATGCCGATAATATCGGTACGAGGCAGTAAAATGTGCCTATGCGACAATTTTCAAACAGTGACGGGCCCAACAACTGCAATCTCAGGGGTCAATATTTGTATATTTTTTTCAATTGCAAACATTTTCCAAAATAATGCATTACACTCTATAAATATCATCTACACCAATAAAAAAAATAGATTATTAAATTAATATGCAAAAATAATATAAACATATGTAATTAGAGATAAATATAATTTTGCAAAGGGATTAGAGATAAAAATATATTTGTAAAGGTAAAAATATATCTTCAATATGAATTGAGGTAAAAATATAAAGGATCTTTGAAATTGAGTGGTTTTTTTTAAATTATTTGATAAAACACAGATGGCGTCGCGAACTTGCCTGGGTCTTGTGACATTTGAGAAGTGTAATGTATGACATTTATAAAAATGGAATAGTATACAATACAACAACGCGTTCAAATCGTTGAATTATTTTATTTATTTTATTTTATTTTATTTATTATTACACATGACAAGAAATATACACAATTTGAGAAAAAACAACAGGTTATTTGATTTGGACATATAATTTTAATGGATCTGGGTTTGTTGCCTTTCATTTGTCGTATCCCCAGTAAACTAGGCTTTTGCCTGTATCTCACTGAGGATATTTAGCATGAAAAAATAAATCGATACTTCTTTCCGATTTTTGATAACACAAAAAACCCCGTTGCACGCTCTCATCAACCTGACAAACAGTGACACTCAACTACAACTGGAAACATCTTGCGAAACTCAACTCCTCTTATGAAACTTATCAAACTTTATGATTTGTGATTTCTGGAAACGGTGATATAAATTGGCCACCAAGATCACGCGATCTGACACCGTTGGTTAATTTTTTTTCTCTGAGGTTACGTGAAAAACCAGGTCTATAAGAATGACCCCAAATAATTTCTGAACTGAGGGGTGAAATTATTCGCGTAATTGATGGGTTAGAACCGCAATTATGCCGAAATGTCATCGAAATTTTCGACAAAAGAGTGGACATCTGTGGAGCTGCAAGTGGTGGACATTCGGCGGATACTGTTTTTTTTTGTGTATAAATGACATACATTATACTTCAATGACTAATTAAAAAAAAATTTATCAAAGCAAATTGTGTGTTTTATTCAAGAATTAAAAAAACTTGAATTGTAAAAACTGCTCAATTTCGAAAGACCCTTTATTTGGCCAAATGATTAGAGGTTAAAAGATATTATAAATATGATTAGAGGTAAAAAGATATTTTCAGCGTGATTCAAGGTAAAATATAAAAAAACGTTATAATCTGGTCCTGTTGGTTCAGTTTGATCTAAGAGGTTTTCTTCTGAGAAGATTTGTGCGCGATAAACGTGTACGAGTAACGTTATCCGTTCACAAACGGTACAATTGTGAAAAGAAAAAAAAAAACTAATTGAAACCACTCCATGCCTATTCCATGCTGGTTTTTAACCCGAATACTCTATTTATGGGACCGAAGAGAATATTGTTACCCAGCCAAACCCTTAAATATACCCTCATCGATAATTCTGAATGATTATGAGTATAAATGTATAAAATAAAAATTCAGTTTTCAAGAACATGAAACCTGTATTCAATATTAATAAATGATGTATGAGTATAATTGATAAGACAAAAATGAAAGAAAAAGTGTTTAGTGTAAGAACAGGAAGGAAGTGAAATAGTGAAGGCACTTCTCAGCATCTGTGTACGTATGTACTATATAAGCCCAGTTCACCGGTCTTCGTTTTTTTTACGTTGTCCTTTACTGCCCATGCAGTGAGACTTTGAAACATACCAATGTTGGGCTCGCTCCTTTTTTGGCATGCTTTAAGGAACGACTGAAAAAACTCTTCATTTGTTGTCAATAATATAACGTGTTTTATCCCTGATTTTTCTTTCCACTCCACCATCCCTTCTTTTTCCTTTCATTGATGATAACTCACTTTTGCTTTTGCTATGTATATTGTCCATAAATTTTGTAAAGGTAAATGATTCTTTGTATGTTTTTTTGCGACCATGTACGAGTAACTTCATTTATAACATATACTGTTGTTTGATTGGTTGAAAGAGATTACCACCTGGTAATAAACCCGTCTGATTGTTTTACAACAAAGTGTTAAATAACTTAGTATATTAAAAATAATATTTGATAAGACAGCTGAGAATGCTATTTAATCAAATGTATTAAATATCACTTCCATTGAGTACAATTCAAACAGGTGATCTTCTTGCAATATGACACACTCTTCTAATCAAATGTATTATATATCACTTCCATTGAGTACAATTCAAACAGGTGATCTTCTTGCAATATGACACACTCTTCTAATCAAATGTATTATATATCACTTCCATTGAGTACAATTCAAACAGGTGATCTTCTTGCAATATGACACACTCTTCTAATCAAATGTATTATATATCACTTCCATTGAGTACAATTCAAACAGGTGATCTTCTTGCAATATGACACACTCTTCTAATCAAATGTATTATATATCACTTCCATTGAGTACAATTCAAACAGGTGATCTTCTTGCAATATGACACACTCTTCTAATCAAATGTATTATATATCACTTCCATTGAGTACAATTCAAACAGGTGATCTTCTTGCAATATGACACACTCTTCTAATCAAATTTATTATATATCACTTCCATTGAGTACAATTCAAACAGGTGATCTTCTTGTAATATGACACACTCTTCTAATCAAATGTATTATATATCACTTTCATTGAGTACAATTCAAACAGGTGATCTTCTTGCAATATGACACACTCTTCTAATCAAATGTATTATATATTCCTTCCATTGAGTACAATTCAAACAGGTGATCTTCTTGCAATATGACACACTCTTCTAATCAAATGTATTATATATCACTTCCATTGAGTACAATTCAAACAGGTGATCTTCTTGCAATATGACACACTCTTCTAATCAAATGTATTATATATCACTTCCATTGAGTACAATTCAAACAGGTGATCTTCTTGCAATATGACACACTCTTCTAATCAAATGTATTATATATCACTTCCATTGAGTACAATTCAAACAGGTGATCTTCTTGCAATATGACACACTCTTCTAATCAAATGTATTATATATCACTTCCATTGAGTACAATTCAAACAGGTGATCTTCTTGCAATATGACACACTCTTCTAATCAAATGTATTATATATCACTTCCATTGAGTACAATTCAAACAGGTGATCTTCTTGCAATATGACACACTCTTCTAATCAAATGTATTATATATCACTTCCATTGAGTACAATTCAAACAGGTGATCTTCTTGCAATATGACACACTCTTCTAATCAAATGTATTATATATCACTTCCATTGAGTACAATTCAAACAGGTGATCTTCTTGCAATATGACACACTCTTCTAATCAAATGTATTATATATCACTTCCATTGAGTACAATTCAAACAGGTGATCTTCTTGCAATATGACACACTCTTCTAATCAAATGTATTATATATCACTTCCATTGAGTACAATTCAAACAGGTGATCTTCTTGCAATATGACACACTCTTCTAATCAAATTTATTATATATCACTTCCATTGAGTACAATTCAAACAGGTGATCTTCTTGCAATATGACACACTCTTCTAATCAAATGTATTATATATCACTTCCATTGAGTACAATTCAAACAGGTGATCTTCTTGCAATATGACACACTCTTCTAATCAAATGTATTATATATTCCTTCCATTGAGTACAATTCAAACAGGTGATCTTCTTGCAATATGACACACTCTTCTAATCAAATGTATTATATATCACTTCCATTGAGTACAATTCAAACAGGTGATCTTTTTGCAATATGAAACACTTTTCTAATCAAGCAGAAAATATTACAGGCCTTAGTAAAAATCAGGCTGGAATTATTTAAAAAAAATAAATAATGGAAATCGAAACCGTAACCCCGTGCTTAAAGACTGGCGTCTTACCAACTAGTCAACAGAGGTCGTATCAGTTTACTTTTATATTATGTTCACTAAAAGTTTGTGAAATACATTTAAATTTGATATGGTTACGCCACTGTTTAAGGGGGTCCCATAATAATTTTCATATTTTGCACATAAAAAAAACGGTTCCTTGAAATCAGAGGAATATGTTCGCATATCTTGCCCTGAACACTGAATCCTGCACACTGAACACGCTGAATTACTTCCTTGACATTTCCGCTAAGGCATTAAATTTGCAAAACCAATTTCTGTTGGCGTTAACGAAAAGAGATGGAATGGAAAAAAACGTGCGGGTTTTAAAAATTATTTAGGTGTGAAAAAACACACACTCCTTTTTTTGTTGAATATTCCAGATTCTTTGATGGATATTCCAGATTCTTTTTTGTTGAATATTCCAGATTCTTTGATAAATCATTTGATGTTTTTTTTTATAAAAAGGGAAACGAAATTTTAATATCAATATTTCAACTTTATTGGGTTTTCATATTTTAAGAATACGTACGTAAGAAGTCAGTCATCTAATAGAAAAACGATGTTATTCCTATTAAAAAAATTTTTTTTTTTTGAGGAATTTATAATATATAAATACATTTTTAAGGTTGACTACCTATCCGGTCTGGTTGATTTCACTCCAGGGTTTCATGTTCGATTTTACATGGCACGCAATAAAGAAAAGAGTTCTTCAAGTGCGTTCTACCTCGGAATTCGAGCCCATTATAATTATTATTCTTCTTCCAGTGTCATATCAGGTCTCCCCAACGTTGAATATCACCTGAGAGTAGGCATTTTTGTCCGTGGCAGCCCGAAAAAGATCCCCGACGCTCCTTATACCAGTCCAATCACGTATATTGCAGAGTTAGGAGATTTGCCTCCTGCCAACACCTCTTCGACCCTTTATTTTGCCTTCGATGATCAGGTGCATTAATTTGTGCTTTGCTCTTCTAAGTACATGACCCAAATAGGACACCTTTCGGATTTTAATATTAGTCAGCAACTCTCTATCAACTTTGGCTCTTTGAAGAACCCTCGTGTTGCTGACCATATCCGTCCAGGGTATCCGTAGAATTCTCCGGTGTATCCAGATTTCGAATGCTTCCAGTCGGCTTATACTATCAACTTACATTCATTATACTTGATCAATTAAAAATGTTTCAAATGAAATATATTGTATAAATAGGCTGAATGTAAGGATAGGAAGGTGGGGGCTGCGGCTATTAAATAAGATGTTTTTCCGCATAGACATATATTTAAAAAAACATATTTAGTATGAAAATCAGCGTTATGACATTTCCTGGTGAAAATTTGTGTAAATTACTTCACTATAATAAGAAGCTTAAATTAGCAATTTATACCGCGCTATAAAGGCTCTCTTCAAGGGCACTCGAGCTTAAAATCAATTTTTTTTATCGAAACATTAAGAACATTATAAAAATTAAAATAAAGTGAATGGATTGATCGGAAGGTAGTGGCTGCGGCAATTGAATTAGGTACCCCGCATCTACATTTGTTCAAAAACCATGTTTTTTTTTACCAAATGCAGATACGAAAAACTTGCCAAGGGAAGATTAACACCAAAAAACCCTTGTAAATCTTCCGATATATGATTTTAAGACATTCAGTTTATCTGTTGTGTAGAATATGTATAAAGTATTCAGATGTAATTTTGATAACATCCTAAAAATAAGTAAGTAAATTTCATTAAATTTTTTAAATATTAAATAAAAACTACTCCATTATTTCAATAAATAAATTACAAAAAATGTGGAAAAGTTCCTTATTTAATGGGCGCAGCCACCAGCGTCTTACCCTTACACTCAATTTATGTGTTTATTTGTATACATGTAAATATAATATTAATTTTGTGATATTTTAAACCTGTCAATAAAAATGGGTTCGAATCCCAAGTTAAAATGCCCTTGAGAAGAATTTGCTTTCCAAACGGCGTTATATAAATTGTTGTATTATTATTAATCTTCGCTACGCGGGTTTCTTGCTCCTATCTCGAGGCTCTTTTCAAGTGAAGCTTTTATGTTAAAATATTTTTTATTTATTTTATTTATTTTATTTGTTTTATTTATTTTATTTATTTTATTTATTTTATTTATTTTATTTATTTATTTTACACATGACAAGAGATAAACATAATTTGCGAAAAAACAACAGGTAATTTAATTTGGGCACACAATTTTAATGTATCTGGGTTTGTTACCTTTCATTTATCCTGTCCTCAGTAAACTAGGCTTTTACATGTATCTCACTGAGGACAAAAACATATAGAGTTCCACAAAGTCAAAATCGAAACTCTGAACATATTTAGTGCTGATAACTGTAATAAGTGATATTAGAGTGAAAGACAATGAACTGATACCATATCTTATTTTAACTACTTTTGAAATATCGGCAAAATATTTAAACACTGCCAGGATTTTAAAAGAAATCATTAAGCAGTCAATGCGTCAATAAATTAGTTTATTCACCTCAACCGGGACCTTACATGAAAACCCTATCTGAATACCATCAGACAGAAAGGTCAAAAGGGTATCAGGACTATCAGTTCGATATCCCACCAACGCAGCTTCATTTCACCCCCAAAAAAACTCCTTCTCTATAGATCCTTATCCACCCCTATGCTGCACCCGTTAGACGTAATGTGAGCAACACGGATTACCTAAAACTTCAACGAGCGCAGAACAAGGAATTCATGATCTATTAGGTGTTAATATAAGTTGTGTCCGTTTTTTTTTTCAAATTTAAAAATGAGCACCAAAAGTAAAACAAACAATGGTAAATGTTATACGTCCTTCGAAAGATAATTTTCTGTTCTACAAGATGTTGTGTTTGCTTTTACGTTACACATATTCTTGTATTTGATTACAAGCCTTCAAAACAGAATGTCAAGTAGACGAAAGTGAGCATTTTCGACACCTTCTGTTCGCGTTCATTCGAGGGAATAAAGCTGCTCGTGATATTTGCAAATTGTACGGTGAAGATGCTATGAATGAAAGGATAGGTGGTAGATGGCGGTATACAGTCATGTGACTACAATTCATCTGCTCAGCCAATTCTACGGTGGCTTGAAGGGGATCTTCATGAATAATATGGTTTAAGCGGTCCTCATCGAAGTTCGCTGGTCGTCCGGAACGCTAGATGTCTTTCAGGTCGAAATTATCGCCTTTGAAACGCAAAAACCATCGACGAATTGTCATTTTATTCATTGCATCTTCATTGTACACTTCGCAAATATCGCAAGCAGCTTTGGCAGCTTTATTCGCTCAACTGAACGCAAAAAGAAGGTGTCGAAAATGGTCACTTTCGTCTACTTGACATTCGATTTTGAAGGCTTGTAATCAAATAAAATAATACATGTAACGTAAAAGAAAATTTTCTTTCAAATGACGTATAATATTTACCATTTTGTTTTACTTTTGCTGCTCATTTTTAAATTTGAAAAAAAAACGGATACAACTAATACTAACACCTAATATTTCAACACCCATCCCGGAACAAATGTTCACGCCGGATAGCGTCAATCCAACACCTCATCCTCGCACGGAAAGTAAAATTCTTCAAAATCCAACAGCTCTAATCGCTGCTCTGGGGGCTAACGAGAATAAGTCTAACCTACCTTTTTGTTATAAACAAAACCTACCAAAGCATCATGTTGTGTTGCCTGACTATTCCACCTACGGTATTAGCAAGGAGGACCAAAGCATCATGTTGTGTTGCCTGACTATTCCACCCACGGTATTAGCAAGGAGGACCAAAGCATCATGTTGTGTTGCCTGACTATTCCACCTATGGTATTAGCGAGGAGGGCCAAAGCATCATGTTGTGTTGCCTGACTATTCCACCTACGGTATTAGAAAGAAGGACTAAAGCATTATGTTGTGTTGCCTGACTATTCCACCTACGGTATTAGCAGGGAGGACCAAAGCATCATGTTGTGCTGCCTGACTATTCCACCTACGGTATTAGCAAGAAGGACTAAAGCATCATGTTGTGTTGTCTGACTATTCCACCTACGGTATTAGCAAGGAGGGCCAAAACATCATGTTGTGTTGCCTGACTATTCCACCTACGGTATTAGCAAGGAGGACCAAAGCATCATGTTGTGTTGCCTGACTATTCCACCTACGGTATTAGCAAGAAGAACTAAAGCATCATGTTGTGTTGCCTGACTATTCCACCTACGGTATTAGCAAGAAGGACTAAAGCATCATGTTGTGTTGCCTGACTATTCCACCTACGGTATTAGCAGGGAGAACCAAAGCATCATGTTGTGTTTCCTGACTATTCCCCCTACGGTATTAGCAGGGAGGACCAAAGTCTGAGTGAATGTATCATAATAAAATAGAAGTATCCTGAACGAGTGAACACGTATGTGCTAAATAATTAGTATTAATGTAATGAGTAATAAGATTTGTTATCTAGTTGTAAATAAGTATTGTGTGTTAACTATTTCGAAGAAATTTAAATTTAAAGATTATTTAAAATGAAATTATACGCAGGAAATTAAAATTAAGCAACTTCGAAGACATAATACGTAAATTGTATTAGTTGTTAGGATATAAATTTGTATATAAGCAAAGCCTTTGGTAAATGTTCGTATTGTAGGATACCTACCTAGTAAATAAATAATTGTCAAAATAATAAGTGAATTGTTAAACACAATTAAATTAAATTTATTATTGTCAGATAGTAAACATACAGGGCCAATGACCGATGAAGAATTCAAGGATTGTCACACGCTATGAACAACAACAATATTTACTATTTACAGTGTCTGCGAATTGGCTAGCCATCTCCAAATACAAATAATTAACCTACCGCCAATTCATGCGCTAGAGCAAGGCAGATATGTATCGCGAATGTATTCACTCATTGGTATAAATTGTCCGCGCGCCGAGAAATAAACATATTATTATTGTCATTCATTCAACTGTCAAGACTTGTTATTTATTATACCCGCTGTCCACTTATCGTTTTATATCCGCATTCCTGAGTCTATATTCATTGAATACAAATCAAGATCATCATGACTTATAGAGATAAGCAATCCGCTATATTGATGACTCTGAACGAGAAGTAACGCAGAATCAACTAAAACGAAGAGCGATGTCGATATCAAAATCATCAGCACGTCCTAATAGGACACACGCTACATTGATAACGACCATCGTTACAGTATCATAGATTACTTTATTAACCCTTCCTTCCTTGTGATGTGTAACTAGTACACATTGCTTCTAAAAACTTTAATATCTCTATAAATGTAATAAATACTGGCTTCAGATTTAAGATATTCTTCCGTAATACATTTACGCATTGAATGAAAAATATTAATAATAATTAGCAATTATCGGTCACATCAGAGATATTTTGTGAAAATCGTGAATAAATTTACCAATACAATCAAACGTGTGTCAGTGTGTGACGTAGGTATATTCATTCTTAAAAAACCGGTATGGGTGAGGAAGCGACGCTATTCACGTCTCACTCTCAATCTACTTCGGTATATGGGAACGCAAGAAATATAATCTCAGTTCGCTCGCTTCTTTCGCTTCAGTAGCTTTCTGGCATCCATCCGTTTTGTGAACGTCGGCCGATGCTTTTTTCATGTTTTTTCGCAATTAAATTTCAATTATTATCACTTTTGCCTTCAAATTTAATTAATCTAAGCGATTGGCTATGAATATTCTTTTTTTTTTCGATTTTAAATCGCTCATTTTTACGTGTGTATTGAATACACACCATCAGAACGCACGGATTTTTTTAGCATGGGAAGGGAAAGGTTAAACAAAGGATAAAAATTGTTTATAATTATTTTTTAAACTTAATAAAAACAAACCGCATCTACAAAATAAGTACCATCTTCGAAAAAACCTATTTAGAGAGCGCATTTGGTAAAGTGGAAGTGTTCCCTCGCTTCTGGTTTGAACATGTCGGTAAAACAAGAAAACACAAATATTTGGGGGTGATTTGTGCTTTCCGAGTTATTCAACTTTATCGTTTAATATACAACTGTACCGCAACATGGAAAGTTGCTCATGGGAGAAAAGTTCATTTCAAATATAAATAAAATCATCGCGGAACCGGGAAATGTGGACCAGCTTTCATTGCGTCAAGTTTGAAATTGAAATCAGCGAAATGTTCACATCCTTTTTTTTATAATCGTACTTTAATAGAACATGGACGCTAACTTCTATAATAAATAAATACAGGTTTATTTTTAGCAACAAAGTATGTAAATATATGTAAACATATTCTCTTAAATCGCATATGTATTTCAAGATAATAGAGAAGGTCTCAAAAATTTTGGGCTTATGTCATAACATCCTCCCAATTGAGATACACCCCCACCAATAAAGAACAAACCTGGCCGTAATTACATCAAATGTTTTTAAACTCACACCCATGCACATGTAAATTAAAAACAAAAAATAAATAAATGACTATAAATAAGCAGTCAATACAATCAACTCGTTTTATGCAATAATTGGTTCGCCGATTAAAAAAAAACATGCAAATATAATATACTCGTATATCCCGCAATCACACACACATGCTAATGCTAAGGAAAAGAAAATACATTCAAGACAGGAACCACCAAAAGGTCCGAGATTATACCACAGCACCCTCCCAGCCGATACACACCCTCACCATAGGGAGGGTGACCTCGACTGCAACGACACTAGATATTATTCAACCCACACCCTTGAACATAAGCATAAACTGAAATATAGAAAAAAAATAAGCAATAAAAAATGTCAAAAAAAGTAAACCCTCAGAGTATTTTTTTCAATCCTTCATATATACAAAATCGTTTAAGAAACAAGCACATGCTAACCGAAAGTAAGGTCAGGATATATAAGACATGCGTCCGCCCCATCATGACATATGGGATAGAAGCGAGAGCCGATACCAACAGGACAAAAAACCTTCTCAGAGTGGCGGAAATGAGAACCCTACGCTCCATCGCAGGCAGAACTCTTAGAGATCGGATCAGAAATGAGACGATAAGGTCTGTCTGTGGTGTTGAAGACATATTGAGGTGGAAAAGAAACAGAAGGCGCTTCTGAAGGGATCATGCGAACCGCATGGAGAATATAAGACTGGCAAGAATCGCTAAGACTGGAAACCCTAACAGCAGGAGACTACCAGGAAGGCCCCCGAAAAGGTAGAAGGACAGCTGGACATCATCCCAGGACGGCCCACCATCATAAACAGGTCATACGACCTAAACCAAGAGGAAGAAGTTTAAGAAATATTTGTTGTACTATAAAAGACATAATAAAACAAAGTGTGTTGTACTATACAAGACATAGTTTGTTATACTATACAAGACGTAATAAGACAGAGTTTGTTGTACTATACAAGACATAATAAGACAGAGTTTGATAAGTGAATTGTATGAGATATGCGAAGAGGTCTATATAATATATAAAGATGAATGTTTCAAAATCTAAAGTCATTGTGAAAGAAAAGTGTGAAAGGGGAAGAAAATGAGATATATTGATGAACAATGAAAAAAATGAGAAAGTTGAGGAATTTACCTATTTGGGTAGTGTTTTCTCAGATGATGGAAAATTTCAGAGGGATATCGGACGCCGTTGAGTGATACGTCAATATGGCCCTAAAATATATACACTTGAAACCGACGATACCAAAATTAGCTATAATGATAATCCATAGAATTTTGGTGCGTGAAACTTTGACCGGGAAAATACTGAAATGAATCGAATAAATGCTGTAAGGATGCATGCATTGAGAAGAATACATGTAGTGACAATGTATGACAGAATACGCAATAAAATGATAAGGAATGAATGTGAAATAATGTAAAGGCTGATGTGTTAAGTAAGATAAATAAGAATACGTTGAGATGGTTAGGGCATGTATAACGACCGAATGAAGAAAGATAAACAAAACTGATATACGAGTGTAGTGCAGATGGGTTTTGAAAACAGGTGTCTCAGGAGAATATTGGGAATCAGGTGGTATGACCACATTGCAAACGACGCTGTACGCCGGAGCACCCGGCAGGGGTCTGTCGTCTCTGTAATTCGGGAGAGGTGATGGTTCTGGCTGGGACATGTTCTGAGAATGCCCGAAGATAGTTGGCCGAGGAGAGCGCTGTTTTTCTGTCCATTGGGGTCCCGACGGCCTGGAAGACCCTCTCTCACGGTGTACCGTTCCTATGAAAAGGAAGTTAGAGCGTTAGGTATGTCGTGGAGGGAGATTACCAACACCGCCTAAAACTGCTCTGAATGGAGAAGACTGGTGGCCTCCCTATGCTCCCTTGTGGAGCTTTAAAAGATGGGTAAATTGAATTGAGTGCAGATGTGAGAAGAAGACGGAAAAAAGTATGATTGGATCAAGTGAATGATACATTTCATTACGCAGTTAAAATACTTCAAAGGCACAACACTTGAATACTGCTAAAATAAAAACTGTATTTCTCTCAACTTCAAAAGAAAATACAATCTTTTTAATGACTTAAAAGAATATTTCGAAATAAATGAATTATCTTCTTTTTTTTAATTCAAAAAATACCTTTTGATTTGTTGAAGATATCATGTTTCTTTCAAAGGATCTACAGTCGGTCTTCTTTACTCTGATTTCTTTGGAAATTTGTTAAAACAGTTTTTTTTTCTTCGTAAACGAAATTCGGTTGGATTTATTTTATAATTTGTAAATTAAAATAACTCAACTCCGTCTCTCTTCGTAATATAAAACAAGTCATGTATTTCACTTTGATGTTGATAGTTAATGTTTTGTTTTATAATACTCTTTAAAAATATGTTTAGATTATTATTATTTGTTTATATCAAAAACTGTTCAGCCCAAATACCTTTGGTGGAAAAAAAATACAATAGCAGCAAATATTAGAAATTGTTATTTAAAAATATATTTCAAGACTGAGTTAGTTTATTTCGTTGAACAACTTTTATTTATTAAAAAATTAAATAACATTTTAACAATTTAAACAGAATTAAAAAAAAAAAATAACATTATAAGAATTTAAACAGAAATATAGTACTCCGCAGAGAATTTAAGCGATGCTTAATTTCAAAGACTAAAAAAAGGCTTTTAATTTAGTCAAATGGAATTGTCTATGGAAAGTTTTAGAATAAGTGAGTATACCGAGACAGTAAATAATTATGATGCCTGATAACCTGTATCTACAAAATTCGGCATCTGTTGAGAGCATGCAATATATTTCAGAGACATTCCAAGAGCAAAAAGTAGAACTTCAAGATTGTATACTGTCTCCCGATTTATTCGACATATATCGAGAGAACATCATGAGAAAAGTACTAGATAAATGGGAAGGTGAATTTGTCATAGGATGTCGTAAATATCCAATATAAAATGCGCAGATGATACAACCCTTAAAGCCAATAACGAAAATGAAATGATCTTCTTCTTCTCCCTGGCTCCATCCCAACTCATTGTCTGCGAGTACTGTTGGGGTCAGCTCTCCTCGTCCTCAGGTTGTATGCTCTTCTGTCCCAGACTACGTCACCCAGGCCGTGCCTCTCTGCATCAGGTTATCTTTTTGCACCACCCATGAATTCTTTGGTCTTCCTCTGGTTGTTATTCGAGAAAGATCCATGGAGATTGCCTGGTTCACAATGTGATCGGGTGCTCTGCATCCAACGTGCCCATACCATCTTAGTCGCCTCTCCTCCATCTTGCTGTTGATGTCTGTAACATCTAGGCTTCCACGAATGCGTGAGCTTTGATATGATCGAGATGCTTCAAAGGCTTTATTTCTTCAATCTTATTTAATCCACGACCAAACAGTGTATTTTTCTACCTGGCACTGTCCCAACTCATTGTCTAGGTAGACTGTTGGGGTCGGCTCTTCTCGTTCTCAGGATGTATATTCTTCGGTTCTGGGTGTCGCTTTCATCTAAGCCGTTTCTCTGCAGGATTTTGGAGCATTGATTTATCCAGGAATTCTTTGGTCTTCCTCTGGACGGCTGTCGAGGAAGATTTACCGTATTGTCTGGTGGTCTCCGTCTTATGTGCTCGTACAAGCATTCGCATTTCTGCTGTTTCAAGTTGTCTATTGTAGGAGCTGTACATAGTCCAGCATTCTGTACATAGTACATAATCGCGGATCTAACGATAGTTTGGTATACCTTTCCTTTTAGTTTTATAGGCATTTTTGGGTCACACAAGACTACTGTTACGACAAAACAGTGTCTCGTACAAATTAATCCACGTGAGACTATTTTATACAAATACTTCAAATTATTGACAGACGAGTAAATTAATACAAAAGTTTATCTTAAACTAATATGTGAATACAATAAAGCGGTAGGAATAATTCCAAAGAAATTGATTACATTAATTTTATATTTGTAAATTATGTATAGCTAAATTCAATACACGTATGCATCATATATTAAAAAAATATAACGAAATTATGTAACAGTGGATCACATCATTTACATGGGAAAAAGTTGTAGGATTTAATTATTCCATCAATACGTTAGTTGAAGCTTGTTAATAAGTTGTAGGATTTAATTGTTCCATCAATATGTTAGTTAAAACTTGTTAACTTTTCCTTCCCTGTGATGTGTAACTACAATAGTACACATTGCTTCTAAAAACTTTAATATATCTATAAATATAATAAATACTGGGATCAGATTTTAGGTATTCCTCCGTAATACATTTACGCATTAAATGAAAAAATAATATTAATAATAATTAGCACTTATCGACAACATCAGTGATATTTTGTGAAAATCGGGAATAAATTCACCAATACAATCAAACGTGTGCCAGTTTGATTGTATTGGTGAATATGTTGTATTATCAATATGTTAGTTGAAGCTTGTTAAAAAATTGTAGGGTTTAACTGTTCTATCAATATGTTAGTTGAAGATTGTTAATAAGTTATAGGATTTAATTGTTCCATCAATATGTTAGTTGAAGCTTTTTAAAAAGTTGTAGGGTTTAATTGTTCCATCAATATGTTAGTTGAAGATTGTTAATAAGTTGTAGGATTTAATTGTTCCATCAATATGTTAGTGGAAGCTTGTTGATACATTTTAGAATTTAATTGTTATTGATGCAGGGTCACTTTACTCCAGAGGTAAAGAAATATCCTTGTGTGTTACGTTTATATTACGTTATTTATATTAATAAAGGAAAGCAGAATTATTTATTAACGTCACTTTGATTTTCTGGCGACTACTTTATATATGTATTTATATTACAAATATCTCATTTTTCACAAAACTCATTTCCAAATCTTTGCATACGAATTATAGAGAAGTTCATTGTATAGTTTCCGTAGCAATTTTTGACATAAAAGGGATTGTGCTGTCCTGTAAATCTTGTGGGAATACAAAATGATATGTTTGTGAGTAAGTTAGGCGCACCAATCACTGGGTGAATGATTTTGTATAGTTGTACTATTTAATATCGGATAATTTCCTTCTGATACAAAGTTTCAAGAATTTCATTACATTCAACAAGTAAGGATAAATTCTTTATTCGTGTGGCATTCCTAGTTCGAGAAGAATTAATCTTGAAATATTTTTAAGAGATAGAAAGCCGCCAACTAGGACTAGAAATTAACAAAAGTAAAAAAAAAACTATTTTTCGTAGACCGACTCAAGAATCTTATAAGGATTCAAGAATCTTATATAGTGTCTCGCTAAGAATAAGGCTACACCAAAGTGCTTCGCTTAGTGCTAAGCTAGGTGCTACGTGACTGATAGACTAGGTGACTATAATAAACACGTAGCGTGGCGTGAAGCGTGCAGTGTGGCCATTGCGATATTATGGGGTGCGTTGGTTCGCTAGGATATGTCACCTAGCTCGCAGCGTAGCTCTAAGCACCAAGTAGGGCTTCTACCTGTGTGGCCGAGGCCCAAGGAATTACGAAGAGGTCAATGAATTTATCTACTTTGGTGCTTTTATTTCCAGGAATAGAGGATGTGAAGCAGAGATTCATAGACAGATTTGAATAGCAAAATCGTCTATGTCAAGTCTGACAAAGATATGGATTAACTAGTCTGTATTCAGAATAACCCAAATCCTTCTGGATAAGTCTCTAGTATTCTCCATAGCACTGTATGGAGTAGAATCATGGATGACGAGAAAGAACAAAACAAACATAATAGACACCTTTGAGATAATCAACCCTTTCTTCCCTGTGATGTGTAACCAGTACATATTGCTTCAAAAAACTTTTATATCTCCATAAATATAATAAATACTGGGTTCACATTTTAGGTATTCCTCCGTAATAGATTTACGCATTGAATGAAAAAATAATATTAATAATTATTAGCACTTATCGGCCACATCAGTGATATTTTGTGAAATTCGGAAATAAATTCACCAAAACAATCAAACGTGTGCTAGTGTGTGACGTAGGTATATTCATTCTAAAAACCCGTTATGGATGAGGAAGCGACGCTATTTACGTCTCCCTTTCACTATACTTCGGTATATGGAAACGCAAGAAATAGAATCTCAGTTCGCTCGCCTTTCTCGCTTCAGTAGCTCTCGGGCAATCGTTTGAGATGGTCTCTTCACTCGTTTTGTGAACGTCGGCCGATGTTTTTTTCAGGTTTTCAGCAATTATATTTAAATTATTATCACTTTCAAATTTTAATTATTTAGGCGATTGGCTATGAATATTCTTATTTTTTCGATTTTAAATCGTTCATTTTTACATGTGTATTGAATACACAGCACCGGAACGCGCGGATTTTTTCAGCACAGGAAGGGAAAGGTTAAATCGGATGCTCCATATTCCAAGATCTGGAAGGCGCAATAGCGTATATATCATCCAAAAACACGCGATTACTGAAATGCTTTCGACCAAATGTAGAAAAATAATATGGACATACTTTGGATACGTTAGAAAGAACGATGAAAGTATGAAGAAGTCGGTGATCACGGGGACAGTTGAGAAAAAAAGACCAAGAGGAAAGTATCGTGTGAGGTGGATAAATCAAATAAAGGAATAAACAGGATTATTGTAATTTATTTTTATCAAACACTGTTTATTCCACTTTTTTGTGTCGGTATAACCCTACCGGTTTCAAGGCTTTCACCTCATCTTCAGGGGAGCGCAAACAAGACTAAATGCTGTTCGAACTGGTACCGATATACACGCTTCAACGGTTGGGGGCTGAGGGGTGAGGGAGGCATGGGACAATTTTGGCCAAGAGCGGAGAGATTTTTGGGAAATAACTGTTCAACAGATGTTCGAGGTGACAGCCTTGAAACCGGTAGGGTTATACCGTCACAAAAAAGTGGAATAAACAGTGTTTGATAAAAATAAATAACAATGTCTTTAAACCTCCACAACGTTCATGCCTTAACTATAAACAAGAAACAGGATTATTTTTAAGGGATACATTCAACACGGTCGTGTACTGGAGAGATGGAGACAGTGATATAGCACAGAACTACGGTGATATAGCACAGAACTACTATGCTCAGCATTGAGAAAGAAGAGAAGAAAGCTCCACTCTCAAATCTACTGCTGCAATATGGGTTTACTAGTTGCAACCGGTAAAATATTCACGGAAGTAAAACAAATTATTCATTTTTGAAATACCGAAGTTCAGTATAATTTCAATATGTGGCGAAGTAGTAAACACAAGTAATTATAAGGTTCAATATAATAGGAAATAAATGAATTATTAAATGAATCACAATTCAAAATAAATTTGCATCGTCCCCTTTTACACCGGTTCGTTCAGTATAATTTCAATCTGTTTCGAAGTAGAAAACACAAGTGTAGGAACTACTGTCGTCGCTGAAATATTGTCAACATACACGGTAACGACCGACGAAACGACCTTTGGATATGTCCAAAGGTCGCATACCAAAACATTGAAATTGTTTACCCACGAATACTATTTACGATACATTCCACAGTAGAAAGAGAACGCATCACGCTGTCTCGCTATTTTCGCCAACAAATTGTCTACCCACAATATTATTCGCGATGTCTGCAATATTTCAATCGACCATCTCTGCACGCACAGAAGCGAGATAAAAATATATTGCGGGCGCACTCCCGCGCTTGTTCTGAAATGTATAAATACCTACTTACCGATAAATAAAGCATCATTTGATCATTAATCACTGTTTACTATTCATTGATCATTCACTCTCACTTTCCGCATTGCTAATCGACGTTTTTTATTTTAAATACCAAACAATCAAAATCACCAGCACGTCCTTCAAGGACATCCGCTAAACAAGTAATTATAAGGTTCAATATAATAGGAAATAAATTAATTATTTAATGAATTACAATTCAAAATAAATTGAGATCGTCCCCTTTTACACCGGTTCGTTCAGTATAATTTCAATATATTTCGAAGTATTCCTCTCTCGCTCTCTTGTATTCAAAATTAAATTCTCGTATTCTTTCTTTGGCGACAACCGTACGGGTTTTGGCCTATTTATATTATTATTGTTTTATTGTTAAAAGTTTGGACTTCAAGTATTTTCACGAGGTTACATGTTTAATATATCTCTAAAGTGTGTGAATTCCATTACATAATTTTTATAGAGCAAGATTCCCATCGCAAAGTTCAAGTTAAAAGTTATTGACGAAGATGCAGCAATATTTATTGAAATAACTAATGTTAATAATTTTCATACAGATACAAATGATTTTTTTTCAATTTTCACTTATATCCTTTAAAGATATATGGATAATTAGTTCAGTTTCAAAGAAATTGAGTTTGAATGAAAATACTCGTATGGAATTATTATCCTATTCATTCCGTAACTTGTTATCTGTTAATTGTTAAGTTTTTGTGGTAATGAGTTATGTAATGGTTTATGTTGAAAAGTTTATTTCGCCTACAAGTATTTCTATCTAGAGTATGGATTTGAACTAAATTTGTAATTTCAGCCTAATACATTTGATTTTTTTTTTTGAAACGTATGTATTAGGTGTTAACATAAGTTGCGTCCGTTTTTTCCCTATTTAAAAATTAACACCAAAAGTAAAACAAAATGGTTTATGTTATACGTCATTCTAAAGACTTCGATGAAGACCGCTTAAACCATATTATTCATGAAGATCTCCTTCTAACATTTTTTATCACCATTTTCAAACTATTTTTCATCAAGTGAATTTATCAGAAGTAAAATTCGTGACTGCGAATTATGGCATTAATAATATTGGGAATATAATTTGTTCAATTATTTTTATATGTTTTTGTGGCTTCTTTGAATTTGTTCAATTATATTTATATGTTTTTGTGGCTTCTTTGATTTTTTTCAATTATGTTTATATGTTTTTGTGGCTTCTTTGAATTTGATTAAATCCTACCATTCTTGGACTTGCCAGATAAGGTGCATGAATACTTTAACATCTTAAAAGCATACGAAATGAACCCTTACATATGAAAACGTGGAAAATGCAAGAATATAGAAGCTAAGAAATCTTCGTTGCATTTCAAAGCCAGAAGATGGAAATACATTTTTCTGGATGAAATTGTAAAATTCTCTACCTCTTCCTCCTTAACGATACAAATCTGGGAGTGTGCCAGCTTTTCAAGAATTCCCCTTTGATTTATGACCAAGTCCATTTTTCGTTTAAATCCTAACGAATGAATGATTTACTGCAGTTAAACAATAAGAATATAACTTTTTTGTTGAGTGGAAACAAACGATACCATATGAAATTCTGTTTCGGTCCGGTACACCATTGTTTGAGAATCGTTGAAGACTTCATTCATTCTTTCCTTTGGTGGTCATCGACATATCCAAATTAGTGATGCGGGGAAGTGCTTTATCTAATGGTCGCAGCCTCGATCTTCCTATACTTACCTTCAAAATATTTAAATGTTTATTTTTTAATATTTTTAATTTGTCGAAATAAGTGGATTCGATGATGGAGCGTTCTTGAGGATAATTTTCTCTCTAAACAGCCTTATGTAAATGGTTATATTGATAATATTAGTAATGCGGACATTTTAAAGAGCGTGTATTGTTTTACGCTTCTATTGTATACAGTAAAAACTAGCAGATTTATTCCTATATGGCAATCTGTTCCAACAAATATAATAGCATTGAATAACTCTTAAGAGAGAGTAATCAGACTAGAATTATTTTAAAAAAATCTAGATGCCAACGGTAAATGAACCCGCAACCCCTAGATCGAAGACAGGTGTTCAACCCACTAGACTACGGTGTTTGTGGTAACGGATCGAGTATGGTTGGGAGGCAAAATTGTCTTCAGCCTTTTTATCAATGAGGCCAAACCCAATGTGACGACCTTTGTGACCTAGTTGGTACCTGATGAGGCAGACGCCACACCATTAGATGATGTGAAATGAAATGGTACTAACAGGTGGTGGATCTGCAGGGGGTCATACAATGGGCTGAGTTCTGCATGCACTAAGACGCTGGAGCTTCGTTCTGGCTGAAAGGTCGACACAGGCACCTCACGGCGAACGAAAACACTTATTGTAACACACGCGTTGGTAATGAGTATTGGTTGCTATTTTTCCGGTTTCGGTGTCTGCTGTCACTCGGATGACGGTCCGTGCCCCTCTGGTGCGACACGCGACACGGCCAAGAGCGAGAATAGAGCAGCACAAGGGCGGAACAACATTTTACGTCACGACGTTTTGGCGTGAACAGTACCCTTATCTCCCAGCCCGGAGGTTGCGGGTTAGATTTCCGTTGAAACTCAGATTTTTTAAAAATAATTCCAGTCTAGTTTTCCCTTAAAGACTCTTTAACATATCTGATTGGTTGGAAGATATTGCCACATAGCAATAAGTCCACCAGGTTGTACTATACATACAACTAAAGTAAAACAAAATACAATATGACCAAACGATGTCCATATTTCTTTCCTTATTTATTGGTTTCATTAAGGTTACTTAATGGCGCTAGATAATTATTTTTGCATAAATGTTACTCAATTCAATATTATTTTGTTCACATGATGCAAGAAAATATGACAAGTTTCTCAAATTGGTAGAAAATTCTCAAAATAAGTGAAGTCTGAATGCTGTCTGGACGAGAAATTTTATTTCTATTCGCTTTTTTTTTTTAACATAAAGTTTTCTGATTGAATTCTGCGTGAAAATTTATTACATTTATCCAGAATAACTTGTGCATTATTTATAAGGATTTATTTTTATTTTCGCTTTTTATCTTTCTAAACGAAATTTATTCGTCTGAAAGTTTTAAAATTCTCAAGTCAAATTATATTCTTCATGTTGCTGCAATTATATATTGTTTTTATATTAATTTTATGCAGTTTCGTATGGACATCGGTTTTCTTTTAGCTGTTTATTAAAAAAAATATGCTTTGTGTATTAATATTAATTTATTCAAATTTTTTATGTACATGATTAAAAAAAGTACAATTGGCGAGTTTATTGGTATACAGTGAATTCTGCCAATCAACCAGGTCATTTGCAAACATAAAACAAAAGACTCATCTTTATTAATAATGGTAGAACCGGAAGAAAAAAACTCGTTCAAGGATACGGAAAGAAGTCAAAGGAAAATTACGATGAAAGGATATTCTGTGTGATGATTGTTCAATTCTCTCTTAAACGTAAATAAGGATGGCGCACATTTGTCAAGTCTTGGAGTTCGTTCCACAGTCACGCCGAATTAATCACAAATGAATATGTGCAAAATATGGTGTGATATGTTGATTTGCAAAGGAGACTTTCATCACTTGATTGAAATTACCGCCTGTGTTCTGAAAGAAGTTGAATTTTTTTGCAAAGATGTGAAGGAGAATTGGCGGTGTTAAGCTCGCAAAATAATTTCATCAAAATGTGGAAGCTTTCCACTGTCTGATTTTAAGCAATTGAAGTTTGTTTATTAAGTTTGGCGCACGGTTATAAGAATGCTTAAGTTTTTTATAAATAATGTTGCAATTTTGGTGAGACAGTGAGAATCTGGAACCAGTTACAAACCAATGTTAGACTTGCTCTATCCTTGACATGCTTTAAGGAGCGGCTGAAAAAATTCTTCATTTCTAATCAGTAATACAGCATGTTTCATTTCTGATTTTGCTTTCCTCTACACCATCTCTTCCTCTTCATTTGATTGATGATATCTCACCTTTACTTCAGCCATAATTAAGCTGTTTTTTTATAAACGCGTGTTTTGTTGTTATAAGAATTTATGGTATGCTGCATATAACTTCTGAAAAACACAAATACGGATGCAATATGATCAAAGATCAAAGGCATTACCCAAGAAGTGAATTTACCACATATCAAACCAGGGGCACCCGTTTGATTAACGTTAATGCTAACCGTCAAGCCGATCTTCCTTTCAAATAAAAGTTGCCACAAATATTTAGGCCACTTAAGTTTGACGTCACTTTCAGTCTCCAGCCAGTATCCAATCGGATGCCAGCTAGTAAACAATCAGTCTCCAGCCAGTGTCCATTCAGTCTTCAGCCATTATCCAACCAGTCTCCAGCCAGTATCCAATCAGTCTCCAGCCAGCTATCAATCAGTCTCCAGCTAGTATTCAATCAGCCTCCAGCCAGTATCCAATTAGGGTCCAGCTAGTATTTAATCAGTCTCTAGCCAGTGTCCAATCAGTCTTCAGCCAGTATTCAATCAGTCTCCAGCCACTATCCAATCAGTCTCCAGCCAGTATCCAATCAGTCTCCAGCCAGTATCCAATCAGTCTCCAGCCAGTATTCAATCAATCTCCAGCCAGTATACAATCAGTTTACAGCCAGTAAATAAATAATAAATAAATATAGGTTTATTGACAGCAACATAGTATGTACAAAATATATTTAAATAACACTTCTTAAACACATAAATTGCAGATGATACATTAAATACAGAAGCTATCAAAAGGTCTGGGCTAATAAATAGAAAGAAAAAAAAACGTATGGCAGAAAACAAAATAGAAAGTAAACCCACATATACCACTTCGGGTTAACTGTCAGCACGAACGAGAAAAAAATAGAAAAGCCTCAGAGGAGTCCAAATTTTACATACTGACAAATGGGAAGTGAAATAGTTGAGACAACATTGAAATAGGCAGTAATACTTAGGCAGTATCCAGTCAGTATCTAGCCAGTATCCAATCAGTATCCAACCAGCATCCAATCAATTTTAATATTTCATTTCAGTCTCCAGCCAGTATCCAATCAGCCTCCAGCTAGTATTCAATCAGTCTTCAGCCAGTGTCCAATCAGTATTCAGCCAGTATCCAATCAGTCTCAATCCAGTATCCAATCAGTCTCCAGCCAGTATCCAATCAGTCTCCAGCCAGTATCCAATCAGTCTCCAGCCAGTATCCAATCAGTCTCCAGCTAGTATTCAATCAGTCTCCAGCCAGTATCCAATCAGTCTCCAGCCAGTATCCAATCAGTATCTAGCCAGTATCCAATCAGTATCCAACCAGCATCCAATCAAGAAATTATTTTAATATTTCATCTCACTTTCTATTAAAATTTTGAAAAATGTAAAAAAAAAACTGAGATTGTATCATATTAATATTAAAAAAATATATGTCGTCGACTCGTAGATGTTAATATTAAAATATATGATGTTTGTCTAAAGAGAAATTAGACGTAAAACGTCAATTTTTTACATATTTTTTCCAGATTTGTGAGTATTTGTGCTCCATATTATAGAAATTCATTAATTTTGCGCAATTTAAAAGAATGTAATGAAAGAGTAATGGTTTCGTATAACAAACACATTTTTTTTCTTTCGTTATTTAATACAGAATTAAGATATTAAATTTAACTTAATTTTATCATATTATCCATTATCAATACAAGGTATTTCTAACCATCATTGAATTATTGATTCCCATTATAAAGAATTAATATTTTATTTACGACTTCACGGATAATAATTTAGCCAGCCCCAACAAATTCAATATTTTCCCACCCATTTTCCGAACAAAATAAAATTAGCACCGACAAAAAAAACAAACAAGTAAACAGCGTGTTTGGAAATTTTCAATAATTCCAAGCGACATACTGTTTTGTATAGGGGTCCCTCGTACCGCTTTGGGATCAAATTTTGGATTTAGATTTTGAATTATTAAAAAATGCCCGAACATTGAACATGCACTAACGAGCCCTGTGGGGGTTATTTTGCTGTTCAATAAATTAACCCTTCAATGAACGTGGGCTCTGTTGTTTGCTTGGAGGCATTATGTTTATTAAAATTAACCTTAAGCGAAAAACTCCCATGTGGTTTACGAAAAAAAAATGAACGAAAACGCCACCTGCTTTATTAAAAATATTGTAGCGTCTTTGTCATAACTATTGCGATGAAATTTTGTATTAAAAATAGTTTTTGTTTAGTTTATGTATTTAAACAGTTAACCTTTCCTTCCCTGTGTTGGGTATCTTCTACACGTTGCTTCTAATAACCATCAATATCTCTATAAATATTATAAATACAAGGTTAAGATTTTAGGTATTCCTCCATAATATATTTACGCATTGATTTAAAAAATAATATTAATAATAATAAGAATTTATTGACTACATCGAGGTGTTTTAAAAAGATCGAAAACAAATTCGCATTTAAACGCTGCGAGTGCCTCGTCTTGACGATAGGTGAATAGTATGCGGGAAGCGCAACACTATATTCGCATCTCACTCTTGCATACTAGACTGAATTGCGAGGAGCTGAATTCACTCAACGCCGCAAGCATAGGCGTAAGCGCCGGGGTATGCGACTGACATTCCGCGCCGCTAGTAGCTTCTAAGCTTGCAAATAGGTTAGACGTACGCCCGTTCCGTGACCGGTGCCAGATGGTTTTTTAATGTTTTCAGCAAATAAATCTGAATAATTATAATTTTTAACTTCAATTATAATTAATTAAGGGGATTATCTATGAATGTTCTTATTTTTCCGATTTAAAATCGCTAATTTTTTATCACGTACTCACTACCCAACACCGGAACACGCGTTTCATTTTTATAAGGGAAGGGTTAATAAGGATCTACCTTTGGGCTTTTTATGATCAGAAAGTATAAATACATTTATATAATATGCTGCTATGTTAAATAAAGAAGCACTTTACTGCTACGAGTATGTGCCTTTTTTTACTTGTCGAAATCTGAGCTTAAAATTTAGTATGCGTATGGTTCGTCGCTACATATTCTTATTCTTCCCTTGATATGAGAGTGTGGATACTGAATCAGGAAACATCACGTTGGATAAATATTTTTGAGATGCAAATCTACAGAATTATCATCAATATTCCCTGGGTGGATCGTTTTACAAATGTGAAAGTGCTTCCTCGTATATATGGTAAAAGGACCGAGAACTACTAAAAACTGCAAATATTTGCAATATGCGACATCTCGATCACTTGGTAATGCACAAGATACATATTATTAGGCAACTCATCATTCAGGAAAAAGTAATTGGTAAACGAAGCAACTGAAAATCCCACATCTTTTGGCTTAAGATTTTGCAGGAGTGGTTTGGGTGGAGTTGTAATGAGTTGTTCTAGATTGCAGAGAATAGGATTAGCATTGCCACAAAGATACCTCATGAAGAAGGTTGAATTATCTTTAATTCGTTCAAGATGAGGTGTGATACATGGATTATCTCTATTCCATGGATCACAAGGTGCATTAACATATCTATCATCCAAGAACAAGAGAATTTAAACAATATGTAACAACCTTCGTGGCCTAGTTATAAAAAAAGGCTTTTCAGTGTGATTTTCCCTTAAAGCCTCTTTCACTGACTTTCTCCCTCCAATATTACTCGATGGTTTTATCAAGCCATTACACAAAACCGTTAAAACCTTAGAGTGCTAATAGATAACACTCTCTTTTGACGAGATTAAATAAATGTGGTAAGCCGAAGAATCTTCTTCAGCTTTCATTCCCTTAAAGTGTTGCAAAGGTTTATGCCTACTTATACCAACATTTTACGCGTGCAATCTCTGCTTTTTCCGATGTTGAATTATGCAGATATCTGTTATTGGGATGTTATAGAGGAACAGCTAGACAAATTACAGCGTCTTCAAAATGTTCGTCTAAGATTTATTTTCAACTTACGAAAGTAAGACCATATCACTTCATACCAGAAGGTACTGAACCGGTTGAACATTAGAAATGAACTATCCCGCCTCCCCTTCTTATCTCGCCGAAAATTTTCAGCGTCTTTCCAATTATGGATTAGCGCTACGCTCAAACGGAGATTGTTTATTGGCATTTCGAGTTCCCCGCTCCTCTTTTTTAAGTAATCCTTAACTGTCCATGCAGTGAGACTCTGGAATCAGTTACAAACCAATGTAAGACTCGCTCCGTCCTTGGCGTGCTTTAAGAAATGACTGAAAAAACTCTTAATATCTGGTCAGTAATATAAAGTGTAGCATTTGTGATTTTTTTATTTCCTCTCCATCATCCGTTCATTTTCCTTTGATTCATGATATCTCACTTTATATGAAAATCAATGTTCGGGTGATTGCCCGTCTTTGTGGGGTTTGTGGGCGTATGTTCACGTATGTGTTCATGAATTTCGTGGGGATGAATACTCATTTGAATGTTGTTTTTGACCATGTAACTTGCTTCTATAACTTTATTCGAGTTGGTTGGAAGAGATTGCCTCCAGACAATAAGCCCGCCAGATTGTATTCGTAATAAAATTGTTCAATAAACAGAATAAATAAGTGGCTTAAGGCAAGAAGTTTAAACACCCCAGCAAGTTATCAGTACTTTCACAAAAAACTTCAAATACGACAAAACTACCCTTTAACACCACTTAACACGTTCACTGCGTCGAACACGGTTCCCATGTCCATACAAAATAGCCTTGAATGTTGAGTGCACTCATAAACGTCTCCCGATAAGGATTCGTCGCCGGTTTCATGTGTTTTGAAGACACGAAGGAATACACTTGTATATGATGTTTCAATAGAAAGTAGAATTTGATTTTTAACAAAGTTATGGGTTTTCAAAAATTCGCGAATTTACAGCATCTCTGTATAACATTTTATACGCAGTGAATGTGTTAAAATAAATGAAAGTTTTATTTTTCAATTGACATTTATTTGCATTAAACCATTTCTAAATTTTATGTTATAGTGTATGAATAAATACACTGAGACCATACGAAAGAGAAAAAATTCAAAATCATTATTTTTAAGTAGTTCATGCCCTTTGCAAACAAGACCAGGCGAAAAGTCAATAAGTATTCATTGTTATTACTGTTATTACAGATGATTAATGAAGAGCAAAAACTCATAAACAACTTATAGAATGATGAAGCTGATTCTACTCCGTCAAGTTTTGCAAACAAACAGAACTTTCTTTAATAACTATGATAAAATTTACTCAGCAAATTCCCCTAATACGATGTTATTATCGCAACTCGAATTTCGAGTCCGTTACCGTTTCTTTTAATTACTCCTAATTGACGACTCACCCTATAGAAAATCCATAATTTCAAATGAATCGAGGATTCATTGAAAACTTGTTCAAAAAATTACAAATTTGGTTTTCACTCAAGAGCACAGTGACAACTTTATTTATTGTATTTTAACGCTTCATTGAATAACAATTTGCAATGAAGGGATATAAATTTATTTTGAAATGAAGGGATGTTAATGTATATTCCGCGCCTCCAGAGCTTGGGATTAAAAAGTAATATATAATTTATACGCCTAATCCACCTCCCACTTTTCCACCTTGTCTCTTAAGATAAGACGAATCCCTGAAAGAGAAAACAGTAAGCTCGATAGTGATGATTAAAACCAGAATTCGCTGATTAGCAAGACATGGATAGACTGGTCAAGGAACGAGAAGAGAAACTCAGAGGAACGTTTTGATTAGTTGAACAAGATTGCCGAATAAAAAAAGTCAGCCAGGTTGTATTTAATTTAGTCCGTGACGAGTATAAAAAGACACAATCCAAAGTGGGTAATTTGGATATGTGATGTTGGTGCTATCAGAGATGACTATCTAAGCCAACTTATGATAGGCATACCCTGTTGCATAAAGGGTAAGAAGTTTCAGTGTGGCAGCTTTACTGCGGCTTCTTTCTCTATAGGATTGCTGATAACAAGCAACAATTCCACGCCATTTAGTTCTAGCTGCTGTTGTTTGTTTTCAGATGTACTGAGGATTAATGTTTTTAAGCGTTTCATGTAGAATGTCCTTATACCTCTTGTTCTGACCACCGTGCTTCATTTTGCCCTCCGCCAGCTCGCCAAAGAGGATATTTCTTGAGAGTTTGTACTCAGGCATGTCTAAACTAACGCAGGCATATATGTGACACCAAAATCTCGTTGCTGCAGCAGTTTGCTCTTCTCAAAATTTCATTGTTTGATACTCTGTGATAACATTGAATCTTCATTAATTGACTGAGGTGGCTCTTCTGGCATTTTTTGTGCCCTAATACATCGTCTGTAGGGAACCGATGATTCGGATCCATACAACAGGTTTTGGTTATTTAGTAATAAATCGTGATCATCAGACAATTTTCCATGATCAGCCCAAAACACTTTCCGGAAGCTGCACTTCGTCTGTCCTGAATATCGTTATCTATGTTCACCTTGTCGTTCACAATGCTGCCTAAGTAATTTAAACACTGCACTGATTCCATGATCTTTCTATTAACATTGATGTTTAAATGAAGATTTTCGTTGTATAGAATCTTAGTATTGGAAAAAATTTGAGACCAAATGAGTCATAACCCAACATATTGGTAACGAGTAATTGTTGTAGATTTTCAGCAGAAAGAGAAATCACAGCCCAGTCTTCGGCATACTGAAGGCCCGTGACATCATTTTTGACACAAAAACGATACGCATAAAAGAGTCCTCTATTGTGTCTCTAGCGTATCGCAACAATTCTGGTATCCAATTTTCTACGACGATACGACATAAATAAAACAGTCCTCCATCGTATCTCTAGCGAATGGCAACAATTCAAGTTTCCAATTTTCTATGACGTTAATGTTAGAGAATGGGGACCAGGGCACATCCCTGCCAGACCCCAATGCTGGTGAGGAAAGGATGTATAAAATAGCTACTGGACGAGATTCGATTAAAGTTGTATTCAATTGACGTGTGCAGACATATTTAAAAAAGAATTTGAAGACCCTGGGTGGCTCATAATAGTTCACAACATTTTTTGATTGATGGTATTGAAGGCCTATGTAAGATCCAAGAGAGCTAAAGACACAGGAGACTGCTGCTTAATAGCTTTTCTTTATGTGAAAATTTAGTCCTGTAACCAACAAAATTTTATTACAATACAAAATATCTGTTGATACTCCTCTACCATGTTTTCCAGTCATAAATTTATTTATTTAATTAACGACACAACATTGTCTTTATATACAAATGAACATGTGACAGGTTAAACAAGTACTTAAAGCTATTGACAAATAATACAACTTTATCTTAAACTAACATGAAGATACAAAAAGCAGTAGAATAAATTACAGTCATCGTTTTAAAATTATTTAATAATCTTTGAGAATTTTGTGGGAATTTTATGGATATATATTGAGATATAGAAAACACATGGCCTCATTAGTGGAACGAGATGCAAGTTGCTTTGCAGAATTAAAAGCTTCACACATGTTGATGCAGGGTTACTCAACTCCAGTGGCAAAATATTGTCCTTAATATTTGGTTTGTATTACGTTATTTATACGAGGCATATCCAGAAAGTAAGTGCACTGAATTTTTGTAGGTTACAATTTTTTTTATTTAAACAAAAAAATTACGTGGTTACCGTAGTACATACTAGGTTAGTCAAAAAGTTTTGAAAGCGGAAATGAAAATACATTTTTTTTGGGGGGAAAATCACTTTTATTGCTCAGTATAGCCTAACATAAGATCAATTGCACTTTATAATTGTTTTTTTTATTCTCGCGTCATATATTCGTTTTGCTACTCCAAACTATCTTACGAGGGTTCTCCTTTATCCCACTTAATACATACTCGTACAGTCGTAAGTTCATATTGATCATTCTTCAATTTATTGCGTAGAATATCATTCGAGTACATTCGAGTACATTCGAGTACATTCGAGTACATTCGAGTACTTTCGAGTACATTCAAGTACATTGTCGCATTTTTTCCACACGATTCATTTCTTATCCACGTCCACGGGGAATAGACAGATACATCAAGTTATATCAGTCCATATAAAATATTATCTTAGTTTCTTCGGCTTTCTGCGGTTTTCTTTTTTTCTTTTCTTTTTCTTAAATCTCATTTAATTGTGTGTTATCTAAATTATTATTTTTAATAAATATTGAGGTTATGAAGTTAAGCCCTAAGAGCACCACTTCTTTCTGGTTTCCCCTTCATAGAATTAGAAAAAATGAAAAATACAAACAGCACCCGGTTTTATGAAAAATTATTGTAATTTATATCCAAAATCCGAATTTGACACCGTTAGGGGCGTCGTGTGACCCGCATTGTCTCTGAAGGGGGATTTTTCCGAAATGGCGCATTGTGTTCTCATATATTGATTGCCTTTATTGATAATTAATCATGAATGGAGTTTAAAACAATGCCTCTCAAACCTGGCTGTACTTTCAAACCATCTTTTGTTTACATATATATGGTATATATACATATACCTCCACCTTTCTACTCACTAAATTAAGAATTTATAATAAACCGCATAAATTTAAGAAAAATATTTTATACTTGTTTAGCGAATGTCCTTGCTGCACACGCTGATGATTTTGATTGTTTGGTATTTTAAATAAAATACGTCGATTAGCAATGCGGAAAGTGAGAGTGAATAATCAATGAATAGTAAACAGTGATTAATGATCAAATGATGCTTTATTTATCGGTAAGTAGGTATTTATACATTTCAAAATGGGCGCGAGAGTGCGCCCGCAATATATTTTTATCTCCCTCTGTGCGTACAGAGATGGTCGATCGAAATATTGCAGACGTCGCGAATAATATTGTGGGTAGATAATTTGTTGGCGAAAACGGCGAGACAGCGTGATGCGTTCTCTTTCTACTGTGGAATGTATCGTAAATAGTATTCTTGGGTAAACAATATCAATGTTTTGGTATGCGACCTTTGGACATATCCGAAGGTCGTTTCGTCGGTCGTTGACCGTGCGTGTTGACAATATTCAGGGACGACCGTTGTTTCTACACTTGTGTAATTGTATGAAGAAAAAAATAAGAAAATTAGATAAATGCGATAGAAACGAAAGCTTTGCATAGAATGTGAGGAAAAACAAAATAAAACGGAAAAAAATCGTAAGGACATTAGGAAAGAATGTGGATTGACATAAGATGCAGACTTGAAAACGAACAATTGTGGACAAAAATGGTTCGGACATATAAAGAATTAACTTTAAAAGATGTATAAAAATAATCCACAGTAGAAGAAAGCACGAGAAGTTTGAGAAAATTTAGGAAAACACAGAGATAAGAATAAAACAGTATTCGTTAAATATACAATATATATATACATTTGTTCGATTCAACAAAACTAATTACTTATTTTGAAAATTTATCAATATTCGTTATAATGAGATTTGATCTATAGTATGCTCAGGTAATCATTTTAAGAATTATGTATAATGATGACAAAGTCAATTACTCACTGTCTGGCGCTTTGTTTAACTCTTACAGGCTTAGTGGTCCACGTGATGTACGACCTTTTTTTGACGCAGTACTGCACAATGGTACACGCAATCTACCACTTATTAAACCTCTCTCTATTGCTGCACGAACGCTCAGATTTTGTACCACTTCGTATAATATAATACTTATGACTCATTTCCGCGCAGCTGCAAGTCTGGTCCTGTTCAAATTCATTTAGCTTCTAATATTATTGACAGTTAGTTGTTCTTGGTGTGCCGACTTGTGCGTATAAAAGAAAACGTTATATATTTGTATTAAATTTTAATAAAAAAAAGTTGTGTTCTGATAAAATTGACTACAGTAATTGTAGTAAGTTTATATTTAGGTTAAAAATTAATTTTACTCGGATGTATTTCGGCATTATTTGGTGGTACATTAGAAGTACCAGTGGAAATATGGACTAGTGGTACATAAGTTGTACCACCTCACCAGGAGTTCCTTGACCTATCGAGGAAGTGGAAATATGTTAATTTAGCATTTGTATGTATCATTTTTCAAACACATTAAAAAAAAATATGAGAAACTTGACTTTTTATTTTTTGTGCAGCCTGAGTAAAACTACGTGAAATTTGCCTGTGCCTGTAAGGGTTAAATGGTGATCTGCTAGTTATGTTTTGACTTGTCGGGACGTCTTTTCTGGTTGAGAGTTGAGAGTCTTGATATATACAGACTTTACAGACGTACAGACGTAATATATACAGACTATTACAGACGTAATATATACAGACTTTCAGAAAGCTTTCGACAAAGTTGATCACGATATATTACTTAAGAAAATGCACAAACTTGGCTTCAGCGATAATCTAATTGGATTATTTGCATCTTACCTAAAAGAAAGATCTCAATACGTAACAATCCGTAACAAGTCTTCTGTGGAATTTATCGCAAGATCTGGTATACCACAAGGATCCAATTTAGGTCCCCTACTATTCCTCATATTAATAGACGACATTCAGAATTCCATAAGTCACTCGACATGTTTATTGTTCGCTGACGACTTGAAAATATTCAAAAAGATCAATTCACCTCACGACTGTGCACAGTTACAACAGGACCTAGACTCCCTAGTCTCCTGGAGTGAGCAAAATCATCTTTTGTTCAACATTAACAAATGTGTCTGTGTATCTTATAGTCGATCGTTTTCACCAATCCACCATCAGTATACTATACAGGGAGTGGCACTAAACAGAGTTTCTGAATTCAAGGATTTGGGCGTAACCTTCGATGTCGGACTCACGTTCGTTAACCATGTCTCACGTTTGATATCGGACTGTTACAAACTACTCGGTTTTGTAATGAGAATATCAAGAGAATTTAACAGCACCGATATCCTCCGAAACTTATATAATTATCTAATTAGAACCAAATTAGAATATGCATCTACGGTTTGGGCTCCTCACCAGCTCAAATACAAAAACAATATAGAACAAATACAAAAAAAAATCATCAGATATCTATGGTACAGAACAAAGGGCGATTACCCAAAATATGCTCACCATGCCGAACTTCTCACGGTGTGTAACTATAGAAGCCTTGAAACAAGAAGGCAAGAATCCATTGCGATATTCCTAATAAAGGTTTTCCAAGGTTCCTTTAACTGTCCCGCGATTGTAGAAGCACTAAGTTTATATGTACCCAATAAATATATCCGTGCAAGGAATCACCCTCTGTTCTACATACCAACTTACAGGACGAATATCATGGCTAAACACTCAGTCACCCGTGGTATAGAGATATTGAACCAACTGAATGACACGGTTGATATATTCTCGGTACCGTCTAGCAGTATGAGAAGAATCCTGGCTGATATTATTCCTAACGAATAAGCTAACGTTAGAAGCAAACCCTCTTTGTGTAACAGGAGAAATCCGTGCAAAGTGGATAAAAAAAAAAAAAAAAAAAAAAATAGCTGGTCTATCAAAGTATAACGGCGTATAGCTTTGTTAGAAGACGATGTGAGAAATGGCTCGCTCGTGGAAGATTCAACATAGGCTCAATTTGACTTTCTGCAATAGCAGCGCCCTAAACCCTCTGCATTGTGGTCATACCTTATATATAAATAGGAGTGTCATATTTGCATGTGTGGGGTTCTGCAAATCAAGAACCACATCGATGACGAGTGTCCACTGTACTTGTTCCCAGGTGGATAACGGAATGTCAACAGATCAAATGTAAAGCATGGTGTTGATAAGAGACCTGTCCATTCTTTTGTGGTGAAGACACTTAAGGAAAGAAATATTAATATATATACTGCTGGTTTGATCCTGGAGTAATCCTCATCACCTTCAACTGTATTCTTAATTGCAGTATTGAATAAAACCCCCTTCTATTTTGAATATCACAAATAGGGTCCAACAATGCACCAACAAAAAACATTTTACAGAGTTAACATCAACATTTTTTTTCTCTGGTACAGTTTAATGACCGAAATCACTCCGAAAAGGGCCCTCCCGTCTCTCAGTGCTGCAAGCGGTGATTCAATATTCAAATGCGGCGATAATTAATCTCTGTCCCCCGCCCCGTCCTCTTCTGAAGCAGCAAGAATGGAGAGAAATACTGCCGCCCTTCCACCACTGCTTGACATTTTTTTGTCAATGAATCTTCTAAATTCTTATTTCAAAGCTTTTAACTCCCAGAGGATTTGCTATGAACTTTAGATGTTTTATTATTCAAATAAGATTTTTTACATCAATTTTAGCTATGAATTTTAAAGTAAGTGTTGTCTTATAAAATGTCGTATTTTTTTAAATAACTTAGTATTCTAATCAGTTAAGGGTTTAATTTATTTTCAATAACGATTTCCATTTGGTGTCACTCGTACAATGAAATGTTACTAACTTTATTTGATTTGGGTATATCAAAATAATGAATTCTAAGATACGTATCATCACGCAGTTTTGATGTCGTAGTAGGGAGAGAGAAAAGAGTGCCTGACTCTTCTATCTCAGAACACATATTTCACCTCTTTATACACCCACATAAAGCTTCTAATGCAACTCCTACGACTTATCTCAATATTAATATTTCTTATTTCAAAATATCATTCCCTTGAGAGAAATTGGAAAATAAAATTATTTACCACGATAATTTTACTCACGAAAACAAACCTTGTATTCTATGTACTCGTACAACAGAAAAATAATAATTTGTTATCACTAAACAGGCATGGCGGCATTGACATTAGCTGAATTCAAGGACTAGTCAGGCAAGCTCAGCTGTTCTGTCAATCTGAGACTGATTCCGAGTGCCCCACTCCACCCAAACCCTTCATTTGAATTAAGTGTGAGGCTTCTTCTGTAGACTCCTCATGAATTATTTAAGGGGGTGAATAAATTGCCTCCAAATAAAAAGAGGTTTCGTTTCTTTGAAACTGTGGCCTTAAAATGGAAGATTTTTTACTTACAAAATTTTAAACGTTTTAACTTTTATATTAGTTGGAAAATTGTGAAAATCAACATAATAAAAAATACAATCAAATTGTTGACATTTTGATAGTCTGTAAATTGAAATTGTTTGAGAAAACATTTTGATTAGATGGATTGTGACAAAACTGCCCCCTTTTTGAACATATGAAATGATAATATTACGAACCATCGTAGGTATCTCTCAGATATAGGATCAAAAACTCTCACATTATCAATAATTCTCCCATCATGCGTGTCAACACTATCACAGACCTTAATATAATCTTGAACAGGAAATATGTATTCGGTTACCATATGGTCAATTCACAATATTTTGTTAAATGTACCAGTCAATTATTTACTCCATCGTACGTTACAATTGTGAACTGTGCCTTATTCACGAACTGACCTGTTAAAAGCATCGCTACTCGTATACGGAATGACCCTGTTGAATGGATTTTTTGATATTCATGTATTCCATATTTCAGTGAATGAATTGAGGATTAAACTCCCTAATAACCTTTGTAAGTATGATATAACTCAATTTTACAGGAAAGCACGAATAACATTGTTTCTTTTGTCATTACGCTATTTTTTTGGATAAATATTTTTTTTGTATTTCAATGTTATTGTATTAAATTTATATCAATTTTAAAATAAAATATAATTAAAATTTTACAGCAACAAGCAGCTGGTTTAAGAGTCTAACATCACAAATGAGTAATTTTCGTTAGTCAAAGGATTAATTTATCGTTATTATTTGTGTTATAAGGAACTAACATCACAAATGAGATTATCATGCTGGTCAAAAGATTAATTAATGGTTATTATTTGTATTATAAGGAATATAAATCACAAATGAGATTTTCATGTTAGTCAAAGATTCATTTATCGTTATTATTTGTGTTATAAGGAACTAACATCACAAATGAGATTTTCATGTTAGTCAAAGGATTCATTTATCGTTATTATTTGTGTTATAAGGAACTTACATCACAAATGAGATGTTCATGTTAGTTAAAGGATTTATTCATCGTTATTATTTGTGTTATAAGGAACTAAAATCACAAATGAGATTTTTTTCATGCTAGTCAAATGATTAATTTATCGCCATTATTTATGTTATAAGGAACTAACTAACATCACAAATGAGATTTTCATGCTGGGCAAAGGATAAATTTATCGTTATTTTTTGTGTAATAAGGAACTAACGTCACAAATGTGATTTTCATGTAAGTCAAAGGATTAATTTATCGTTATAAGGAACTAACATCACAAATGAGATTTTCATGTTAGTCAAAGGATTCATTTATCGTTATTATTTGTGTTATAAGGAACTAACATCTCAAATGAGATTTTCATGTTAGTCAAAGGATTAATTTATCGTTATTATTTATGTTATAAGGAGCTAACATCACAAATGAGATTTTCATGTTAGTCAAATGATAAATTTATCGTTATTATTTGTGTTATAAGGAACTAACATCAGAAATGAGATTTTCTTCATGCTAGTCAAAGGAATAATTTATCGCCATTATTTATGTTATAAGGAACTGACTTACATCCCAAATGAGATTTTCATGCTACACAAAGGATAAATTTATCGTTATTATTTGTGTAATAAGGAACTAACATCACAAATGTGATTTTCATGTGAGTCAAAGGATTCATTTATCGTTATTATTTATGTTATAAGGAACTAACATCACAAATGAGATTTTCATGTAAGTCAAAGGATTAATTTATCGTTATCATTTGTGTTATAAGGAACCAACATCACAAATGAGATTTTCATATATGTTAAGTCAAAGGATTCATTTATCGTTATCATTTGTGTTATAAGGAACTAACATCACAAATGAGATTTTCACGTTAGTCAAAGGATTAATTTATCGCCATTATTTATGTAAGAAGGAACTAATGAATTCACAAAATCAAGGATCGCAAAAATAATTCACCGTGCACATCCTAGAAAATATCTTGAGTACATATATCAGGGAAACAACAAGTATCGTTAAATAAAACTACGTAACGCTCTCTCTCTCTTGTTCAGCCTTAGCGGAGTAAAAGGGGATCATCGGAAATCTGTAATAAAATATATTTGCCGCACTTTATGTTGCTTTTAGTGATTTACGACACGACAAAAAACTGTTTTGTTTATATCAACGTGATTACCTAGAAGTAAAATAAATTCGCTTTAAGCAAAAGTCAACCAAAAATGGCAAAAAATAAATGATACCGAGGCGATTGGGACTATTCATAATTTAAACGTTTCTATTATTATTATTATTATTATTATTATTACACATGACAAGAAATATACACAATTTGAGAAAAAAACAACAGGTAATTTGATTTGGACATATAATTTTAATGGATCTGGGTTTGTTGCCTTTCATTTGTCGTATCCCCAGTAAACTAGGCTTTTGCCTGTATCTCACTGAGGATATTTAGCATGAAAAAATAAATCGATACTTCTTTCCGATTTTTGATAACACAAAAAACCCCGTTGCACGCTCTCATCAACCTGACAAACAGTGACACTTAACTACAACTGGAAACATCTTGCGAAACTCAACTCCTCACACATTATCGCTCCAGAAAGACCAAAAATATTCATCCCACAATATACTGCACACAATCATAAGAACAAAAATCAAAACAAACTCAAAAACAAAAAAAAAAACAAAAACAAAGAAAAACACACAGAAACACAAATACAAAAACAACCAAAATTAAAACAACAATAAGAGACCCACACTCACGAGCTCACATAAATCCTTTCCACTCGTCATTCATCCTGAAAGCCCAAGTACTCAAAATCCTGTCGCAATAACAACCACGCTCCGATCGACTGTCTAAATGGTTTTCCTACCTTTACTTTTATTGAAGTCGGCACGCCATTGTATGTAATGGGAGCCAAATAAGCATATTGCCTTTGGGCAAAAGAGGTTTTTACTCTAGGGATGGTGAACATTTCATTAGTTGCCATGCGTGTCATGTGTGTCTGCTGAGTTTGCATCTTCCCCTCCTCTCGATGGTAGTGCCAGAGAATGGATTTGAGATGTAAATTGGCTATGTTTAGGACCTGATACTCTCTGAAAAGCTCCGCCGTGGGATACCGAGCAGGAAGTTTATTGATTATTTTCACAATCAATTTTTGGGAAACCTGTAATATGTGTTTTTGGGTTAAGGTGCATCCCCCCCAAACTGATATACCGTAAGAAAGTGCTAACTGACATAAGGCGAAGTATATACTTTTAAGAATATTTTCACTGAGCACATTTCGAATCATACGGAATATGTATCCTAGTTTTCTGATTTTTGCGCTCAAAGTGTTAATATGAACCTCCCAACGAAGGAACTGGTCAACATAAACTCCAAGGTACTTTATACTATCAACCCTTTCCAAGGAAACACAACTACAGTCAGACATGGGTGAGCAAGTGTGTAGTGTTATGTATTTATTTGTAGGTGCTTGAGTTCTTGTAGATATGCTAAATGTGATGTATTTCTATAATATGTAACATTTCTGAGGTATACCAGATTATCGTTAGACCCGCGACTATGTACAGAATGCTGAACTATGTACAGCTCCTACTCTAGACAGCACTAAGGACAACTTTATTTTACTTTATCTCTGTCATTAGTGATGGGTTAAAGGACTTTTAATGTCTTCTCTCTTGAATGTATTTTTTTTTTGTCATCTACTCGTATTTATTTCCTGTGATTTTTTTTTATATTCTTGTTCTACGTGTTCAAGGGTGTGGGCTGAAAAACATCTGGTGTCTCCGTGGCTGGGTTCGCCCTATATTGGTGGGGTATATCTTGGCCGAGGGGATGTTATTAGATGAGCCCAGACCTTTTGATAGCTTCGGTATTTAATATATTATCTGCAATTTATGTGTTTTAGAAGTGTTATTTAAATATATTTTGTACATACTATGTTGCTGTCAATTAACCTATATTTATTTATTTATTATTATTTATTAATTTACTTCTGTAAGTAGCCAAAGCCATATGAAAATCCATACAATGCTCATATTGATAACTTAATCGATAACTTAAGTCGGCAAGAGTATCACTAAAATATAGAATTAAGAGCTCACGCATTCGTGGTAGCCTGGGGGTCACCGACATAAACAGTAAGCAGAAAGAGCAACAGCTGAGATGGTACGAGAACATAAAATGGAGACCACCAGACCATACGGTAAATCAAGCAATGTCTGTGGATCTTCCTCGACAGCCGCCCAGAGGAAGACCAAAGAACTCTTGAATAACTCAATGCTCCAAAATCCTGCAGAGAAACGGCCTTGATAAAAGCGACACCCAGAACCAAAGAACATACAGCCTAAGAATGAGAAGAGCCGACCCCAACAGACTATCTAGGCAATGAGTTGGGACAGTGCAAGGAAGAAGAAGGAAAGAAAATTACATTTCTGTTGTATACAACAGAGCTTGGCGGTGTTTTACGATATTTCTTCCAGCCAACCAGAACGATGATGTGGCAATCTAAAGTGAAAAACATGAGTATCAACTTATTTTTGGAAAAAATCGAGTACCAATGGGATTCGAACCAGTAGCCTGATGTTAAATAGTGTCATCTGATGTAAAATGGTAGATTTAAATTAGTACTTTTTTTTAACCTTTCCTTCCCTGTGTTGGGTATTTTCTACACGTTGCTTCTAATAACCATCAATATCTCTATAAATATAATAAATACAAGGTTAAGATTTTAGGTATTCCTCCATAGTATATTTACGCATTGATTTAAAAATAATATTAATAATAATCAGAATTTATCGACTACATCGAGGTGTTTTGTAAAGATCGAAAACAAATTCGCATTTAAACGCGGTGAGTGCCTCGTCTTGACGATAGGTGAATAGTATGCGGGAAGCGCGACACTATATTCGCATCTCACTCTTGCATACTCCACTGAATTGCGAGGAGCTGAATTGTCTCAACGTCGCAAGCATAAGTGTAAGCGCCGGGGTATGCGACTGACGTTCCGCGCCACTAGTAGCTTCTAGGCTTGCAAATATGTTAGACGTACGCCCGTTCCGTGAGCGTTGCCAGATGGTTTTTTAATGTTTTCAGCAAATAAATCTGAATTATTATAATTTTTAACTTTAATTATAATTAATTAAGGGGATTATCTATGAAGGTCCTTATTTTCCGATTTAAAATCGCTAATTTTTTATTGCGTACTCACTACCCAACACCGGAGCACGCGTATTATTTTTATCACCGTAAGGGAAGGGTTAATAAACAAACAAACAGTATGTGGCTAAGTTTGAAAAGAATTGAACAGTTTGTATTAGCTCCAGATGGAAAGAAAAAAACCAAAAATTGAAATAAACCTTGTGTATCCTAAGGGAGGATAATAAATACCACGTTTTACCGATGAATGATATGGTTTGTTTACGGGTACAATAGCATATTACCACCCCAATATAGTTTTGACTCTGAAGGTTGTTGTATTATATCTTAAGAATGCCGCGCGAGTACTGGTCAAGAGCTACGCTTATTTTACAGTCCACGAATTCGATGAATCGAAGGTTCTTCAAACACCATTGACAGATGTTTACATAACAAGATTCACTGTTTTGACCTCAAGTAGAAGGACATATGACTGCCAACCGACTTGGATGGAGGCATTTTATAGCATTGTTTTATAACTAAAGTTGTATAAAATCGTTGTACTTACGTCCGTGTGTAACATTAAGTGTTATTATAGTATATAATTGATAGTTATTATTTCATTAATGTGTTAACTTTTATTTTTCAAATTTAATTTCACAATTGTCACATTTTGATAGGATTACAATGTATCCAATAATAATGGTCAATAATATATAATTTAAAAAGCGATGACTTTACTCTTGAACAAAAAACATATATTAAAATGAGAAAACAGTTTATAAAGAGTCAGAATGCTTGATTCTCTAAACATTTATAATATTAAGGGAATTAAATTTATTTTTTTAAATAATTTCATTTCTTTAAAGATAAATATACAGTTTTGTTATTTATTTGAACCACTTTTTTTCTAACAACTTATCACACTCATTAGTCAAACATTTTTTTTTTATTTTCATGAAAAAAAGTTTTGAAGAACTCTTTTTGCCAACAATTTTTTAAATGTTTTATTTGGTAAACCGTTAGATGACCGTTGTCTTTTGCGTTTAAGATTACATTAAGTAACTCTGTTTTTATCTCCAATTACTAATATTTAGAAAAAATGGCGTCCTTTTTACCATACTAATTAAATCTTTACATATTTTGAATCGTACTGCCTTGTTTTCTGTGGTTAAAAGCGTGTGAAATCCATTTTCCTCGCTTCCAAATTTTGACAGATTTTTCAAGGTATTTTTTTACTGTTTAAGAAGTGTACTATCGTTTCTCTTATAATTGAAAAATTGTTGCGTTTGATTTTTATCAATTTCATCAATCATTTTTAGTTTTTCCTCTGTTCTCGGTTTTATATCTGTCGGATATTAAAATTTCCAGATTCAATTCTTTAAAATAGTCTTTGAGACTAGCGAAGGGCTATCTGACATTATGTACTCGTATGTACAAATAACAATTATTTTCTTGCAACACTTTTATTTTTATGTTATTGAAATATCATTCAATTTTTTAAATATATCATATGGTGTAAAAACCTTAATTTCAAAATTCTTAAGTAAAATGGTAAACCTTTTGTTATGTTCATTAAAAGGGTGAATACATTACGAAGCCACATGTAAAACACTCATGTCGGTCTACGGACCTTTGTCGAATAAAGGGTCAAATACAAAGCAACTAAAAAACTACCTTTTTTGGATTAATATTTACATTTAATTAATTATTCACATACCACTTACACTCACCATAAACTGGTGCCTATGTAAATAATTCCATATTAACATTTAATTAATGATTCACATATCACTTACACTCACCATATACTGTTGCCTTCGTAAATAATTACAAATAAACATTCATAAATGATTCACATATCACTTACACTCACCATATACTGTTGCCTACGTAAATAATTACATATTAACATTTAATTAATGATTCACATATCACTTACACTCACCATATACTGTTGCCTACGTAAATAATTACATATTAACATTTAATTAATGATTCACATATCACTTACACTCACCATATACTGTTTCCTTCGTAAATAATTACAAATAAACATTAATTAATGATTCACATATCACTTACACTCACCATATAACATACTGTTGCCTACGTAAATAATTACATATAAACATTTAATTAATAATTCACATATCACTTACACTCATCATCTACTGTAGCCTACGTAAATAATTACATATAAACATTTAATTATTGATTTATATATCACTTACACTCACTATATACTGTTGCCTACGTAAATATTTACATATTAACATTTAATTAATGATTCACATATCACATTCACTCACCATATACTGTTGTCCATGTAAATAATTACATTTAGTTAAAGATATACTTAATATAAAGCTTTCTGTCACAAATATATATGTTATCTATTCTAAGTTTCGTTACATTCATATTATAGAAAATTAAATAATTTAAGATTCATTCCGGAAGCGGTTTTAATTCATTAATGTGTTAAAAATATTTTTAAAATTAAGTTTTTGATTATTTCTGAGGGGAAAAAATAATTTACCGACCTCCATGGCCTAGTTGGTAAAACATATGTCTCCCAACTCAGAGGTTGCGGATTCAAATCCCGCTGGAACCCAGATTTTTTTAAAGGATTTTATTCTGGTTTTCACTTTAGGCACGTTTAACATATATCTAGTTGAAAGAGATTGCCCCGTGGCAATAAGAGTAATAATATAATATACACTGAAAGTGTAACACAAAATACAAAATTTTAATTTAAAAAATTAACAAACCTTTTGCTCTGAATCAAGACGATAATATGGATGCAAAAAAAGATGCTGAAAGGAAAGGAGATCGCGTTAATAGCAACAAGCACGCGAGACTATAAAAGCAGCAACACGAAGACGACATAAAGCAACTCGAAGATGACATAAAGCAACACGAAGATGACATTAAGCAACACGAAGACGACATAAAGTAACATGAAGACGACATAAAGCAACACGAAGATGACATAAAGCAACACGAAGACGACATTAAGCAACACGAAGACAACATAAAGTAACATGAAGACAACATAAAGCAACACGAAGATGACATAAAGCAACACGAAGATGACATTAAGCAACACGAAGACGACATAAAGTAACATGAAGACGACATAAAGCAACACGAAGATGACATAAAGCAACACGAAGATGACATCAAGCAACACGAATACGACATAAAGTGACATAAAGCAACACGAAGATGACATAAAGCAACACACAGACGATATTAAGCAACACGAAGGCGACATAAAGTAACATGAAGACAACATAAAGCAACACGAAGATGACATAAAGCAACACGAAGATGACATTAAGCAACACGAAGACGACATAAAGTAACATGAAGACGACATAAAGCAACACGAAGATGACATAAAGCAACACGAAGATGACACTAAGCAACACGAATACGACATAAAGTGACATAAAGCAACACGAAGATGACATAAAGCAACACAAAGACGATATTAAGCAACACGAAGGCGACATAAAGTGACATGTAGACGACATTAAGCAACATAAAGACATAGAATGCGTCAGATAGAAAAAAAATCGTCATTATTAAAGGGTTATTACTAGTAAGGATATAAAATAAGAATAACACGAGTTTTTTTAACTCACGGAAATGGACAATAAAGGACGATATAAAAAAGAAAAACGATGAACTCGGAAAGCCAATAAACAATCTCTATTTCAACGTAGCGCCCTGATCGGAAAGACGCTGAACATTTTCGTGGAGATAAGTGGGGGCGGTGGAATGGTTAAGGATATTATGTAAAAGAGAGAATATATGAATTACGTACAAGTAATCGCCACAACCACCATCTTCTTATTCTTTAACTCAACGTTTTTTTTTATTGTTCGTAATACATTTAATTTTTCATATATTTAACAACATAGAATTAACTGATTAGATATGGATGTAAATTTGAGGCTGATGTGTTAAGTAAGATGAAGATAAACACTGAGGGGGTTTGGGCATTAAGAACGAATGAATGAACTAACAAAACCAAAATATAATGCAAATGTGAATGGAAGGCGTGGTAGAGAAAGAACAGAGAATGAGTGATTGGATCAAGTAAATTATATTTTGTACAAAGGAAACGAAATAAGTCAGAGAAAGCGTAGAAGTTGTAAGATAAAATGTTAAAGATGTTGTAGGAACTACTGTCGTCGCTGAAATATTGTCAACATACACGGTCAACGACCGACGAAACGACCTTTGGATATGTCCAAAGGTCGCATACCAAAACATTGAAATTGTTTACCCACAAATACTATTTACGATACATTCCACAGTAGAAAGAGAACGCATCGCGCTATCTCGCCGTCTTCGCCAACAAATTGTCTACCCGAAGGATTTGTATCGAGATAGATAAATTCTGGCACTTCATTTTTCTTCTTTCCCAGAAAAGGAAATGGTGTGATGATAATATATAAGTGCGTGTAGTAATTTGTTAAATCAAACACTGCTTATTCCATTTTATATATGTAAATAGCCTACCGGTTTCAAGGTTTTCACCTCATCATCTGGGGAGTTTTGTTTGTGCTCACAGTAGGGTTATACCGTTCAATAAAATGGGCAGTAGTTGACTAAACAAATAATAATGTATTATTTATAGTTAAGGCATTAACATTGCGGTGGTTAAAAGACATTGTAATTTGTTATATCAAACACTGTTTATTCCACTTTTTGTAACGGATGCCCTAGAAATTTCAGTACATCAAGGTGAACATCTGACAAACACATATATCCCAAGAATCTTTTCGCTACTCGCCGAGGTAGTCCCATCCCACCTTAAACCTCCAATCCCCAACCCGAATGTTTACCGTTAGAAGCGTGTGTCTTGGTACCAGTTCGAACAGAATTAAGTCTCGTTTGTACTCCCCTGATGATGAGGTGAAAGCCTTGAAACCGATAGGGGGCTATACCGATACAAAAAGTGGAATAAACAGTGTTTGATAAAACAAATAACAATGTCTTTAAACCTCCACAGCATTAAAGCCTTTACTATACTCGTACATAATATATATATATAAATAAATATGTATATTTAATCTGTAAATAAGAATGGGTTTGATTCTCGAGTTAGAGCGCCCTTGAGGTGCCTTTTTATTATAATAGTATTTTATTGTACTTGGTTTTAGTAAATCAGTACGATCATGTATAGCATATTGTTGCAAAACTTAAGAATACCGTCCTCGTATATACGAGTATGTGAATATATGGGAAATTTTGTTGGAAATTTTACAGCAACGCTAAAGTAGGGTATACTCGTATTTGTTGGAACTCTGAATGTGGAACGACAAAGTTGGAACGAGGGAGACGTGAGTTTAATCAATAAAGCCGATTAATGTTAAATTAGTATCAAATACACGGTTTAACTTATTCTCTTTCTTTTGGTAGATTTTTTCATTTCAAAATGGGTATGGTTTATTTGAATGCATCTATTTTAGTATAATAATAAACACTAAAACACATGGAAAAGAAGGAAAACTAATGACATAATGCTGTAATGTAACATATTAAAGTCAAGACGTGATATTGAAGACAGATATTCCATGGAATGTAAGGTATACCAACATCTCTATATTCTAAGAATTAGAGATGAGTACACGACTTTTGACAGCATGCTGGAAAATTATTCTAACAAACTTTCGGCAAACTGCCAGAAAAAATAAAGAAAACTTTGAGAACCGACTCATCACGGGGACGTGGTGTGTATAAACTTTTATGAGCTGACTGAGATAACTTCTTTAAAGGAAAGACAGGAAGACCTTTGAAAAGAGATTTCGTGAACACAAATCCGCTTTAACAAATTCTTTAATTTATTCTAAAATGGCTAATCATTGTCATTGTGAAAATCACACATTTTCTACCGATTATGCCAAATTCTTACATATCAATAGTGACGGAAATAAATTGGACAGATTAGAGGCCTTAGAAATTTTAAAGTCAGTGCATCGGGGTGAACATCTGGCAAACATATATATTCAAAGAATATCGTCACTGCTCGTTGAGGTTGTCTCCTCCCTCCCTCCATCCACAGTCTCCAACTCGAATGTTTGCCGTTAGAAGTGTGTATGTCCGTACCAGTTCGAACATAATTCAGTACTATTTGTGCTCCCCTGATGATGAGCAAAAAGCCTTGAAACCGGTAGGATTATACCGTTACAAAAAATTGGAATAAACAGTGTTTGATAAAACAAATTACAATGTCATAGAATTAATATGAAAATATGTGTGGACGTAGATATAAAGCTACAGATGAATGACGAAAAAGGAAAGTGTTTCTTCCCTCTCCACCACCACTTCCGTTTTCCTTTCATTGATGATATCTTACTTTCATTTTTACTATGTGTATTGTTCATATCTAGCTGCAACGATCTGTATAATGAAGTCAAAGAACAGACCAATAAAGCAGCAGCTATCTCCGGATGCCTGAGGAACACTATTTGGGGCAATAAACACATGTTGGTGGAAAGCAAAGTCAGAATATACAAAACATGCATAAGACCTGTTATGACTTACGGAATCGAAGCAAGAGTAGACTCTGTAAGAACGAAACACCTCCTCAGAACAACAGAAATGAAAACATTGCGGCCTATCGTAGGTAGAACCCTCAGAGATAGGATACCTAATGAGGAAATCCGCAGAAGTTGTAACATTGAGAACATTTTGAGATGGAGTAGGCAGAGAAGACGACTCTGGAGGGACCACATTGAGAGGATGGACCTCGCGAGATTACCTAAGATTGTAATGCACAAGATTCTAGAGGGTCGTCGGCCACCGGGACGTCCACCAAAGAGATGGAGAGAAAGTTGGACATCTTTGTCACAGGACCAAAACTAAAATCCTATTTAAACAGATCGCAAGATCCAGAAGAAGAAATATTGTTCGTGAAATTTGTACCGGGGAATAATTATTTGAATATATTTTTTGCGACCATATAAGTTCCTTTATTCACTTTTGTATGGTTGGCTGGAAGAGATAGCCGCCTGGCAATAAGCTCACTTAATTGTTTAACTAAATAAATAAATAATAAAATCTGATGTTTTCTCCTCTCTGCCTACCCAGATAGAGAAAAGACATGATTGTACGTATGTTAAAAAATATTTTGTCAAATTATAAAAAGTAATAGTTGTAGTGAAATATTTATTTTTAATAAAACAAGAATGTTTGATACCCAATCTTTCAATTATTTCCTCAACTCGGTGTTTACTTTCAGACACCTCTTACTATCGCTTCAACCTCTTTTCTCTCCCTAACCTTTTCTTTCCTCTTCTTTGGCCCCATCAGCCTTCTGAGATAAGGCCACAGCTGCACTCGATGTACTCTGAATCCACACGTATTGGTTATCGGCATTTTCTTCACCACTCTCCGCTACCTGAGAGCGCTCTACTCTGCAAATTGGACAATTTATTCCCGCGGAACGAATTTCATAACATCATATAGCGGTGTCGATAAAAAATATACTCTTCAATTTTATTCTCACATATAAAACAACACTGTAAAAGTTTGGAAAGGTATTGGCAAAATAAATACTATTATATTTCGTAAAAAAATTGTGCTTCATCATCAAAATGGTAAAACATGATCTACCGATTGTAACTAAAAGATATCCTCTCTAACCAAATGGTAAAACATGATCTACCGATTGTAACTAAAAGATATCCTCTCTAGCCAAATGGTAAAACATGATCTACCTATTGTAACTGAAAGATATCCTCTCTAATCAAATGGTAAAACATGATCTACCGATTGTAACTAAAAGATATCCTTTTTAACCAAATGGTAAAACATGATCTACCGATTGTAACTCAAAGATATCCTCTCTAACTTAATGGTAAAACATGATCTACCGATTGTAACTAAAAGATATCCTCTCTAACTAAATGGTAAAACATGATCTACCAATTGTAACTAAAAGATATCCTCTCTAACCAAATGGTAAAACATGATCTACCGATTGTAACTGAAAGCTATCCTCTCTAACCAAATGGTAAAACATGATCTACCGATTGTAACTAAAAGATATCCTCTCTAACCAAATGGTAAAACATGATCTACCGATTGTAACTGAAACATATCATCTCCAACCAAATTAGTAAGACACTTGTCTTCGTACCCGGGATCTCGGATTCAATTTCTGTTGATACCCAATTTATATAAATGTTAATGGGTTTCTGTCTGATTTTCACTTAGTCTCTCTAAAAAAATATTTATTGAAAGATTTTACACATTGAGTGTTATTTCCAACGGAAGTGTTATACAAATTATTGAATTCTAGAAGAATGAAATACCTGTAAAATAATAAAGTATGTATGACGAGGTATATGAACGTGGCAGAATACAAAAATGTGAGCCACGATCGACAAGTAACAAAGCCGAATGACGATGACATTTTAATATTACAAAGCTGTCTTGAGAATTTGTCGTTTTCTGCACTACTACCAACATACATTTTAAAAGACAACTATGAATAAATCTTAGATTTTTAATAATTATGTGTATGTGCATTTAAGTATATATTTTTGCGCCATTTATTCAATCTGTCCTAGACCATTTTTTTTCTTATTTTGTTTACATAATATCTATGGCATGTGTATTTACATTATATTTATAGCATGTGTATTTACATTATATCCATAGCATGTGTATTTACATTATATCTATAGCATGTGTATTCACATTATATATAAAGGATATATTAACATTTTTTATAGCATGTATGTGAATTTACATTTTTTCCCACATGACAAGAAATATACATAATTTGTGAAAAAAGAAACTAGTAATTTAATTTGGACACACAATTTCAATAGATCTGAGTTTGTTGCCTTTCATTTGTCGTGTCCCAAGTAAACTAGGCTTTTTTGTCTGTATCTCGCTGGACATATAGCATGAAAAAAATAATCGATACTTCTTTACGATTTTTGATTATTTAAAACTCCGTTGCACATCCTCATCAACCTGACAAACAGTGACACTCAATTACATATGTATACATTACGCAAATCAAACCCCTTACACTTCATCACTCCAGACAGACCAAAACATTCATCCCACAATATTCCGCACATAATTATATCTATAGCATGTGTATTTATATTATAACTATAGCAAGTGTATTTACATTATATCTATAGCATGTGTATTTACATTATATCTATAGCATGTGTTGGCTATATCTTACATTATATCTATAGCACGTGTATTACAATAGACTGAAGAAGAGTTCTGTTTTTTTATTTCTATTTTCCACATTTTATGTATTTTCATTGTTACATAAGGTGAGTTTGGTTATTTTTTATTCATGTGGAAGAATATTAAGGAGGATTTTTCTCAGGGTGCTAGGCGGTCCTAAAAATACATCCACTGTATTCACAATTGGTTCTACACCTCTAAACCACACGTCACTGAGTGTTCAGTCTACATGTTATTCCTTTCAAATAACATAGAAGGGAGAATGATTTCTAACAGGGTTGTAATTGTCAGAAATATAAAAACTAAGAGCCTCTGATATTGCGAAAAAGTTGAATTTACATTGCAATATTTTTAATACGAACAATGCGATGGGCTCTTGCCTTTTGTTTTCGAGCCTTCTATAAATGCATCAGTTCGATAGGGTAAGAGTATTTTTGGATTATCACCCTCTGTTCTACATCATGAATATCTCAGATTTTTTTTTCTGTATCTGTTCCAGCATATTTTTATATTTTATTTGTTTTGTATTGTATTACACTTTCGTTATTAACAGTTAACTTGTCGGGCATACGCACGGTAGTAATTAAAGGTTGCCATCTTATCCAATTAACCAAAAATATGTTAACAATTGCCTTACTGTGCTAAACAATTCCGCCAGCCACTATGCTGGACGCCCAGCGTCCAGTGAAAAATGTATGTTTTAAATTAAAATTATGCAAAATCTGCCAGGTTATTTTTTGTAATTAGCTATAAAATTATTTTATTATGCAAGTCCTGGTCACTCACTATCCATCATAGCGTGGCAAGTGTGAAAGAGGCGTCAAGTGAAAAACATACTGGAACGCTTTTAAAAAAGTCTGGATTCCAACGGGAATTGAAGTCACAACCTCCGGGCTGGAAGACATGCGTCTTATCAACAAAACTACGGAGATTGTCAAGTAAAAGGTAGACTTGTTGAAAGAGCCCAAACTTCCAAGGCATATTCTTGTTTGAAACAAATCAAATAATATTACAAATTTTGTAGGTTCTATCTGCGTACCGTTAATCAAAATATACAAAGTGTGATGGTGATGATGAATTTTACAGTTATTTATCCGGTTACAATAACATAATACATGACAAACTTAGTTATGTAACTGAGTTGTGTTAATCCTCTTTCAGTTAAACACCCAACCCAGTGTAGTCGCAAGTTCGCGCGAAAACGCTCCACCCTGATTTACGCGCGCAAAGTTCGTCATGCGCGAAATTTTGTTTATTTTGATCTGAGCCAACACTCGGCAAAGTTTCACGGGGGTTGCGTCAACCGCTAACTTCTATCTTTACCAACTTCTAATATATGTTCTTACAACTTTTAAGCTAATTGATTTTATATATAAGCATCGAATGTTTTAATATGATTCTTTCAGCGTGATTGGAAACGTAATTTTTAAGTAAGGAAATGGAAAAAAATAAACATTTAAGAAACTCTTCAAATGGTTATTTAATATAGTTATAGCCCCGGTAAAGGGTTACGCTTTAAATTTCTTTCTTAACATTTTTTAAAAACTAGACAAAGAGGTTACACGATAAGTGACTATTACATAACAAACGACCCTTATAGCCTTGTTGATATGATGCTAGTCTTGCAGCCCGGGGATTTCTGGGTGCAATTTTTTTGTATCCACTGTGCACGGATTTTTCCTGTTACACAAAAAGCGCCTGCTTCTAGCGTTAGCTTATTCGTTAAGAAGAATATCAACCACGATTCTTTTCATACTGCTAGACGGTACCGAGAATATATCAACAGTGTCATTCAGTTGGTTCAATATATCTATCATATACCACGCGTGACTGAGTGTTTAGCCATGATATTCGTCCTGTATAGGTAAGTTGGTATGTAGAACAGAGGGTGATTCCTTGCACGGCTATATTTATTGGGTACATATAAACTTAGTGCTTCTAGAATCGCGAGACAGTTAAAGCAGCCTTAAAAAACCTTAAGTAGGAATATCGCAATGGATTCTTGCCTTCTTGTGTCGAGGCTTCTATAGTCACACACCGTGAGAAGTTCGACATGGTAAGCATATTTTGGGTAATCGCCCTTTGTTCTGTACCATAGATATCTGAGATTTTTTTTGTGTTTGTTCTATATTGTTTTTAATTTGAGCTGATGAGGAGCCCAAACTGTAGATTCCAATCAGTACACAAATTTTAAAAAAGGGCTCCAATCTGGTTTTCATTTTAAGACTTGTGTCACACCTTCTGGTTGGCAGAAAGAGTTTGTCACACAACAATTACCCCTCTTAGCTGATCTACATAAAACTAAAGTGAACTACATTACAATATACGTAGAAAAGTCAAAAAGTTTTTGGTCCAAGAATATAAAAAATGGGATAGAATGAATAAAAAATTATTTATAAACTTAAGGCACCCTGTAGTTCAATTTTTTTTAAAGGATGAATCAATTGCACAATACAACTGAATAATGATTCTGAATTCTTTTCTCAACAAAGTGTTGCACGTCAGATATCACTATTCTGATTTTTTTCTTTTACTATCCCTTCCTTTCCTTTTGGTTGATGATATCTCACTTTATATGAAAAATAATGTTAGGGTGATTGTCCGTCTTTGTGGAGTTCGTCGGCATGTGCTCACGTATATGTTTATGGATTTCGTGGGGATAGATAGTCATTTGAATGATTTATGCGACCACGTAACTTGCTTCATTTATTTTTCTTTGGTTGGTTGGAAGATATTGCCGCCTGGCAATAAGCCCGCCAGATTGTATTGCAATAAAAGTGTTAAATAAACAAAAATAAATAAATATTTCGTGATTATTTTTTTTTAACAAATCGACTTTTAGTTTTAAAAATTACAAACAATTAACCACTTTTGATCAATTTGAAACTATTGGGTAGATGGTTCGGTTCTTAGAAACCACAGTATTAAATAACAGCCTTTGCAGTAACAAAGCTGTGAACTGGTGAATTTTCGTGTAAAAATCTCACGCCTCGTGACAACTTTCCTCAGCATTTTGCTTAAATAGAATCCTATTGGATATTGTTGATATACTGCTGATATTAAAGGTATACAATTTAATCCCTATGATAGACGTTTTTCATGTGTGGCTAAACTCCTTCAAGGAAAAATTAATATCCTTTTATACACCTTAATATATTCTTGTCATGTTTCATAAAAAAATATCTTATATCAATATTGCTAATTGTTTTAAAATAAACTTTTATTAGACTAGGTTTTGGAGTTTTTTTTATTTGCGATGAAAAATGATTTTTTTAAAGCTTTTTTTTTCACTATCCCAATAAAGTGAAACGTATGATTATTATCAATAAATTCAATCGAGATTTTATCAATTATATGAAGTTTCAATAGATGCAATGAAGTTTAAATTAAAATTATATAAGACAAAATTTAGACGTAAAAAAATAATGAAAGGAAGATAAATGCTGAGGAAATGAAAACGTTGGATAGAATTTTGAAAAACAATATATAATATATGAGTGCATAAGAAAGAATGAGGATATGAGGAAAGAAGTGGATTGAAAGAAAATGCTGTGATAGATAAATAATGGTGCATTCAAATTGTTCAGCTTCTATTATGAGTAGTTCAGATGGACGCAGCTTTTCCCACCTCCATTTATTCACGTGTGTCAGAAGGGATATCTTCACCTGTGTCAGAAGTCAACGTAGAATTAATATTTTTTTTATTTGATTTCAGCTCACTATGAAACTCCCCACGGGTTAATCCATACTGTATTGGTTTATCAGCCTCGTGGTCAGGACTGTCATTTAACCTTAGAACAATAGTCTCTACATATATTCCCATTAATTTGACCGAAATATCTGAGAATTTGCAATTGTATTATTTAACACAAACGCTGATCAATTTATGGTTCTTCCAGAATTTATAAATTGGTCCATGGTTTATGTAACATAGGTTTGCAGCACCATATATCCGATGACCTTTGTAGCCTGATTGGTATGACAGTTGTTTTTCGATCGGATTTAGCAGGATCGATTCTCGTTCGGTTCCAAGATTGTTTCAAAAAATGTTCAGTCTAGTTTTCCACATTAAGCTTGTTTTATACCTTTTTTGTTGTTTTAATAAGACTGCTTCATAGCAAAAAAAAAGGAAGCCATTACACTGTTTACAACGAATATAATATCTTCTTGCGTACTTTCAATCTTGTTATTTTGGCACCATTAAGAAAGATTGAAAAAATTAATGTATGTACAAGAACCATTTTGGTAGACGTAGCCATAATTATATTTTTTCCATATCATGAATCAAGTACTATATTTTTTTTTGTTTTTTTATTTACTTTTTATGAATATTTCTCAGAGTCGTCATTGAAAAGGAGAATTGTTTTAAATTAAATTAATCAAGAAACAATAAAAAAAAGATTGTTGAACAATTTAATTTACAAAATAACAATTCAGGATCATCGTAATTTTGTAAGGGATAACATTTGTAGAAAAAAAATCATTTAATTAACAATATCAACTTGTGTTTAGTATTTGCTTACATCATTAGAATTACTCACACATGAATAACCGCATAAGTAGTCAATCTTATAGTTGCAGCGTCTACCTTCTTACATTTACTTATATTATACATTAAGGACAATACTTTGCCTCTGGAGTTGAGTAACCCTGCATCAACATGTATGAAGGTTTTAATTCTGCAAAGCAACTTGCATCTCGTTCTACTTATGTGTTTTCTATATCTCAATATCTATCCATAAAATTCCCACAAAATTCTCAAAAAAGCCAATATTTGTTCTATGTATGCGTTATTCCACTACAAACAAATCTGAGTTCTTTACCTCTATAAAATAAGTCTTCGACAATTACGTAAGTCTGCTTGGTAAAGTTTGGTAATATTTTGTGGTATACATACATAACATGTATTGAACTTAAATATACATATAATGCTTAAATAATTTTAAAACAATGACTGTAATTTATTATTACTACTGCTTTTTGTATCTTCATGTTAGTTTAAGATAAAGTTGTATTATTTGTCAATAATTTTAAGTACGTGTATAACCTGTCACATGTTCATTTGTATATAAAGACACTGTTGTTTGGTTAGTTAAATAAATAAATAAATTTATTTTTAATATTTAACCTTTTTTCAATAATAATATAATTGGTTTGAATTCCAAGCCCATGAGCACTTAAAGATAGTCTGCTTTCTTAACGGCACTGTATAAATTCTATCATACTTTTTATTATTATGGACGTTTTTTTTTCTTAAATCTGGCATGGATTAAAACAAAACAAACACAAAATAATAAAAATGAAATATTTTGAATTTAATAATCCAGATGGCGTTCTTGTTAAGGACATTGGAGAGTTTCAACCTTATTTTTTTTAATAGATTGAATTAGTAAGGCATTGCTCTTGAGGTGATCTTTAATAGATTTAATTAGTAAGAAATGGCTCTTGAGGTGATATTTGATATATTGAATTAGTAAAGAATTGCTCTTGAGGTGATCTTTAATAGATTGAATTTGTAAGAAATTGCTCTTGAGGTGATATTTGATATATTGAATTAGTAAGGAATTGCTCTTGAGGGGATCTTTAATAGATTTAATTAGTACGGAATTGCTCTTGAGGTGATCTTTAATAGATTGAATTAGTAAGGAATTGCTCTTGAGTTAATCAAAATTTTCAAAAAACATTGTTATTCTCGTATGGAAGCCTCTCTGGAAAAAAATGCTAAAAATCAGAGAAATCGACGAAAGTAAGTCCGCTCTTTAAACGAGGCTTAACAAAATGTCAATTTATTTTGTGTTGTTTATAGTTAAGGCATTAACGTTGTGGAGGTTTTAAGACATTGTAATTTATTTTTAACAAACACTGTTTATTCCACTTTTTTGTGACGGTATAACCCTACCGGTTTCAAGGCTTTCCCCTCATCTTCAGGGGAGCGCAAACAAGACTAAATGCTGTTCAAACTGGTACCGATATAGACACTTCAACGGTTGGAGGCTGGGGGGTGAGGAAGGCTAGGGATAATTTCGGTCAAGAGCGGGGAGATTTTGGGGAAATAACTGTTCAACAGATGCTCCGATCGGTATGACTTAGAAATTTCTAGGGCCTCTAATCTGTCCAATTTATTTCCGTTGCCGCTTATATGTAAGAATTTGGAATCATCGATAGAAAAAGTATGATTCTCACGGTGACAATGATTAGCCATTTCCGAATAAATTAGAGGATTTGTTAAGGCAGATTGGTGTTCACAAAATATCTTTTCAAAAGATCTTCCTGTCTTTCCTATATAGAAATTATCACAGTCAGCACATAAAAGTTTATACACATCTGTTGAACAGTTATTTCCCCAAAATCTCCCCGCTCTTGGCCGAAATTATCCCTAGCCTTCCTCACCCCCCAGCCTCCAACCGTTGAAGTGTCTATATCGGTACTAGTTCGAACAGCATTTAGTCTTGTTTGCGCTCCCCTGAAGATGAGGTGAAAGCCTTGAAACCGGTAGGGTTATACCGTCACAAAAAAGTGGAATAAACAGTGTTTGTTAAAAATAAATTACAATCAATTTATTTTATCATTATATTTATTCTTTGCGAAAGAAAAGTAAGTACCTTTAAAGTCTAAAGTTAATTCAAGAAGAATAATGGAATATTTGATTATGTTAGTTTTTATGATATATCATGAGACAATACGAAATGAAATACGCTACAAACGACCTAAGTATTAAAAAAAATGGAAAGCTCCGAATTTTTTTGCCTGCTGCATTCTTTATATTCTTTCGTGGATGAGAGTGTAAATAGGCGGTGACAATGCGAGTGGTTATTATGGAGAGAGAGATAGAGATAGAAAGAGAGGGTTGCATTTCAGTATTTTTAAAATTCAAGAAACGTAATATGAGATTCTCACAATGCACTAGAAATGCATTTTTAGTAGAGTGGGAGAGCTTAAAGCTTTTATATGCGCGCACGTTTAATGCAATATTGTCATTACTAACTTAAATATTTATTTAAAAAAAAATTTACCTGTTTTTTTGGACAGTACCTTCCAATATACACGACTTGATTATAGGAACGTTGGAAAAAATGACTAGAGACAATATTGTCGTCGGCCCTAATAGTCAAACCTATGAGCTTACAACCGATGGCGAAGGTACGAAACTTTTGTTTTACCTTTGGACGTATTAACAACGCTACCGCATGTGAAAAGATAATAATACACGAATTATTTTAGCAAACTTAGACATATTTTTTTATTGGGTGCCACCAGCAATCAAAACTGAATATCCCGGATTGGTCAAGAGTCTTAAAAACACTGAAAGAAGAAAACAATTTTAAATAGATTTTAGGTAAATGATAAAAGATTAGAGGACGTCCAGGAATTCCGCTATTAAGGTAGAATTTTCTTAGATGGTAGAAGAGTTAAAACGGATATCGAATGCCGTGTAGCGACAGAGGCACTAAATGATACCGAATGCCATGTAGCGATAGGGGAACTAAAGAATATCGAATGCCGTGTAGCGATAAGGGCACTGAAGGATATCGAATGTCGTGTAGCTATATGAGCACTAAAAGATATCGAATGCGGTGTAGCGATAGGGGCACTAAAACATTTATATTCAAACCAGACAGTATCAAAATCTTTTAAAATGATTATGCACAACATTATTTTAATATCCACTTTGACGTAAAAAATATATACGTAGACGTTGATAACACTGAAAAGAGGCAATAGAATGCTGCAAGAATGCGTGTTTTGCTTTATGATATTTAAAAAGAAAACAATGTTTTCTTTGTTGCAAGAGTAATAAAAATACTTATTGAGAATGAAATTCAAATTTAGATCAACGTATAAAAGCACTTTAAGGTGTTTTGGACATGTCAATGACAAGGACAATTTGTTTTAAAACTCGGAGGAGCTGTCGTAAGCACATTGTCAAAAATCTGTCAGTGACTTTGAATTCTTCGAGAATGAAGGCCTTAGTTCACTTAACCCTGTATAAATTTAGTAGAATCCTCTCCAACACCCCATTTCAGATTCACCGCGAAAGTTGCTTTGAAAAAAAAACTTTTTTCGATTCAATAATTCCGATTTCTCTTCCTACGTGTACTCAGAAAAAATGAAAAGATTTTTTTTTAATTATCAAAACACTAATTTTTCTCTCGTGTTATTTTAAATTTTAAATATAACAAAAGTAATACACAGTGTCATGTCGATTAAATAATTATTCATCTAAGTGTTCTCTTATAAAAATTACTATAATAAAAACGAAGCATGTTCCGAAATATGAAAAACAACTTTTTCGATAGGTGATTACTCTTAAAAAACTAAAAGCTCTCTCTTTGTCCTATAAATATTGTTAAGTAATGGCGAAATATTTCAAGTACAAAAATTACTCGGCGAACAATATTTTAAGCTGAGGCATTATCGCCCCTGGTGAAAATGAATACTTGAGAAGTAATATTTAACCAGGTTTTGTTGCGGCTTAGCTCTCGCCACCAAATGTAAGTTTATTTAAGTTGAATGAGAATGTCTCATTGTAGGGAAAAGCAAAAAGCTATAAAGGGGTTTAAGAAATACACTGCAAAAGCTAGTAACGCCCCGTGCTGAAAGCTTGGTCAATCGACTTTTCAGCGGTTTTAACTGAAACAAAAGTTTTGTTACAGTTTTATGACCTGGTGTTTAATCGGTGGGGGGATTTTAGATCCGATATCTGCTGCAGTTTACCTTGTTTCACTTTTAATACCAAAATTAAAACAAAGTTGAAATCGGAAACAGATAAAAATATTTTGAAAAAAGAAAGTTTGACAAATTCGGTCGAATAAGAACGTTGCATATACTCGTATATAGAAAAATAATGCATGACAGAATGATGAAAGAGGGCATTATGGAAGAATGCAAATTGAAATAAAATGCAGTGCTTTAAATAAATAAAGTATATTGAATATGATTCAGTCATTAAAATGGAATGAATGATGAATGATTTACAAAAATATGAAAGTAAAACATAGGTGGGGAGCTTTCAGAGGATGTATTAGTCTCTAATGTTAGAGAGAGCACTTTTTTTTAAATATCTCTACTTAGGGGAGGGTGGTTTCTACCAGTGACTCTACCCAACTAGGATTCTTCTCGATACGAGTATGTTGGGAAACTACATTTTAAGCATGATGATGGATACGAGCATTTCTTCTTATATCTTTAAGTGGTTGTCGCGAGCAAAGTCTAATCCAGCTACGTTGATAAATATTAGGTGTTAACATAAGTTGTGTCTGTTTTTTTTTTTCAATTAAAAAATGAGCACAAAAAGTAAAACAAAATGGTAAACTGTATACGTCATTCGAAAGAAAATTTTCTGCTCTACAAGATATTGTGTTTGCTTTTACGTTACAAATATTATTTTATTTGATTACAAGCCTTCAAAATGGAATGTCAAGTAGACGAAAGTGAGCATCTTTGACACCTCCTTCTGTTCACGTTCGACAATTGATTTTCGTTGTTTTCACTCAGAACATGTGGAACCCAAGCGCCGAACTTCTGGACTTTTCCCACTGATTTAAGATGACGGTATACAGTCATGTGACTACAATTCATATGGTTAACCAACTCTACGGTGGTTTGAAGAGTATCTTCATGAATAATATGGTTTAAGAGGTCCTCATCGAAGTCCACCGGTCGTCCGGAACGCTCCATGTCTTTCAGATCGAAATTACCGTCTTTGAAACGCAAAAACCATCGACGAGCTGTCCTTTTATTCATAACATCTTTACCGTTAACTTCGCAAATATCGCGAGCAGATTTGGCAGTTTTATTTTCTCGATTGAACGCGAACAGAAGGAGGTGTCGAGAATGCTCACTTTTGTCTACTTGACATTCCATTTTGAAGGCTTGTAATCAAATAAAATAATATATGTAACGTAAAAGCAAACACAATGTCTTATATAGCAGAACATTTTCTTTCGAATGACGTTTAACCTTTACCATTTTGTTTTACTTTTAGTGCTCATTTTTAAATTTGATAAAAACGGACACAACTTATGTTAACACCCAATATATAGATTAATATTCCTGACCTATTTCCAACTACAGAAATATTAGCCTATTTTGACTGGTTATAAATAAAACCAAATAACCAAGTGTTCTTTTGTTACATGGGCTTTCTCTATTGAATATAACCTCGTATATAAATATCTTCAACATTTCAGAAAATGGGCTTAAAGAAAGTATTTGAAGCTTTCTTAGTAATGTTTTTTTCAGTTTGACAAGTATTTCTCATTCATTCGTTACTATTCCTGCTAACTGTATATAATTATCTTTAAACTTTCTGTGTAATTGAGTTCAAACTGTTAATTTAAATTTTCTAAAATAAATAATAGCAAGCTATGCAAAAAAGTATATGGATGTAACAGAGGAAAATGAGG
>OX463857.1:33112861-33419412 GCA_949825065.1 Odontocerum albicorne
ATATATTTTCATAAATGTAGAATTTGTTTTATTTCCGTGAATATTTCACGGGTTGCAACTAGTCGTAGTATAAATAGGCCAAAACCCATACGATGGTTATCGTCAAAGAAATAATACGAGAATTGAATTTCGAATACAAGAGAGCGAGAGAGGAATACTTAGACTCTCTCCGAAAGTAATTCGAAATTTGAATCTCGGTGGGTCCGTGATTCTGACCGAATTTTAAATACCTTGCTAACAATTTTTGAACCGGTGTAAAAGGGGATGATGTATAAATGATATATATAAACAAATTTTACATTTATGAATATTTATTTTCATAAATGTAGAATTTGTTTTACTTCCGTAAATATTTAACGGGCTGCAACTAGTTGGCAATAATCTTCCATGACCAGACGTTGATTTATTATATTTTATTTATTTTACACATGACAAGAAATAAACACAATTTGTAATTTTATTTGGACACAATTTTAATTGATCTGGGTTGGATGCCTTTCATTTGTTGTGTCCTCGGTAAACTAGGTTTTTGCCTGTATCTCACTGAGGGCATATACTATAGCATGAAAAAATGAATCGATACTTTTTTCCGATTTTTGATTATATTTAATCCCGTTGTACATTCTCATCAACCTAACTAACAGTGGCACTCAATTCCATATATAATCACACAAATCGAACCCCTCACACTTCAAGCAAACCAAAACCTTACTCCCACAATATACCGCATATAATAATAACAAGGGTGTGGACTGAAACGCATCTGGTGTTCCCGTGGCTGGGCTCGCCCTATATTGGTGGGGTGTATTTTGGCTGGGGGATTTTTTTGGATGAGCCCAGACCTTTTGATAGCTTCTGTTTTTTAATGTATTCGTTTTTTAGTGTTTTCTTGAAATGTGTCTTAATGTATTATGTACATATTATGTTGCTATCAATAAACCTGTATTTATTATTATTATAAAAAATAAATAATAAAAAACACTACACTCAAGAGCTAACACAAACCTTTGCTACAAGTCATTCCTATTGCAAGCCCAAGTACTCAAACTCCTGTCGCAATAACAACCACGTTCCGATCGACTACCTAAATTGTTTTCCTCCTTTTGCCTTTATTGAATTCGGCACCCCGTTGTATGTCATGATAGCTCGATAGGCATATTGCCTTTGGGCAAAATATGTTTTAACCCTAGGGATGGTGAACATTTCATTAGTTGCCATGCGTGTCATGTGTGTCTGCTGAGTCTGCATCTTCCCTTCCTCTCGATGAAAGTGCCAGGGATCAGGATTTGAAATGTAAAATGTAGAAGATGTTTTACTTTCTAAATATTCCATAAGCTGTCGTTAGTAGTTCTCCTGACATTAGTTGTCTTCCAGAATTAGAATTCCTATTGCTCATGTTCTTTCTAAATGTTCCATAATCTAAGGTAAGTCGTCTTCCTTGCATTAGTTATTCGTCACGTTACGTTAGTCCCGTTCCTCTTTTTAAATATTCCATATCCTAACATAAATCGTTGGTAATCTGAATAAAAGTCATAATTTTCTTTCTACATGTTACATAATATGGCGTGAGTTGTCCTCCTGATATTGGTCTTCCAATAGCTAAGTTTAATCATGTTCCTCTTTTTAAATGTTCCATAATCCAACCATATTTTCTTGAGTCTTGTACTTTCTTGAGTTATATACCACGCTTTTTACTCAAATTCAAACTTTACATTGGTTTGGCTAGTTTTCCTACGTATCCAACCCATCTAAGAGTGCTTTTCTTCATCTTACACAAACCTTAAGTTCACATTCGTCTCTAATCCTTTCATTAAGTATTCTGTCAAATAACATGGTTTGACTATATGATTATATATATATAAAGTGCTTCAAAAGTCATAAATTAGCTTTTATTTTCCACCGATTTTTAAGTTGACCTTTTATAAAGAGTATACATGGCGCTTTCAATCTCCGCTGGAACAACACCTAAAATTTCAACATAAGCGAAACTTTCTAAAGACACAATTCCTGGTCTAAACGAGACCCAGAAATCCAAATGTGTTGAACCCCAAAGTGGGAGCAGAGTAAAATTGTAGGCCTCTCTGATAATGGGGCCGCTAGCGCCCCATCTCGGCACAGAATCTATTAAGGTATGATTTATGTGGGGGGGCGGAGCACCCTTCACTCGGTCCTAGCCTCCCGAATATGCCAGCCGTTTCTCAAACAATGTTGCAAATCAATTTCAAGACTAAATACCTTCGAATAAATCTCATTTTCGTGGTTTAACTTGAACTTTTTTTTTTTCACTAGCCGTCTTTTTCAGGCTTTTCTCGTGACATTGCAGGTTAATGAAAATATATATCGCTTTTCGGGGGTGGAATATTGTGAGGTCGCGGATCAAGATATTTAGTATAAAACATTCATTTAAATCATCAATCTTTATGACGAGCTCCAAAGCAATGTTGGTAAGAAGCTTGACTTCCAAAAGAGATTTTTGACTTCGATTCTCGATGGTAATAAAAAAACAACAAAGAGGGTTCTAGTTTGATAAACAAGGTTGTTTTGTAAAAATATTAATCACTTATGTTTATGTTGTTTATAGTTAAGGCATTAACGTTGTGGAGGTTTAAAGACATTGTAATTTATTTTTATCAAACACTGTTTATTCCACTTTTTTGTGACGGTATAACCCTACCGATTTCAAGGCTTTCACCTCATTTTCTTAAGTCTTGTACTTTCTTGAGTTATATACCACGCTTTTCACTCAGATTCAAACTTTACATTGGTTTTGCTAGTCTTCCTACATGTCCAACCCATCTCAGAGTGCTCAGAAAAATGAGCAAAGTACAAATTACTGCACCTGATCATCCAAGCCAAAATAAAAGGCCGAAGAGGTGTTTGCAGGAGGCAAATCTCCTGACTCCGCAATATACGTGATTGGACTGGCATAAGGGGCGTTGGAGATCTTTTTCGGGTTACCGGGGACAAAGATGTCTACTCTCAAGTAATATTCAACGTTGGAGGGACCTGATATGACACTGAGAAGAAGAAGAATGACACCGATTTCAAGGCTTTCACCTCATTTTCAGGAGAACAGAGTCCTGTTTGCGCTCTCCTGAATATGAGGTGAAAGTCTTGAAACCGGTAGGGTTATACCGTCACAAAAAAGTGGAATTACAATAGTAATCAATTTATTTAACGCTTCGTTGTAAAACTGAGCTGGCTGCCAGGCGGCAATCCCTTCCAGCCATTCAGACAAAGTAATTAAATGATGTTACGTAGTAAAAATATTCAAAGAATTATTCACCTGTACAAAATTCATCACCAACATAAATAATTAAAATAAAATTGAAATATCTATCAGAACAAAAAAGGAAGCCATCGTGGAGAGGAATAAAACACATTTTATAATTGACCTGACGTGTGCGAGTGTTGTAGTCTGTTTATGTACGGTTGTCCTCAATACATACAACGACGAACTCCGAATTCCGAAGCTGTTCTAGTAGCTCTTAACATGAATTATCGATTACTTATATCGCAGACAATATTGTATTCCTAGCACGCTTTTTTATATGTTCGAATCACAAATCTAGATTCGTTGAGTGATAACGGTATTTGATGTTACTTTAGCGTGTGTCTTAGTAGGACGTGCTGACGATGATGTTGCTGACATCTCTGTATTCGCTTTAGTCGAATTCTGTGTTCCTTTTCGTTCGGGGTCATCAATTTAGCGGGATGCTTAATTTGATACGTCGTGATGATTTTGATTTGTTTTGTATTTAAAATAAAATACGTCGATTCAGGAATGCGGGAAGTGAGAGTGAATAATCGGAGAGTGAATAACCCTTTTTTTCATCGATAAATAGGTATATATAGAATTTCAGAACGGGGCGCGTGAATGCGTCCGCGGTATATCTTGATCTCACTCCTGCGCGTGCTGAGGTGGTCGCAGACGCTGCGGATAATGCAGTGGGTAGAATATTTACTGTCGAAACGGCGAGACGGCATGATATGTTCTCTTTCTACCGTGGAATGCGATCTTAATATTATTTGCGTGTAAACAGTATTGACGTTCTGGTATGTGACATTTGTACATATCCAGAGGTTGATTCATCGGTCGTTGACCCTGCATGTTGACAATATTTTAGGGACGTGGGTATTCCCTACATTACTAAACAAAATATTTTACAACGACAAAACTCTATCAGAAAAGCTAGAAAACTATCAAAGTACAAAAAGACTACCTCCGTGTCCTAGTTGATAAGATATCTGGTATTCAGTTCGAACCTTGATATTTTTAAAATGATGCTTTTCAAGCTTTCACTTGAGGCATGCTGAAAATATTTCTGCTTGGTTGGAAAGCTTTTCACATGGTGATAAGCACGCCAAGTTATACTGTGAGCAATTTAATTGTAATATAATAAAATAAAAAATATGCTTTTACTAAATAAAAAGGCAGAAACATTAGACCCTCATAAATTGTGCCAGATGAAAACTTCTGGTTAAGAAGAAGTTAGGCGACAAGCTCTTCGGTAACATATATGAATATCTAATGAAAGAAATCTAAAAATATATAATATACGAGTAATACGAGTTATAAGTGAACAGTTTTATAAAAGATGACTTCCATGGACTAGTTGGTAAGACACCTGAATCCTTTACCCAGAGGTCTTGGATTTGTGGCGGTCGCACACTCGGAACACTGTGGGCATCCATACACACGGTCAATGACCGATGAAGTGACCTTTGCATTCCTCGACAAATTTAAATAAACTAGTCCAAAGTTCACACGCCGGCCATTCAACCCGCAACCCGGAGCGGACCGCATTCCACGCCGGAGCGAGAACGCACCACGGCTGTCTCCCCAGTTTCGTATTTGAATGATACCTACATACAACATTAATCGTTTTTGCATTCGCAGGAACGAGACGTAGGCATATCGCGAGCGCATTCCCGCGCACATTCTAAAATGATATAAATACCTACGTCTAGCAAATAAATCACTCTCTTTTTCCGAATTGCGATCTAACGAGTTTTATTTATCAACAAATCATCATCATCTCTTCCTTTAAGGACTAGTTCCTAAAGATTTAATGCCAGTTGAAACCCAAGAAAAATTATTTCAGTCTGGTTTTCGACCCAGAAACGGATGTCAAGTGCAGAATTCAATCATCTCGTGCGACTTTTAATAAAATGAGAAGCGTATTCTGCGATGATAATCTAAACTTGAAATTTCGACAACAGTTAGTCAAATACTACGTTTGGTCAGTGTTATTGCATGGAGTGGAATCATAGACCCTCAAAGTTGGTAGTATAAACCGACTGGAAGCATTCGAAATGTGGATGCACCGGAGAATGCTACGGATACCCTGGACGGGTATGGTCAGCAACACAAGGGTTCTTCAAAGAGCTAAAATTGATAGAGAGTTGCTGACTAATATTAAAATCCGAAAGGTGTCCTACGTGGGTCATGTATTGTACTTAAAGGAGCAAAGTACAAATTACTGCATCTGATCATCCAAGGCAAAATAAAAATCCGGAGAGGTGTTTGCAGGAGGCAAATCTCCTGGCTCCGCAATATACGTGATTGGACTGGCATAAGGGGCGCTGGAGATCTTTTTCGGGTTGCCGTGGACAAAGATGTCTACTCTCAAATGATATTCAACGTTGGGGGGACCTGAAATAACACGGAGAAGAAGAAGAAGTCTGGTTTTCTATTAAGGCCTCTTTAATAACAATTTTATTAATCGGTTGGAAGTAAATTCCACCTGGCAATAATTCTACCAGGTTGTCCTGGATACAACGAAAGTGTTAAATAGAAAAAAAACAATTAATATTTCCTCACCATTCAAGAATGGATAAAGGACAACACCTTTTCAACTAGTCTTCAACGCCAATCTGGGTATGTCCTTCCATTTAAACCCTGAGAACAGCACCCCAACAGGTAAATTAGCAATTAATCTTCCCTTCCCGTCGCTTTACAGTTTGGGGGTCTTACATCCACCTCAACCCCTGAGTTCGCGGGCTCCCGATCAAACTTGTAATTAAAAGGCTCGCCTGGTGGGTACGTGTTACATAAATTGTTACACAATCGGGACCCGAGAGGAGTGGAGGAACCTAGATCTTGAAAGGAGTTTCCAGGATATATTGTGTGAGACCTGGAAAACATGTCCTTAAAGAGAGGTTTTTATGGACGATGATGACGCGATAATCCAGAATTTTTAGATTAAATTTTTGTTATGTATTTTGTAAAGAGCTTGAGTTGGGAAATGACTAGACTTTGAATTGGGATAAAAATAATATTTAACAAGTACCGAAGTTCAAAGTCATCGAGATTAAAAAGTGTGAAAGAAAAAAAATGTAAATGGGATATATGTTTAACTATAAAATATTTAAACAAGTTGGACAATTCTACTATTTCGATTGTATTCAAACGATGAAAGAATTACGAGAGATATCGATCGCCGTATAGTGATGGGCAATAAAGTCAACGGGGCCTTTAAACGCATATTTGAGCCTTTAAACGCATGCTTGGGCCTTTAAACACATACTTTCAAACGCATGCCTTTAGACGCATGCTAAAAATATAGAATTTTGATATGTGAAAGTGTGCCGTGGACGTGAGTTAATTATATTAAAATATGTACACTGAGAACAATAGACGGTGTGACAATGTAGGACAGAATATAGTGATAAGATAGGAATGTGAACTTAAGGCTTGTATGTTTAATAAGACGAAGAAAAGTACTTAAAGGTGGTTTGGGCATATAGAATGGGCTCTTAGGGACAAAATAAGTCTCTGTCTAGCGTGATTTGCACGTGAAGATCGACAGTTTCATTATTTATTATGAGAGCAGCAGCCCTTAAAAACTAGCCTACGGTATTCCCCCTGCGTCAATGATACACTTAAGGGTGAATAAAATAGTAATGATGGCGGATTTAATGTCAAATGTCATGAGAGAAAACAATTGTCATTCTTCATTACCAGTACTTTTGCAGAAAACTTAGAATGCAACAGCACTTTACTATATTTTTATGCGCAGAAAGAAATTGAATAATCCGATTGCTTGAGTACACATACGGAGAACGAAGGCTTGTCTTAATGCAAGGAAAAAAATTAAGGCCTGTCTTCCCACGGGAAATGACGACCAGTGATGTTACCCTATAGAAATCAACCCATCAGATTTTATATAACCCACCAGGTTGTAATACAATAATACAAATTATCTCAATCACACGGAAGTTGCCTTTGCAACGTTTTTACAGGTAATGAAAATGATGCTGCATTTGAATCGTTGTTAAAACATTATAAGTTATATGGCGCACAAGTTACGATTTATTAACTGAAAAATAAAAATATATTAAACCGTCATAAACCAGAGGCGTACACTTGTTAGGCGACAAACTCTTCGGTAACAAGGAAAGTTGGTCTCGGGTTTATAATGAAAATAGATGCACCATCTGTCGGGCTGGCACCCTCGCCAGGGGGTGGGCAATTTACCTATACAGAGCGTACTGTTACCTCCTCTGCATGCAAACCACCTGTCCTGTAAATCAGCTTTTAGAGGACACCCTCGATGTGGTAAAGTGTTTGTTACAGTGGCGGAACTCTTACATGCATTTCGAAAAGTTGTCAAATATTATGTCGCCAAATAGTTATTTTAATTATTTTCAGTTTTAATATGAACGAATCCTTTTTTGACTTTCCTAACATAAATGTATTATTTGACAACAGTATTTCACTTGTAGATCCTTTTTGAGCTCGTTCACCGATGGTATAAAAAAAACTTTTCTGTCTAGTTTTCAAGTACATGTTTTTCAATATATTTTTTATTTATTTATTTAACACTTTTATTGCAAATGCAATCTGGCGGGCTTATTACCAGGCGACAATCTCTTCCAATCAACCAGCAAGTTACGTGGTCGCATAAATCATTCAAATGACTATCCATCTCTACGAAATCCATAAACACAGGCGTGAGCATATGCCCACAAATCCCGCAGACGGACCATCACCCAAACATTCATTTTCATATAAAGAGAGATATCATTAATCAAAAAGAAAAAAAAGGGATGTTGGAGAGGAAAGGAAAAGAAAAATCGGGAATAATACACGTTATTTTACTGACTAGAAATTAAGAGTTTTTTCAGTCGCTTCTTAAAGCATGCGAAGGACGGAGCGAGTCTTATATTAATTTGTAAATGATTCCAGAGTCTCACTGCATGGACAGTAAAGGACGACGTAAGGACGAAAAAGAGGAGCGGTGAACAGGAAAGGCTAATAAACAATCTCTGTTTGAGCGTAGCGCTAATCCATGATTGAAAAGACGCTGAATATTTCCAGCGAGATAAGATTGGGCGGCGGGACAGTTAAGGATATTATACAATAGAGACAGTACGTGAATCATTACCCATATATAATTGATTATTATGTGCAACAAACGTAATGAAAAATATGTAATTAAATTACAATGCCTCGTTCTTGATTACATATGTGGAAAACCCTTTTAATCCAGGGCTACCTAATACGAGTCCCGTTAGTGCCGCTTCTTTTTAAATATTATGATTTTACCTTAACCCTGAGAGCGCTACGAGAAAAAAATATAATTGTCTATCTAGTGCTGAGATATATTTACGATTCGGACGTTCGTGATAAATATTTATTTTAAACAACAAAAAAAACAAATATTTTTACAACATAAATACATTTTAGAATATGTACCCTTGTATTCTAAATGAATGATATTCATTTAGAATACAAGGGTAGAACAAATTTCTTCCACTGCTATAGCTGTGCGCCGATCTCTCAGGGTTAAAGCTTAATAAACCGCTCTTTAGTTGGTTTTAAGAGTTTGGTGTAATATATTAGAAAAGCTTATTTGTAACACCGACTCTATATTTTGATTTACTTGTTAGGCGACAAACTAACAACAAAAGTTGGTCTAGAGCTTATAGTGAAAACAATGCACTATCTATTGAACTAGCACCCTTGCATGGGGGTGGGTTATTTTCCTATATAGAGCATACTTTTACCTCCTTTGCACGCAAAACACCTGTCATTTAAATCAGCTTTTGCAATGTAACAACACAAGTTGTAACATAGTACATTAATAAATCGTCATCTTATGACAATAAATCGTATAAATACAGTAGAAATAGTCGAATCATATGAGAATACAGTAGAACATCATACAGTAGAAATAGTCAAATCCAGTGAGATGTATTTATTTTGATTTAAATGGATGTTTTTGTTATTAACCTTTCCCTTCCTGTGCTAAAAAAATCCGCGCGTTTCGGTGCTGTGTATTCAATACACATGTAAAAATGAGCGATTTAAAATCGTAAAAATAAGAATATTCATAGTTAATCGCTTAAATTAATTAAATTTGAAGTCAAAAGTGATGATAATTGAAATTTAATTGCTGAAAACATGAAAAAAACATCGGCCGACGTTCACAAAACGGGCAAAGAGAGCACCTCAAATGGATGCCCGAGAGCTACTAAAGCGAGAGAACTGAGATTATATTTCTTGCGTTCCCATAAACTGAAGAAGAGTGAGAGTAAGACGTGAATAGCGTCGCTTCCTCATCCAAAGCGGTTTTTTAGAATGAATATACATACGTCACACACTGGAACACGTTTGATTGTATTAGTGAATTTATTCCCGATTTTCACAAAATATCTCTGATGTGGCCGATAAGTGCTGATTATTATTAATATAATTTTTTTCATTCAATGCGTAAATGTATTACGGTGGAATACCTAAAATCTGAACCCAGTATTTATTATATTAATAGAAATATTAAAGTTTTTAAAAGCAATGTGTACTAGTAACACATCACATGGAAGGAAGGGTTAAACAATTTCATTTTGGGAATAATGAAATTTTGTAACTTTATTTTAATTTTCCTGTCTTGGGTATTAAATAAAATCCGTCTTATTAGTAAGGCACCTATCTTCCATTCCTGAAGTTGCGAATTCGATTCCAGTTGGAACTCTTTTTTAATGGTAACACTCTGGTTTTCACTAAGCGTCTCTTTCTTTAACAAATTTATGGTAGGTTGGAAGAGACTTTTACATGACAGTAAGCTCGCTCAGTTATGTTTTCTCCAGTAAAAGAGTTATAAAATGTTATTTAAAATCAGAGGAAGAATAGAATCATAAAATGTAAAATAAAACAAAAAACTACGAAATAGGTAATCCTGGTGTGTGAAAAAAAAAATTGGCAAAAAAAATATTGTGAGGGGATGAAACACTAAAGACCCGCCACTGCTTGGAAGTGCGTCTCCCAATAAACTCAGCAAAATCATCGTCCGGGGTGACCCTTCTGAAATATGACATGTTTCATAAGTTCTATAATCCTGAAAATTATTCATTCACACCGTGAGAGCAGTTGCTAAGGAACGGGTTGGCCGAGTAATGAAGATTGCGAGGGATTAAGAACTCATATTTTGTAGAAGTAATGGAACCATCATCATTGTAGCGACTTAAAAGTATAACATTTCATCTCTGTTCAATGACAATATGTGTTTCCTGTCGTTTCCCAGCTTTGTTCTCTTTTCCCAGTCTTTGGTAAAAAAATTTAAATATTTTGTTTATCTGTTTTTTATTCGTGTGTTTTATTTAGTGCTTTGATAATACGGAAATTCTCAAAGATCAATATCACTTGTTTCCCATCACCACCAAAGCGAATATTACTGCTTAGGTGAAAATGTGTTCTTACACTTTTTGCAAATGATTAAACTTGATATTTTACTATAATACTTTTGTTAAATTCTAGTTTTAAATGGTTTTCGGAGTTGTTGCCAAGTTGAATTGGCTAAATATTGACCTATTATTTAAGTAAACTTAACATGGTACGGTATGACAATACACCAGTAACTTTCCAAAAAAAGTTGTTTTCAAGAGCTTCCTTAACACGTTTACTGCGTTGAACACGGCTCCCGTGTCCATACAAGATAGCCTTGAATGTTGAGTGCACTCATAAACGTCTCCCGATAAGGATTTGTCGCCGGTTTCATGTGTTTTGAAGACACGAAAGAATACACTTGTATATGATGTTTTAATAGAAAGTAGAATTTGATTTTTAACAAAGTTATGGGTTTTCGAAAATTCGCGAATTTTCAGCATCTCTGTATGACATTTTATACACAGTGAACGTGTTAAGCTGCTCACGCCACCCATATCTCTAACATAAAGAGGTAGACCCCCTCAATGCCACAGGAACAGAAAATGTAAAATCTCTTTCATAAAATCCTGTACTATTTAATCAATTAGGATCAACAATTTATGATGAAAAATAAATCCACCACAAAGTTCTGATTCTCCCCGAACGAACATCCCTAGGACAAGGACTAAAAATATTCAACGGAGACATCCCAATAAGGGATTAGAATACAAAAATACAAAGTTTGAAGTCAATCCGTTTGCAACACTTAAGAGTAGACATTTAGAAGCGGACTAATAAGAAAATATTTATGACTACAACATATCAGTTGACCAGCTGCATTGAGAACAGATTGAAGTCTAGAAATTGGCGAATCAAGCAAAATATAATAAGTATTATAGAAAAAAAAACAATTCAGACACGACACAACAAATTAAATCTGTATAATGATGTTACACTGCACGTACGATTTAAAACTGACAGTTGCTGGTGAACTGGTATGAAGTTAGACACAATCGGAAAGCTATGATTGGTCAATTTGGACATGACCTTTTTTGATTGGTTTGAAGCTTGGACAAGATTCTTTTTGAAAAAGTACTCGTTTTTAATTATGATTTAATTAATACGAGCTTTTATTTCCATTCTTGGAAGACTTCAACGAAGTTTTTTTAATTCGTTTAGTCTAAAGAAACCGTATTACCTATTAAGTATCAAGATAAACACAAAGAAAATTTAAATAAATAAATAATGTAGGCTTATTGATACCAACATTGTACGAGTATGTACATGTATACAAATATCCTGAAATTTAATATATATTTCAAGATAATTGAAAAGAAAATACAAGAGAGAAGCTATCCAAAGTTCTGGGTTTGTCTTACCCCCCCCCCCCCCATTGAGGGTGAGCCTGGCCGCGAGGAACTAAGATGTTTTTCAGTTCAATTAATTGAACTGAGAAACAACTGATATCTGTTGAATCTGTTCTTTTGAAAAGTTACTAACACTCATGAATGATAAAATATGCGAGCAATTCCACGTCACAGAACCAGCAACGGCAAAAAGCTTCTATCATCATAATACAGCCTTCAAATATATGTAGCACTTTATAGTATATGTTTTATTATTATATCCATTACACGTGTTTAAGGCTTCCTACGAAGCCTGATCAAAAATATTACGAGAACTCTTTAAATCGGGATGAATCGATGGTATAGCGCATTGTTTCCCCGTTACAATAGCCCAATAGGCTTGCGGCAACAATGGCAGATCACGCAAATTATCGGCACAATCGCTCGCCTCCGCACAGTGGCGGACCGTTACGATTAAGCTCCGCACCCCCATCCTTCCTTTATCTCGATTCCTATGGGGCGCAGCCTCGAGCCGCGACCCCCGCTAACTACCAACATAAATCATACTTCTGTGTGTGAGCTCGGCTTGGTTCTAGAGTTGTGCGTCTAGCGGATTCTTTTTAAAGGCTTTTACTCTATTGGATTGAACCTTGATACGGAAAAAATATTAATTTCAATCAGTTTAAGTTAATGATCAAATTAAAACCTAATAAACATCGTATCACCAAGAATATATTTTCAGTTCTTCGGTTACATTTCACGTAGACAGGGTTTAGAAAGACTCAGTTTTCATGGCAATGTGGAAAGTCGCAGGTGTAGAGATCATTATTTTACGAAAAACCACGTAAGCCTTTAAACCAAGTGAAGAGTGTTACATGGGTTTGTTTTGCCACAGGTTCTTAGAACAATGTAATACCGAGACGACCGGAGAAAAATGTAAAAAAATTACATAAATTTCAGCAATCGCTTAAATTAATACAATTTGAAGTCAAAAGTGATAATAATTGACATTTAATTGCTGAAAACATAAAAATTACAGCGATTTCAGTGCAGGTTACTTTACTTGACATTGAAACTATGACATATCATAAAAAAAACAAATACATATGACTTGCCCGGTCTAGTTATCAAGACACCCCTTTCAACTTTTTGAAATTAGTTTGCCAAGCTGATTGTATTTTACACTTTCATGCAAATACATCTGACAGATTTCTTGTTTTTGTTTCATAGTAATTATTGGTTATCTTGTTTTCAACTAAATCTATGAAGCGATTTAATTGGACAAAGTATGGAAACAATTTTGTTTTCTACTGTATATATGGTGTTAACAAAAGTTGTGTCCGTTTTTTTTCCTATTTAAAAATGAGCACCAAAAGTAAAACAAAATGGTAAAGGTTATACGTCATTCGAAAGAAAATTTTCTACTCTACAAGATTTTGTGTTTGCTTTTACGTTACATGTATTATTTTATTTGATTACAAGCCTTCAAATTGGAATGTCAAGTAGACGAAAGTGAGCATTTTCGACACCTCCTTCTGTTCGCGTTCAATCGAGGGAATAAAACTGCCAAATCTGCTCGCGATATTTGCGAAGTTAACGGTAAAGACGTTATGAATTAAAGGACAGCCCATCGATGATTTTTGTGTTTGAAAGACGGTAATTTCAACCTGAAAGACATGGAGCGTTCCGGACGACCAGTGGACTTCGATGAGGACCGCTGAAACCATATTATTCACGAAGATACCCTACGTAAAAGCAAACACAATATTTTATAGAGCAGAAAATTTTCTTTCGAATGCCGTATAACCTTTACCATTTTGTTTTATTTTTGGTGCTCATTTTTAAATTGAAAAAAAAACGGACACAACTTATGTTAACAACTAATGGAAGGCATATAAAGTAGAATCAAGCTCACCACAGGTTCTTACATGAACATTTTTTTATATTTATTTTAACGCATCATTGTACTGCTGTACAATTTGATGGATTTATTGCTTTAACAACTAGTTAGAAAATTGTTTATCAATTTAATTTCAAATGATTGGCTAAATATTTTAAGAGGGTATTCTACTCTAGAGGCGTGAATTTCTGGCGTTTTTTTAAGACTCAATAAAAAAAAACAAAAAATATTTTTTGAATATATTTTTAACAGTTCGTTTATTGATGATTTGAGAATGTATGAAAAAATTTTTGAAAAAAAAAAAATTTAATTCAAGATGTTATCAGCTGTTATATCTTGTCGTAAAAAAAGAGGGCGAGCTAGTCTACATGATTGGAACCCTATCGTAAATTTGAAACAAAAATTGTACAAAGTTTCTTAATAAAAAATAATGTCGTTATAGTAGATACCAAAGAAATTAAAAAATCGTAAAATGGCGGATGTCTGAAAGAAATTTATTTTTTTTCAAATATTTTAATTTAAAAAAAAAGTTAAAAAAATAGGCAGGAATTTTCCAAGGTATGGACGATACAAACACATTTATTAAAGTGGCACATTAAATTTTAAGGTAATCGGTTAGATAAAACATGAGATTTTATGTTGACCAGGTCGAAAAAAGTAGTTTTGAGAAAAACGCGTTTAAAGTTTTGAGATTATTGTCCGAGTCATTCCGGTGCGGCGTAATTGCTGCCTCGTTTATAACTATAACTTCGTAAATATCGAGAATTTTAAAAATTTTCTTTTAAGAACTTATTTTTAAAGGTCTAAACTTTAAAAATATACAAAAGAAAAATAAAAAAAAACTAGTTTTGCAAATTTCTAAAGTAGAATACCTCCTTAAGAGATTTAACGTTACAAAAATTTTGCAATTTAATTTTTCTTAACATATACGAGTATAAACGTTCACTATCTGATTTTAAATATTTCGTATCATGCATATACATACATACATACCATTAAACAATTTCCTTGTCAGGGTAGACAAAGAGCAAAGAGTGCCAGACTTTATATCTCGACACAAATCCTACGCTTCTTCCACACACAAATATCTTCTCATATTTTTCTGAACTCCTATTTTTCTGACTTTCTACGTTCACTTCTTTCAAAATATTATTCACTTTATCCAACTATTTCCTTGGTTTTCCTCTGACACACCTTTCACTCACATTAAGACTATATGATATATTTGTTTTGTTTATCATCCTTCATTCATTCGTTGCACATGCTCAAATCATCTCAGAGTGATCTCTTTTTTCTATCTTAACACTTCAAACTTAAGTTCACATTAATTCCTAGTAACATAATTTCTTATTCTGCCACATATTACCATCCTTTGTATTCTTCTCAATGTATATATTAATTCGGTGCTATTCAATATTTAGTCACACGTCCACGTTTCCCCCCCATATATTAAATAAACCTCCCATAATCAAATCTCATTTCATATTATTCGAGTATAAGGAAATAATTAAATAACGTTATTTATAAGCGTTAAAATATAATTAAAAAAATTATATTTTATTTTCGATGACTACTTTGTGCTGAAAAATTCTTGGTGGGTGAATGGGGAAAAGAAAAAGGAAGAAGAAAAGTCACAGGAAACGAATAAAATATTTTGAAAGTTTCAGTGAACCAAAATCCTCTTTTTTTAATTGTCTAAAAACTATCAGAGGGATTCGAAAAGACCTTAATATGTGTTAGAGTGCTACAAATAATGACAAAGCCATCCCCGACCGTAACTAATAATACAGTTTTTCTTGTAAAGGAGATTGCTGGCTTAAAGTCCTGAATATCCTTGCTTGGATTCAGACGCGGTGCGTCCTGACGTACCATATATACAGTGCACGCGGGCTGCCAATTCATAAGGGTAAAAAGAACTGTTGTAGGATATCATTTTTTATTTTCTATGATATATATTTCAACCTACTGTTTCATAAAACTTATTGTTATCTTATGTTGAATTAATTTTGCTTAAGTTAAATGTAACAATTTAATGACACAATCCTAACGATAACTAACATATGTTTTAAGAACTGTCGTTACCTAAATGACATACTCGTATCCTCACCTTCGACAAACTTTTCTCGAATTTTCCCTTCATCGGTCCTTGCCATCAGCTTCGTATAAAGTTGAATGCTTCTAAACTTTTATAAGTGTTTGAGTTCATTCAAGTGGGAAACATTAGAAAACGTGACGATGGGTGTACTGTTTTCTTTGTTGAGTTTTTTCTACCGTATTATATTGTGATTATTTTGGATGCCACGAATTTCAAATACCACGAATGTTATGTCCATTATTTAATTGAGTGGTTGTATTTGTTTCATAAACCTATAGTCATGGAATATATAGAATGACTTAGAGTTTAAAAATATGGATCGTTACCTAGATTTTGAAGGCTTCGACATGTAGAACGAAAGAACAGAGAAGAGAGCATTCATTCAAACACAAAAAAAATATTTGTATTGTAGACCTACGCTCTGAAGACAATCTGAAAGCTTTTAGGGAAAAGATAAGGGTATTTTTATTAAATTGTGTCAAATAGTAAATCAGAATCAAGACTCTAATTAGATAACCCAGACATCGATGTTAAACAGATATTTTTCTTTATTTTGTTGCTTATGGCTGAGCGTCATGATTCTCTGATGATCTAGAACCGAGCGAATTATTTACCTCTTCTATTCTCAGATATAAGCCAAAATAAGTGCTGCATTCAGTGCGGAACTATTCGAGTATTTGATTCAGCCTATTCACCTTTCTGACCATCTTCTGCCTCATTGGCTCTCAACACTTCCAGACACCACCAGCTTCATAGCACTGTCTCCATCTATTTAAGTGACATGTCCGATAAATTGTAGTTTTCTCATCCTGCAAGTCATTAATGCCTTTTTTTACCCGTAGATTCTAGAGGATAGATACATTGGTGCATTTTGAAGTCCATAAAGTGCAAAGCATTCAGCGCCAACACCTCGTCTCCAAAACATATAGAAAGGTTTTTATGAAAAACTTAAAATCTTAGACATCATCCCGTGAAGAAAATATGTAAAACTTGTAGATGAGTAGTTCACCAGGCTTAAATTCTTGAAAAGGCGTGATTCCAGAAACAATGATGTTATGATCATTTTCAAGTTAATTTTCGCTTCAATGTAAAACCATCCCTTACCCTGGTCCTGTATCAAACACTTTGTAACGGGGGTGTAGCGCCTATTCTATTATACATGCCGTGGTGTACCCGTCCGTGGGGAGGCTCTGACAGGTTTCAGGAAATCACTGAAACATTAAGCGTACCGATGCTGCTCAATAATAAACGCTGAAACTGTTTGTTAACAGCGCCACCCTAAATGCCTGTATAAATCTTTGTTTGTAGATGATCTCTGTTGTGTGTTTTATTATTGTGAATAAATATAACATAGGTCTAAATTTTAATTCTTGTTCTATGTGTAAGTCAATCAGAAAACAGTATATGTCACGTTATATATATTTTATTATTCGACAAAGAGAAGAAATTTTAAGTTAACAATATTGTTTTCAGAAGGTTTTAACTTTGTCGAATAATTTCAGTTATTGAACAACGCAAAAAGTTTCTTCTCTCTTGAAAAATATCTTGAATCAAAACACCACACACACTTCCGATAAACCATGATTGTAGCTGGATCTACTCATTGCTTTTAAAATAAAGAGGAATTATCTCGTCTGAAGCAAGCTTCAATGTAGGAAAAAGAAACGCGTTTCTAAACTATTACACCTTAGTAGGTACACACTATCGGCAGATTAAACTCAAAGTTCCGATGGCTATAAATCCAAGCTCTATGAAGGTGAAAACTTTGGAAAATTTATTTTACAACTCTACTTTTATATCGCACAATAGTTCTATAATATTTTATAATAATTAACAAAAGTGCTACAGAATATTTACTATGATCTAATATTAAAAGCAGTCTGGGAGGGAATCTGCCAAGTATTCGTTCAAGGCGTGTGAGAGGAAGACCAAGGAAACTATGGTTAAATCAACTGAAAGAAAGAAACGTAAAGAAATCATAGGTGTATGAATGAAGAAGAAGCTTAGGATGTGTGTCAAGATAGGAAAATCGTGCGCTCTTTCCTTTCTGTCTATCCCGACAGGGGAATGGAGTGATGGTTTGTACGAAAATGTATGTATGCCTAGAAATTGATTTAAGATACCCTTTAATGATTTAAGGCCATTTTTATCCCGATGAATTGACGTACTTGTGCTTAAGACATGCCTAATATGCATTTTCAAAGCACTCCAAAGGTAAGAACCGAGATCAAACAGCGCTTTAAAAAACCTTTTTTAAACCTCTAGATAACTGCTCTAGTGACTGTTTAAAATTATTGTTTTGTGTTTTATTATATTTAATTTTATTTTTATACAGAACCTCATAGCGAGCAAATTGCTATGTGTCAATCTCTTCCAATCAATCAGAAATATCTAAAACAAGTCTTTAATAAAAAAAAACAACCTGGAACCCGTTATAAAATAAAATATGGGTACCAAAGGGAATCGAACCAATAATTTCAGGGTAGGAAGATAACATAGGCACCTTATCAACTACAATAAATAAATAAATAAATATTAGGTTTATTGACAACAACATAGTATGTACAAGATCACACCTGAATAACACTTATAAAACACATAAATTGCAGACAATACATCAGACACAGAAGCTATCAAAAGGTCTGGGCTCATCTAATAGCATCCCCTCGGCCAAAATACACCCCACCAATATAGATCGAACCCAGCCACGGGGACACCAGATGTTTTTCAGCCCACACCCTTAAACACGTAGAAACAGGAATATATACAAAAAAAATAAACACAGAAAATAAATATAGTAGATGACAAAAAAAGAAAAAAATACATTCAAGAGAGAGTACACCAAAAGGTCCGGGCTCATCCCACAAACATTCCCACGGCCGAGATACACCCCACCAATGTAGGGCGAGCCCAACCGCAAGGGCATCAGGGGGCTTATCTTAAGATAAGACGCCTATCTTAAGATAAGACGGATTTCTCCATTATAATATACATTATTTTATTTATTTTTACAGGACATATTTTTTTAGCATTTTTAAATGAACAGACAAACCAACAAATTATATTTTTTTTATCAAATAGATTATATGATATCCCGCCTTTCTACGCCAAGTTATAATTTTCCGATACCGTTTCATGAATAATTTATTCTGTGGTAGGAATCGGTGGGAACGGATCAGTCGTGTATTTAGGGTCGTTTATCCGTTGAACGTGATTTCCTACATTATACGAAATTGTCAAAGTTAACGGTCTCAGATCGCATGGAAAATTCAACACTAAGTTCGTCGTCTATTTGGTTCGACAAAACAAAATTGTGGAATCTGTATGAGACCGATAGAACGGTCGCGAGGTATAAGAGTGGAATTTGTAAATCCGATATTTGGTAAAAAAATATATATATATACGAGTATATGTTATATCAAAAGCGAATTTTCCGTTTCTTGACATTAAATACTTAAGTCCCGTTTGCTTTTTGTAAAAGTTATTGAAAGTGGGAGACAGTTTAATTTCGACATAACTTTCGGGTTAAACGGAACCGTATAAGATTTGGAATGTAAATTTAGTTTTATATCGTAGTTAAATATTGACTTACAACATTTATTTATAGAACCGAAATAAAAATACAGTAATACTCCTTTCCTAATTATAAACCTGTTCAAAAGTCATCCTTTTGACATTTTACTACTCCCCCACCCCGCTCTAGCACCTATTAAAATTAGAAAAAAAAATACTTTAAGACATAATTTAGTTCCTGACGAGGAAGACGGAGATTTTTGAAACCGGTAGTGAACTCAAATTCAACAGTGAAGAACTCAAAGTAAAAAATGTAATTTATTTATTTTATTTAGAATCTATAAACATAGCACCACAAAGTGAAACAAACTTATTTTTTAAGATTCAAGAAAAAAATTAATATTTAATAAAATAAAATAATTCAATATACTAGGTGTTAACATAAGTCGTGTCCGTTTTTTCCAAATTTTAAAATGAGTACCAAAAGTAAAACGATGGTTTGAGCGGTCCTCACCGAAGTCCACTGGTCGTCCGGAACGCTTCATGTCTTTCAGGTCGAAATTACCGTTCGAAACGCAAAAACCATCGACGAGCTGTCCTTTCATTCATAGCATATTCATTGTACACTTTGCAAATATCGCGAGCAGCTTTGGCAGCTTTATTCCCTCGATTGAACGCGAACAGAAGGAGGTGTCGAAAATGCTCACTTTCGTCTACTTGACATTTCATTTTGAAGGCTTGTAATCAAATAAAATAATATATGTAACGTAAAAGCAAACACAATATCTTGTAGAGTAGGAAATTTTCTTTCGAATGATGCATAACCTTTACTATTTTGTTTGACTTTTGGTGCTCATTTTTAAATTTGAAAAAAAAAAAACGGACACAACTTATGTTAACACCTAATAAAATTAAATTATTAAATGTTAAATACTCGTATATTAATATAAAAATAATATACAACAAAAAATATTATTTTTAATAATAAATAATTATATCTTTTATAATAAATATTAATTTTAATAACAATTTAATAATATTAAAATATTATTAATTATTATTAATAATAAATAATTATAAATATTAAAATATTTTTTGATAAATAAAATATTCAATAATAATAAATAACATTTTAATAATAATATAATACACCGTTTCACTTTTTGTGACGGCCAATTTGACCTACCGCGCCAATAGAAGTTTCACTTCAAAAACATTTACCAAAAAAATAAACAACACTGAAAAGTCCTTGACATAACCCAGTTATACTCGTAAATGAATAAAAAAAACAAAAGATTACATATCAATACAATTAAAAATTAAACAATTTTTTATATACTCGTATGTTTCGAAATACTTGCATGATGCAAAAATATATCAATCAATAATAAGAGATAAAATGTAATTTAAAAAGTGGAATCAATCTCTAGGGTATATTACGAGAGTGGATCAAATATTAAGAGCACATAATTTTAAACGGAGCGCGCGGCCGCCTCTAGGAGTGTTGAGTGGGGACATCAGGAGTGCGAGAGTGGTCGGCTGGCCTCGGCAGATTCTGCCATCAGTATGGCACACGATGTCTTAGAAAGAGGTGCACCCGTCGATTGCGCAACGCGTAATTATCAAGTTTCTCGCTAGTGAGGACGTAAAATTGGCCGAAATTCTGCGGAAACTGACGGCACAGTTCGGAAATCAAAAACTGTCAAAGCCCCGTGTGTTTGCTTGGCATAAAGAATTCATGAAAGGCCGTGAAGAAGTCAAAAACTTAGCACTAGATGTTTTTGCAAAAAAAGATTCTCGTCTTATTTTAGTTCAAGGATTCGGTTGAAAGGGCTTGCCATGTGGTAATTTTATTTTATGGTTTATTGGAAAACGAATTATGAGTGATGAAAAGCTACTAAACAAATATATTATATAATACAAACATGCGAAAGGTTTAGAGAGTGAAACCACATAAATTGTGGCTGAATCAAGTTTATGATTTTTTAATGAATCTAGGAATAAGATAATTTGAAGGAGCTGTGTTGAAGATATGTGAATGCGGAAGAGTATGCTGTTGAAGTGAGGAGCCATTTCCTCCTTGCCCTCGGAGATTGGTGGCATATTAAGATTATGCATTTTTTAAAAAGAAAACTGAACCAACGTAACAAAATTGAAGCTTCCATTTATGTATAAAACAAGTATAATATATTTCGTTTGCCAGTGATTAGATATAGTGAAAAATTACTTATGATTCAGGTGTTTTGCGCTCAATTTCAAGTGGGTTTTAAATTTTTAACTCGTTTTTTTTTTAAGTTTTACTGACGCATACTTAAATAAATTAAAGAATTTACTTAGTAGATGTTATATTAGTATTTTTGCTTTTCTAAATTAGTTTAATAAAAACTAAAAGAAACAAATGTTTATTTTCGATTATTTGTATTACTGTTTTCTAAATAGAAATATTTATTTTATTAATTGTTTTGATACATTTCTGAAAAATTTGCTTGCGCATGCAGTTTAAAGTGCTACAGGAGCGCTTTTTTCCGACTTGCTTCACATTACTGTTACCTAACCTACTTATTATAATAGCGTTACAAATATATCTTTCGATCTTCAAAAGGTCATAAGTAATTGGTTTACTAGTTCTCAAATTTTGTAACTAATAAACTGAATTTTATAACTAATAAAGTTCTCGAATATTGTAACCAATGTAGTTCTCGAATTTTGTAACTAATAAACAAATATATAAACTCTACTTCTTTATAATATTATTGTACAAACATACCATCACGCCATTCTTCTATTGGGATAGACAGATACAGAAAGCTAAACTTTCCTGTCATTAAATACTTTTTCTTTTCCTCCACATCAATACATCTTCTAAAAGAGCTCCTTCTGTTTCTCTTACTCTTTATCTATCATCTTTTCAAAATCAAATTCACATGGTCCAGCGATACTGTTCTAAGTCATCATCTGCCATGACCCTGCACTTACGCATTATTAATTTGTTTATTTAGTCTTTCTTCATTCATTCGTTTTATGCGTCCAAACAATCTCAAGATGTTTGTCTTCCACTTACTTAATAAATCAGACCTAAGTTTACATTCCTCTCTACTCCCTTAATCTAGTATTCCGTCATACGTTTTTACGTCATGTATTATTCTAAGTGCATACATTTCTAAAGCATTTATTTGGCTACTTTAAGTATTTTTGTGCGTCCACACTTTCCTCCTATACACCATAGTTATAACTATAATACTGTTGTGCAAAATCGTATAAAAAGATTTTAATACTGCCAGGTTGATTATATAACTATTTAGTGAATCGTTCGTACATCATGCATTTGTCATGCCTAAACCACCTCAAATCAACTCACCTTAATTATATAATAATATAAGTACCTAATAATGAAGAAAGGGGATGATTTTTCAATAACCTTTAGATTTTTAATATTGTTCTTTCAAGCTAATAAATTTATTAATATTATAACTTATCCTCTGCAGATATTTTTGCACTCAATCGATCTATTTGCTGAAAAGTGTTGATACTCCCGTTTCAGTTTTGGCACGGAACATTTCCTTTGTTCGGTGCAAAGTTTTCCGCCAGTGAACACACTTCCTGTTCTCGCGAGATATATTTTGGCTTCACTTATCGGACCCTGCTGTATCGCAAATTTCTAAATACCATCGTATTTAAAGAGAATTTTTCAAAGTATGAAAACGATGGATTGATTTATGTCGTATATTTATAGAAAGGTAACTTAATCATCATACTTTTCTTTCTTTTTTATCTTCCCCTATACCTCAGTTTTCTCACATCAAACACTGTGTGATTTTAAGATCTTATTCTACTGGAATGTATTTTAATATACGAGTATTTGGTTACTTAGAATTGCGTCATATAATCTTTAATTTTTCGTGGAAAAAAATATTCCGAAAACTTTTACGGAGAAATTGAGACGCATTTAAAAATCTTCATACGAATATGAACGGTTAAATGAAATTATAATATAACAGTTCACTCGCCTGACTTACTTTTGTTTCATTATGACACCACTTTTATATCATTGCAATCAACTTAAGTGTACGTGTTTGTTTGTATATATGTATATGTGTCATCATTGTCATCATCATTGTCAACCAGGGTTGATTCACTGCTGGATGAAGGTCTCCCTAAATTGACTCCAAATAGTTCAGTTTTTTGCTCGCTGGTGCCATGTGATGCTGCCATGCTTCCTGGCTTCATCTATCCAGCGTATCTTCGGTCTTCTTCTGGGCCTCGTTATGCCTCTTGGGTACCATTGGATTATTTCAGATGTCCATCGGGAGTCTGACATTCTGGCTACGTGTCCGGCCCATTGCCACTTAATTCGTTTGCACACCTTTATAACGTCTTCTACCTTTGTTATATTGCGAGTCCAGGTGTTTCGTTTACGGTATTTTTTAGTATATCCCAACATGCATCTCTCCAAGCCCCTTTGTGCGGTCTGTAGCTTTTGTGTGTTATTTACTGTGACCGTCCATGTCTCGCAGCCATACGTAAGTACTAGGAGAATACACTGGTTGTAGACCCTTCGCTTCAAGGATATTGGGAGATTACTTTTGAAGATGTTGTTCAAACGTCCAACTGTGTATACACATGTATGTTATATTTATTTAATGCTATTTTTTATCTTTAAATAAAAATGGTTTCTAGGTCTGGGGTGTTAGCCCTTGAGAATTTGTTCTCAAAACATGGCTATATAAATTGTCATTATATAAATATAATTATTTTCATTAATATTATTAATATAATTATTAAAATAATCATTTTTAAGATTTATCAAATAATATATAATATATAAATTAGTAAAATGATGATGCGTGACGCTGTGCTTGTGTCCCCCTTGGTTAATTGGTTTGATAATTTCTTAGTTTTTTTAAACATAATTATCAACTAGCGAAACCTAATTAACTAACACATATTGTTTTACATCCGAGAAACCATATTTATATCTTTTCGTTTCAACAATACTTGAACATATTCTAAGCATATAAAATTAATAGATATCATTAAATATTAGGGATGCAACGCCAAGAAAAAAAGACAATGAACGTAGCCAATTTGCATCTCAAATCCATTCTCTGGCACTACCATTGAGAGGAAGGGAAGATGCAGACTCAGCAGAGACACATGACACGCATGGCACCTAATGAAATGTTCACCATCCCTAGAGTTAAAACCTCTTTTGCCCAAAGGCAATATGCTTATTTGGCTCCCATGACATACAATGGCGTGCCGAATTCAATAAAGGCAAAGGTGGGAAAACCATTTAGACAGTCAATCGGAGCATGGTTGTTATTGCGACAGGATTTTGAGTACTTGGGCTTTCAGGATGGACGTGTGGAAAAGATTTGTGTGGGCTTGTGAGTGTGGGTTTTTTCTTGTTTTAAATTTTGTTGTTTCTGTACGTTTTTTATTTTTATTCTTATGATTGTGTGCGGTATATTGTGGGATGAATATTTTTGGTCTTTCTGGAGTGATGATGTGTGAGGAGTTTAATTTTGCATGATGTTTTCCGTTGTAATTGAGTGTCACTGTTTATCAGGTTGATGAGAACGTGCAACGTGTATTTGTTTTTGTGTAATCAAAAATCTGAAAGAAGTATCGATTTATTTTTTCTTGCTAAATATCCTCAGTGAGATACAGGAAAAAGCCTAGTTTACTGGCGATACGACAAATGAAAGGCAACAAACCCAGATCCATTAAAATTGTATGTCCAAATTAAATTACCGGTTGTTTTTTCACAAATTATGTATATTTCTGGTCATGTGTAATAATAAATAAATAAATAAATGAGAAACACAATGAATGAAAAGTGTCAAAATCTACTTGAATGATTTTCCCCAACAGTATTTTAGTATATACTGGTATAAGGAACATTGGGGATCTTTTTTGGGCTGCTGGGGACAAATATGCCTACTTTCAGGTGATATTCAACACATGGGGGACCTGACATGACACTGAGAGGAAGAAGAAGAAATATGTGAGTAAAACGAGAACAAATAAATGCTGTAGAAATGCGTGTACTTAGAGGAATACACGAGGTGACAGAATATGAAACAAAGTGATTTAGTATGAATTTTAACTTCAAACTTATGTGTTGAGTAAGGTGAAGAAAAGCACTAAGATAAAACGTAGTTAACGTGGAAGAAAAAAATCAAAGAATGTACGGTGGAATCAAGTTTTTTAGCCACAATTTAACTTGTTTTATTAACTTTTTTCTAGTTGATTGGAATACTTTGCCGCCTGACAAAAAGCCCACTAGATTGTTTAGTTCAATAAAATGTTAAATAAATAAATTTAAGATTGATGTGTTGAGTTAGATTAAGAAGAGAACATTGAGATAGTTTGTTGAACGAATGAATTAAGAAACAAATGTGAGTGGAAAGCATCGTAAAGGTAGACCAAGATAAGTGTTCTTGAATTAAATAAAAACGTAGAAATTCAGATAAACAATAAGAGTTGAATGGGAAAGTCTATGAATGCAGAAGAGGCGAAAAAGTGTACAGAGATAGGAAAGTCTGCTATTCTGTCTTTTCTGCCTACCCCGACAGGGAAATGAGTTGATAGGATGTTTGTTTGTATTGTATTACAATTATAAAGTGCAGCTTGACGAGTTTATTACTATGTGGCAATATCTTCCAATCAACTAAAAATGTGTTAACCCTTCAGGCACGTATGACGTGCACCGCACGCGCACCAAAAATCCCACACAAGGATGGACGACAACAGTGCCCTGTTTTATCATCTATTAATAATAACAATAGTTTAACGATTTCATTCAAATAACTCAATTACTATAAAAAAAATTGATTCAAGCTTTAGTTATAAATTTTTTTTTATACGAATAAATCGTCAAATGTTCAATTATCGTTTTTTTTTTTCAAAACTACTTGTCGGCATATGCCTTTGTGTATGCCGACAGTGACACCTAACTGTCGGCATACACAAAGGATTTCAATTTTTCATACATTCAAGTCCCATAAATGTCGTAAAAATATATAATTAGTGTTTTATTTTCAAAACTAAAATATTTGAACACAAATATTGTAGGTATACTGTAATTACATTTATGGTCCAAGTGTGGCCCGCACTAATCCCCACGTAAAATGTTTGGCCCTGTTACAACAAAAGGTGGCCGACACATGATCTAAACTGATTAAAAAAAGCATTCCAGTGGTTTTAAAAGTAATAATTGAATTAAATTATGCAATAATACCTTATATAAAATATTAATATCAATTTTACCTCTATCTCCATAAAAAAAATTAAACATCCCTGGGACTGAAAATATGTCTTAGGCATACGAGCCTGAAAGATTAAACAAGCTTGAAAATGAAACCCAGAAGATTAAACAAAAAAAAAACAACAAACAGTCATTGTATACGTCTTGCCGTTAATTAAAACTATATTAAAATAAATTTTTAATTGCAATTATTTTAGAATAATTGCAATTCGACATTAATGTGTTACAATACCCATTTACTCTCCAAACAAATAATCTGCCGCGAATATTCGCGCTATTCACGAATATGTATTTTAGCGAAATTGGTGAATATTCGCCAACCGTGTTTGGAACAAATGGAGATTGGATTAAACCACGACAAGCTGTTAACGATCCTAGGATTAGTGGCCCACAACCTAACGAGGTGATACTCGGCAACAAAAACCGGCCATGTCCCGCATACTCTTCAAACATTTTAGCCAGGTGACCGGTCAGGTCATTGCCGGATGACCTGCGTCACGACTATATAAAATTTTCAATCACCTTTTTCATTAAACTTAAGAAGTTTTTTACAGAACATAAATAATGCCGTTTTTTTTTTCATAATAAATAATACTTTCCAAATTGAAAAAAATACCGATTTCCTTGAATACTATACTTAATAGAGTGCTTAGCATCCAACTCGTGAGTTTCGGGTCGATTCCCAATGAAACCTTTATATTTTTAATTTGTTTTATCAAACATTGTTTATTGTAATATAATTTGTTTTTGTGTATGTAATTTGTTTTATCAAACACTGTTAACAGTGTTTGATAAAAACAAATTACAATGTCTTTAAACCTCCACAATGTTAATGCGTTAACTATGAACAAAACCTTAACATTGTATTTTATACCTTTTTTTGTATAAACTACAAACTGGAGGGTGTATTACTTTGTGGAAGTCTCTTCCAAACAACCGCATTATATAATGTATATACAACCAGGTTATATAGTAAGTATAAGGTTATATAAAATAAAAGGGGGTTATATGTATCATATTAAAGTAAAACCCATACTGGTACTCTTTTTGAAAAAGCTTGTCACCAACAGAAATCAAACCCGTAAACTTTGAATTGGAAGACGAGTGTCTTGTCATCAAAGCCACGGAGGTAATCTAGTAAAATACCAGACTGATATAGTTAGCCGAAATCATAATGCAATAATAATAAAAATAAAAAAAAGCATGTTTAATGAGATGTCATTATAAATAAGCCAAAGGATTGGTTTTTTATTCATTTAAAATACACTTATAGTATATATAAAATTTAACCTTATCTTTCATATCACATTTGAGTTCTTAGATTAACCTGTTTTTCACCTCAATTACACTCAACTCATCCTTAATATATGAAAGAAATAGACATTAAAGTCCAGATTATCTCGATTCCTTAAATACCTTTTGACACTTTATTAAATAAATCGAAACCTTAGTATAGTAAAAGGTATTTTGACTTTTGTATTTTTTTTTTGGGTTTTTAAAACAGGAAGTCATCGCGACTATTCGTGGGTTGATTGGGGATATATTCACTGTACGTCACACTCTTTCCGGTACACTTTATAAAAAAAAATATAAAAAATAAAAATAAATTATATTGTTTGACCGTACACACAGTAGTTTACGAGTGCAAGACAAATCCTTAATTTGCCATCCACTCCTTGTGTTAATGCATAGCTTGATTGTTTTTTGGTAAGTTACTACCAAAAATTACTTGAATGAATTGCTTCACCTGTAAAAAATCGTATTGATTTAATAAAAAGACATTTTCTAGTAAAATTGTAGTAATTTCCGAAAGAGTTCGCGGACTACATGTGATATCCTCGCAGACCCTCAATCATACACGGTCAAAAAACTTCTTTAGGCAAACCGGTAGACATTTTATTTAGGGTTCATATAATAATATTATAAATTAATTTTATTTATATTGTAGAACGTATTTTTATTACAGATTAATTTAAATGAAAGTGACAGATCTATATTGCTTTATAAAAACATTATTAAACTGGTTGACAGTGATTTTTTAATGCGTAACAGATGTCACTTTAATTTAAGTTATTGTGGAAAGTTGTTCCAAACTTAAGTGTCAAATTGTTCTGTTAAAATTTATTTTATTATAAAAAGTGTGCAATGTATAAAAACATTTATAATAAAATTGTTATTATATAACAATAAATTGGTGTATAACATTCAAATTAAATTCATTAGGCTCATAACATTGATACCCAAGAAATAAAAACATTTTCATGAGGTCACTGAATATTATTTCAAAAATAATTTTTTTTCAGTGAGGTCCTTCTGACTTATAATGTCCTGTTTTTTTTTTTTTAGTACCATCAGGAATCGAACTGGAAACTCCCAGATGGATTACTAGCATCTTATTATCTAAGAGGTCGTCGACCACAAAATCATACGATACGATAGGCTATCCCTCATGATTGAGCATGATTGTCAGACATTGTGTGGGTGAAATGGCCTTTGCAAATATTGGTTTTAAATGTTCAAGCTATTGCACTTCAGCAAACACACAGTTTTAACAAATCAAATCCAATGTTTCGATAGCGAGAAGTTCAAAGTTCCAAGATTATTAGCAGGTTTAACCCTTCCTTCCCTGTGATGTGTAACTAGTACACATTGCTTTTAAAAACTTTAATATCTCTATGAATATAATAATAACTGGATTCAAATTTTAGATATTCATCCGTAATACATTTACGCATTGAATAAAAAAAAATATTAATAATTATTAGCACTTATCGGCCACATCAGATATATTTTGTGAAAATCGGGAATAAATTCACCAATACAATCAAACGTGTGCCAGTGTGTTACGTAGGTATATTCATTCTAAAACCGCTATGGGCGAGGAAGCGACGCTATTCACGTCTCACTCTCACTCTATTTTGGTATATAGGAACGCAATAAATAGAATCTCAGTTTGTAATTGTGTTTCTTCCTTCGATGTATAACAGTCCGAGACCGAGTCTCGTCTCAGCTCTCAGTAGCTTTCGGGCATCCATTTGAGGTGGTCTCTTCGCCTTTTTGTGAACGTCGGCCGACATTTTTTTTTCATGTTTTTAGCCATTCAATTTCAATTATTATCACTTTTGACTTCAAATTTAATTATTTTAAGCGATTGGCTATGAATATTGTTATTTTTCGATTTTAAATCGCTCATTTTTACATGTGTATTGATGTGTATTGAATACATAGCACCGGAACGCGCGGATTTTTTTAGCACAGGAAGGCAAGGGTTAATCTCTTACGGCTTTTGCTAGGCTGAATTTTATAGTGTTTTTGTACTGCTTAAAAACATTGTATGAATTTATAATAAGCAGCATACGAGTATTAGCTACAAAAAAATATCAATTTAGATATAAAACGATCTAGCATTAAAACTAGTCTGAAACATAGGGTAACAGCTTGTTTAAAGTGAAGGCTAGCCGTTAGACAATGACGTGTTGTTCAGTCAGACTAGGAACCTTTTTCTCTTTCTTTTTTTTTAATAACATTGAACATTAAAAAAATTGAACTTTAAAAATTCCGCCCCAGCGATTGTCAACCTGTTGATCAACATTGTCGACTTTGAAATGCGTGCACTAAGAAAAATATACAGAGTAACAACACATTACAGAATATGGAATGAAGTGATTAACCTTTTCTTCCCTGTGTTGGGTATGTTCTACACGTTGCTTCTAATAACCATCAATATCTCTATAAATATAATAAATACAAGGTTAAGATTTTAGGTATTCCTCCATAATATATTTACGCATTGATTTAAAAAATGATATTAATAATAATCAGAATTTATCGACTTCATCGTAAGTATTTCGTGAATATCGGAAACAAATTCGCATTTAAACGCTGTGAGTGCCTCGATCTTGGGTCTTGACGATAGGTGAAAAGTATGCGGGAAGCGTGACACTATATTCGCATCTCACTTTTGCATACGTCACTGAATAGCGAGGAGCTCAATTGTCTCAACCTCGCAAGTGTAAGCCACGCCCGAGTTAGCCACCAACCCTGCCGCGCCGCAGTAGCTGTTGAGCTGGCAACGAGACTAGATCTACGCCCGTTCCATGAGCGTTGCCAGATGGTTTTTTAATGTTTTCAGCAAATAAATCTCAATTATTATAAATTTTAACTTCAATTATAATTAATTAAGGGGATTATCTATGAATTTTCTTATTTTTCCGATTTAAAATCGCAAATTTTTTATTGCGTACTCACTACCCAACACCGGAGCACGCGTATTATTTTTATCACCGTAAGGGAAGGGTTTAGTGTAAATATGAACTTAATGCTGATGTATACGGTAATATCAAGAAGAGCGCATTGTGATGGTTTGGGCATGAAGAACAAACGAATAAAGAAAGACTGACTAAACCACGAAAGCCTCGGTATGCCGATGGAAGATATTTGTACCTTCTTCCTTTTACACAGAAACAAAGCCTGAAAATGAGCTAAACAGATGCATGCAAGAATACATGATTTGACAATGTATGACTGAAGACATAATTGAGTGATTGGGGATGAATGTGAGCTTAAGGCTTATGTGTTAAGTAAAACGAAGAAGCCCACTTTGAGATGTTTTGAGCGTGGTTATATGGCTGAAGAAAGATTAACAAAACATATAACATATGTACACACTGCAAATATGTAAGAAAGACGGGGTAGGTGGAGACCAAGGTAATTAGGGTTGGACAAAGTTGATGATATTTTAAAAGAAAGAATGGAAAAAAGTCAAAGAAATCGTAACAGATGTAAGAAAGTGTGTGGACATGGAAGAGGCAAAATGTGTGCATGTTATGTATGTATGTATGAACACAGAGTAATGTTTTATTAAAATAATTTATTCAGAAAGTATTTCACAGAGGGTTGATGCAGAGCTTTGCATATAATTTAAATGGCATTGAGATTATTTGAAACATATCAAGAAAGTTTGCGAAATTCTCGCTTATTTTGATATCTAAATTTCCAAACTTCCATTTGGCAAATGTAATTACTATAAACTTAATTTATCACTCCTCCACCACAGCCAGGCAATCCATCTTTGCTGTTTATTTCATAATATCATTTACTTCCGAAAATTTTACTCTCATAAACTTTTTGACGTATTATTGTGCAGAGCATAAACTATATCATCCCACTTTTTGGTCAAATGTGTAATTAGTACTTGCAAAATCATCGTCAATGAAGTTATATTGCCACTGGAAAAAAACTTGTACTGCGTTTCTTTTATAGTTATGAAAAAAAAAAACTAGCGTTTGTTGTATAGTATCCAAGACGAATTAAAAGTCCTAGAAATCTCCCAAAGGCTTTGGACATATAAGTATAAAGAACAAATTATTTCATCCCTCTTTTTGACTTAAATTAATTATTACTGTTTGCATAATCATCGTCAACGAGGCAATGTAACCACTCTCTCAAATCGTGTTTCCTTTCAAATCATGAAATGAAATTGTTTTGATATTACACTTTCATGGTTAACAGTACAGCCTGGCGGGCTTTTTGTCACGTGGCAACTTCTACCAACCGCCCAGAAAGCTTTTAATTATGCCTTAAGTAAAATCTAAACTAGAATCCGTTTTAAAAAAATCTAGATTCCAACGGGCATCGAACTTTCAGTCCCCGAGCTGGAATCGGGTGTATTTTTAATCTTCTTGTATGCAAGATAAATCTAAAGTCTAAGAAAGCTTTTTAAGACGTCGTGTTTTAACGGAATATGTTTAATTGAAGGTATAAATGTGACTGTACGTGGAAACGGACTGAAGATTTGAGAGACATTATGAAAAGATCTGTCATGAAAAAGACATAACAGAAATTATAAAATTTTTTTGGGTGTATGTCTGTCTCTTTATGTATCCCACAAGGGATACAGCGTGATATGAGTCTTCTGGTATACGTTATCAGACTCCTTCGAAGAGTTGTGAGCTATTCAGTATTACTACAAAGATTAGCGTTAAATGTTCCTAACAATTACACTAGACTGCGCCGAAATAACTGTTTTCAATAACATACGAAAGAGCGGGTCTTCCAGCCGTTATGCGTATTGGAAGTCCAGTTCAAAAACCCTTTTGAACGGGACTGCTTCGGATATTGACATATTTTATATCACATTACCAAAAACACACCACTTGTATGTGAATGATGCTTAAGATGTTGCGAATAGACTATATATTTTAATAAAAAAAACAAAAAAAGAAAAACGTTGCGTATACTGCTTTCATCTCGCTACCAAATGACTAGTTCGTATATATCCCTACTTTAAAGCATTAAAGATTTTCAACATGCAACAAAAATTATACAGCTTTACTTGGGCGTCTTATTTTCACATAATTATTAAAACTCAAAATCATCATGTATTTGCAACAAGTTGAACTGGACTCAAGGCAAAAAATAAGAGCTGAATAATAACTCCATTGCTAGTCCCGAGCTATAATAAAATCGATCATTTTATAAAAAAACCTTCCTATCCTCAAAACACACATTTTAAATAATTTCTGACTACCCCATAGCTATTCTATTCTCTCATTTTTTTTCTACTGTCATATAATTATTTTAAAGCTGTTATCTATTTTAACAAAGCTGAAAAACGTTTTATATTTACTTCTTATTCACTTTGTGGTCTAGTTGGAATGCTATTTTTCTTTTGCATCGCGAATTCTAATCCAGTTGAATACCATTTTTAAGAGAGCATCAGTATGTATGGCTTTTCTTTTAAATTATTTTCAACACATGTATCGTTAGTTGGAATGGATCACGACGATAATAACTTTACTTTATACAATATATACTGACAGTACATATATTTATATACTGACAGTAAATATATTGATATACTGACAGTACTTATATTTATAAAATGGCAGTACATATATTAATACACTGACAGTACATATATTTATATACTGACAGTACATGTATTTATATACTGACAGCACATATATTTTTATACTGACAGTACATGACATATATCATATAAATATACTGACAGCACAAAAACTTATATACTGAGAGCACATATATTTATATATTGACAGTACATATATTTATATACTGACAGCACATATATTTATATACTGACAGCACATATATCTATATACTGACAGTACATAACATATATCACATTTATATACTGACAGCACATATACTTATATACTGACAGCACATATATTTATATACTGACAGTACATATATGCATATACTGACAGCACATATACCATATTTATAACTGACAGAACAAATATTTATACACTGACAGTACATTTATTTATATACTGATAGTACATATATTTATATACTGACAGCACATACATGTATATACTGACAGTTCATATATTTATATACTGACAGTACATTTATTTATATATTGACATCACACATTTATTTATATACTGACAGTTTATATATTTATATACTGACAGTACATATATTTATATACTGACAGCACATATTTTTATATACTGACAGTACATATATTTATATACTGACAATACATATATTTATATAATGGCAGTACATTTATTCATACACTGACAGTACATATATGTATATACTGACAGCATATATATTTATATACTGACAGCACATATTTTTCATACTGACAGTACATAACATATATCATATTAATATACTGACAGCACATATACTTATATACTGACAGCACATATATTTATATACTGACAGTACATATATTTATATACTGACAGCACATATATTTATATACTAACAGCGCATATATTTATATACTGACAGTACATAACATATATCATATTTATATACTATATACTGACAGCACATATATTTATATACTGACAGTACATATATTTAGATACTGACAGCACATAAACCATATTTATAACTGACAGAACAAATATTTATACACTGACAGTACATCTATTGTTTTTATATACTGATAGTTCATATATTTATATACTGACAGCACATATATGTATATACTGACTGTAAATATATTTATATACTGACAGTACATATATGTATATACTGACAGCACATATATTTATATGCTGACAGTACATATATTTATAAACTGACAGTACATATATTTATATACTGACTGTACATATATTTATATACTGACAGTACATATATTTATATAATGACCGTACATTTACTAATATACTGACAGTACATATATTTATATACTGATAGTACGTATATTTAGGAATGTGAACGTCTTTTTATTTAATTGTATACCTTTATAAAAAAATTATCAACTTACTTAATTGATTTTTTTTACATTTTAATAAACATATACACGGATGAGGGCTGAAAAACATTTGACGTCATCTTTGTTAGGTTTGGAGGATGTTGTGAGATGAATACAAATCATAAGATACCTTATTGCTTTAAAAATGTATATTTATTTTCTTTGCCTCGACGTTAATTTGTAATTTCAAAATGTATTCATGTTTTTCTTTGGCATCATTATGCTTTTTTTATATCATGTATCATTACATATAGTAATCCTTAAGACGGCCGTTTCTTTGATAACAGAATGCTGGTAAAAAATGAGATGGCAACGTTTATTCTGTGTACGATGATATTCTAAAGATTACCTAATATCTGTTCAAGAAGGTTTGTGCCAAACAAACAAAGAAAAAAATAGTCTAGACAGTTTAAAAACTAAGCCTCAAAACTAAGTTAATTTACAAAAAAAGTCAAACATTACACAATATTCAATAATGCCATATATTTAATAACATTAATTTTATAAATTTCATTAATATGACTTCATTAATTTTACCAGGCAAAGCTTAAGTACAGAAATTTCTGCGAAAATTCGTAAATTACCTTAGCAATAATGTTATCTATCGAATAATGATAATTATTTCAAATTTGGCAAACAACTTGTACAAAACAACCATAGTTTCAATAGCTAAAGTCATATGAAACTTCGGCACACTTGTTCAAAAGTATAAAAACAGCATTTTTGAAAAAAATGTAAATCCTGAAAATGATTTACCTGAAGAAAATTATCATCAACAGTTAGACGTAAAAACACACGTTTTTAAATTATTTCCATTAGAGACACTCCCCATTGAACAACCTTTTCACGCATCCCTTAATATAAAAAGGTTACATATTAGAATTGATGATTAGTTTGCCTGACAAAGGTCACTGGCCATGTAATGAGTAAGAGGAACAGAAGTAGATCACCTATTAGCTGGAGTGATCAATTCAAGTGAAGAATGCAACGGACTTTTCTTTGCCACAAACAATGATGATATATATGGACTAGTTTGTAGACATCTGTCTTCTAGCCAGGGAGTTGCAGGTTCATTCACGTTGGAGTAAAGATTTTTTTTTAAATATTACATTCTGGTTTTCACTTTAAAACATTTTCGGTTAATTGGAATAGATTGCCACATGGCAATAAGATTTTATTTTGTAAAAATATGTTATAAACTATACATTGCCGTGAGAATGGAAAAAAATAATGCGTATGACATACATTTTCAGTGTGGGTCACCTTCTTCAGCATGAAGGTCATGACATAGAAGAAAATACCTGACAAAGACCTCGGAAAAGTAATATTATAACTCGAGGCATAATAACATCATCCTTTGAAGAGGATTTTACTAAGAAAATAAGAATTCTACAAAACCAAGGCTAAAACATTTGAAAAACGAAAAATATCAATTAGTTTCAATTTCGAAAAGAAAAAAAAAGGTCGCAGAATTTGTACCTTAAACAGATAGAGTACAGGACAAGAATTTTTATTTTCCCTCTTAGTTCGAATTACCTATTCAGCCCTTATTTCCCTGGACTCCGAAAGGGGTGTTTTATTTTCATCAGTGAGAGGCTTTGGACCCATATAAAACATGGGGAAAACATAAAGAAAACTGTCACGGAATATAAAGTTATACGCCTTATATATATATATATATATATATATGCGCATACTTTTTATTACAACCTGTAGATTGATGTTCTCTTGAAAGTTAAATATTTTATTGCCACTACGGCCATGGGATTTACATTTTAAAATTGATGTTAAAAAAATCAAAACATAATTTTATATTGACAAAAACAAAGCACCTTTATAAGTGAAAAATACTTGTGGACACGACAAATTAAGAAAACGATTTTTTCAACATCATCTATTGGGATGAAATAATTCTTAACGGGATCTTACATAAAAGCAAATATTTAAAAAAATACTTAAAAGTATTTTTAAAATATTTGCTTTTATGTTACGATTAACAAAAATACTGCATGAAAGAATTTTAGATTAGTTCCAATAAAAAACCATGTCAACGTTCTTTCGCTGGGGAAAGTAAAAAGTGTGCCAGTGTGTGACGTAGATATATTCATTATAAAAAAACCGCTATGGGCCAGAAAGCGACGATATTTTCGTCTCTCTCACTCTACTTCGGCATAATAGAATCTCAGTTCGCTCGCTTCTTACGCTTCAGTAGCTTTCGGGCATCCATTTGAGGGGGTCGCTTTGCCCGTTTTGTGAACGTCGACTGATGTTTTTTTCATGTTTATCTTAATATATTTTTTATCATACAAGTATATTTTTAAACGATTTTTTGACAAAGCGCTGTTTCAAAACCATTGAGATGAACTCAAAATCACTTTCTTACTAGCTCAACCTATTAACTTTCTTACTAGTTCAACCTTTTAACTCACAGAGTATGTACATATACAAAGAGCAAATGATTTTTCATATCTACCGAGAACTTTGCCAATGTGGAGTTTAACATCAAGGATACGGAAATCTATTTTGGAAGATATTCTACTACCTGAAACGTTCTCCTAGAATGGAAGAATTAATGTTCTAACACGTTTTATTTTGATAGGTCTAGTTGTCATCGTCATCGTTGCTGAACCTCGCAGTCGAAGATCCTCTCACCATTCCAACGTAAATTCAATTAAAATAGATGTGACCTAAGTCATAAGTATCTTTACACTCCCAAATACTAGGCGGAAAAAAATACTGTGTAATTTGAAAAGAGTACCCAGCGCGGGGTTTGAACTGGTAATCGTCCATATGGAAGTCCAACGCACTATCGCATGACCATGCACCTGATAGATCTATTAATACTTAAACAATACTGACCTCATAAGCAAAAACGCAGCTAACGGGAAAAAATCCGAAATTTAACTAAGTATGAGGCAATATCCCGTATCAAATTCGGAACCATAATCCATAAAAAAAAAACAGAAATCCATTTATTTCATTACGAAAATTGACATAATGTCTTCTTGAATTTTACAAAATGCTAGGTTTTTCTAAGCAAAAAAGCAGTTAAATGTGATTCATAAGCAAAAAGACAGCAAGTGCCTATGCGTTTGCTGTGGTTTTTGCTTATAAATCACATTTTACTGCTTTTTTGTTTATGAATCACGACATTTTTTAACACCAATGAAAAACATGAAAGTACAGTTTTCTCAAAACTTTAATTTTGCCGTTAGCTGCATTTTTGCTTATGAGGGCAGAATAGTGTTATTTAAACAAAATATGAAATCAAATTAATAGAATTAAGAATTATTAAAAAAATTAAGGTATCTTTAGCGGATGTCCTTGTTGGACGTGCTGATGATTTTGATTGTTTGGTATTTAAATAAAATACGTCGATTAGCAATGCGGAAAGTGAGAGTGAATAATCAATGAATAGTAAACAGTGACGAATGGTCAAATGATTAATGATCTTTATTTATCGGTAAGAAGGTATATATACATTTCAGAACGGGGCGCGTGAGTGCGCCCGCAATATATTTTTATCTCCCTCTGTGCGTGCAGAGGTGGTCGATCGAAATATTGCAGACGTCGCGAATAATATTGTGGGTAGATAATTTGTTGGCGAAAACGGCGAGACAACGCGATGCGTTCTCTTTCTACTGTGGAATGTATCGTAAATAGTATTTGCGGGTAAACAATATCAATGTTCTGGTATGCGACCTTTGGAAATGTCCGAAGGTCGTTTCGTCGGTTGTTGACCGTGCGTGTTGACAATATTCAGGGACGACCGTAGTTCCTACATATCCATCAGCCAAAGATTTCAACAACGTATAAAAATTATACTAAAAATATTAACTACAACTTCCATATTCACTGTAGAACAATCACTCTTGCATTTACATTTCTGGTGCACTCTTCACAATAAGCCCCATCATACAGTCTCAATCCCCAAGGACTGATGAACAAAACTCTCAAAATTCCTAAAAGCACGATTCGTCAAATGAAACCACATCCACTGTAGGTCGGATGCAAAAATAATCAAAACTAAATGGAGACCAAGGGGTGGTTTTCCACTCCACAAACTCGGGACAGATGTGACCATAAAATGACTTAGTCCCAATTTACACGGAGCTTATTGTCGTGTAAAAAGGCGATACAAAATGGCTCAGCGAGGAGTGCTGGGATCAGTGATACGTCACGTTTCACTCGGTCAGGGACCGCTCAATTTTGATAAAGCGAAATGAGAAACAGACTAGCGATGAATTATAACAAAAAATGGCAAGTATTTATAGTTTTATTTTACATTTTTTTTAGTATTATTTTCAGTAAAATATCCATTCATTTTTCGTGCTGCGCCTTATCAATAGACTTTTTGTAGTCCATTGTTTCTAAACCTATCAAGCCTAGCATTCCTTATAAGATTATAAAAATAATATTATATTATAATTTCGCGATCTCTCTGCAAAAACTTTAAATAAATTATGTAATTTGTTGACATACTGCAACATTATTTTTACATATTGCAACATTATGGTAACAAACTACAACATTATGTTGACATTCTACAACATTACGTTGACATACGACAACCAACTTTGTTTTTCTTGCTTCTTGTGTTTTGTCAGTTTCTAATATTGTTTTATTCATTCATTTGTTTTTACTTTCTTTTTTAAAATATTTATTATATATTTGACTATTTTCTAAAGTAATTCATTCATGTCATATTCTTGGAGTATAAACAAAAATGACGAACACCACCGCAATTACGAATAATATAAGCTTAAAGTGGTTTTTAATATTTCACATGCATTATGTCTTAAAAATGGTTGTTGGTGTATAATCCTTTTTGGTCCCTAGGAACCCTAATATTTTCATGTATTTATTTACTTTTTACGTTATAAAGAAAGATATTTCATAATAATAAAGCAAACGGTTTAAAGACAGAAACTTTAATTATCAGTGAAAAGCATATTCCTCTGCCGGATACAATAGACCTGCTGGCTGACTTACTAGTAATATATGTTTTAACTCAAACAGTATACGAGTATAACATGTGCAAATTTAAAACTCTCGTCAATGAAATGAACATTGAAAGAAAACGAAATCGAGAAATATATTTGAAATCGAATTTTTTCCTTATATAGTATTTTTTTTAAATTAAAATGAATATTTTTTCAGAGAAACAAAGGAGAAAAACAAAGAAAAACAATATTAATCACAACTTGTCACAAACACAAAATTTCCACACACTGAATATGGGTATATGATGCATTAACGCCAAGGATTCTGTATTTAACGAAACCACACGTAGACAACGAGATCTCGACCATTATTCTCCATTGTGCAATAATACCCTCTTTAATTCAGCTATGCCCTTAAAAAGGAACCTCTGTTTCAGTGTATATTTAAGTTTTGAAACAGTTAATGCCTTACATTACAAAAATGTCTCCCTCTTTTTGCTGAATGTAAAGAAAGTTTGTGATTTCTTAAAAAATAAATGTTTTAATAATGTGTTCTAATTTGATAAAAGTGGTATGATTTCCATTTTAGTAACAAGTGCTTTTTGTGATTAAGTTTTTAAAATATATTCTGAATTCTCAATTAATGAAATACACTTATCACTGTTCACTGACTGAGATATCAAAATTAGGATAAATAACCATTTAAAACCGATCACTTGACAAATTTAAACAAGCTGGAATATTAATGAACGAAAATTAATTCAATCTTAAATCTTACACCATTAAATCAAACAAATGTTTAACAATGGACTTGACCCATTATTTTCCATTTCGAATAAAAACACATCCTTCCCGCACCCGAGTTCCGACAGATACTACGAGTACAAGTCCTCAATGAACCGAGTGGCAATTGTATCAGGGAATACGCACGGAATCTCGCCCCTCGATCCTTTGAGGTTTCCCTCTTTCACTTCCCTCGTCTCTCACGAATAACCATTAGTCTCTCACCGTGTCTCTCACCAGCATCTGTCCGTTGTCTGTGCACCGCACGATCATGTTAATTAAACCTTACACCAACTTTCATACTCATCCAATTATTATTGCTTCTTTTAAACCCCCTTAAAATTCAGATTTTTAATGAGGGGAGATATTTTTATCGTAACCTTTCTTTTGGGATATACAACCTGGTTTGTTAAATACTGCTTAAGCAGTAGTTTAACATAAAATATAATTAAAAAATTTCTCTTGCAGATTATTTAAAAATAAATTGCCTAGGCTACGTGTTTCAAACATTAAAATTCGATTTTTTTTATAAAATTGACTTAATAATATAACGGTTTTGTAATATTTCATTTTTTTTTTTCAAAGTTTCCGAACTCTTGTCATCCTTAAACTTTCATGTTCAAAGCTTTTAAAACGTAGCGCTCTTGAATTATATTGAGCCCCCTTGGATATCAAGACCCTGGCCTGCCCGAAAGATTCATTTTTATTTTTTCCCCACTCCATTTACCATTGAATAACATCTCTCCCCCTACCTCATTCTTCTTACATTATTTACACTTATACAGGAAGTGTATTTTTAACAATTTAGTTTATCTTCACCTGACGATGAAGACGTTGGTCTTCGAAACCGGTAGTAAACCCAAAAATAAGCCAGTTGTGAACACGAAAATATAAAATAAGTGTTTTATATCCTTATTTTTCATTTTACATAAAACATGGCACCACAAAGTGAAACTATAGTATTTTCGAAGATTCAAGAAATATTGAGTTTCATGGGTTGACAAAGCTCGTAAAGATGACATCTTGAAATGGATGAACGAAAATAGAGAATTTTGGTTTTGAATAACATTTTCGTTACGAACAATATTATAAACTTAGGTTTCCATGAAGTTCATTGTCCCTTGGTTTTTTTCTAGAGTTTTCTTAGCAAATCATTTTTTTCCAAACATTTGCACATGCAGGAGAAAAACCTAATCTAATGGCAGCCGTCACCATTGTCATGCCTTTACACATAACTTTTAAAAAATATTTTGCGAAAATTTTAATCTGTCACTAATAGTGGGTTTGAATTCCGAGTCAGAATGCCTTAGAGGAGAATTTGTACTCTAAACGGCGCTATGGAAATTGTCCTTCAATTATTATTATTACCTCCTGGTTGTATAGTGGTTTCATTTTGGTACCATATATTTATTCAAAGCTTTTGTCATGATAGTTGCCAATCTTCAAAAAAGAGAGAAACTTGATAGAAACAGAAATTCGATATGACGAACCATTAAAAAATATTTATGAAAATAAACAGTAATATTTTTATCTCCAAGTCAAATTTTCAAGAAAACTGTCAAACCGACTTCCCTAGTACCCATCGATTTATTCCTAAGTTAAAGGAGCCGACCAAACAATTACCTCTTTCTCAGATCCCTTTCCCTGCCTTGCGTGTCAGCCCTTGCCATCCATCATCTTCCGTTTCCACTCTTCTTCGTTTTCTCCTTAACTCTTCCCCATTGATCCCACATATTTCTCACATGACCAGTTCCAAATTCAGTTTTATTGCGAAGAAGTTCATAAAAGGATTTGTTTGATTTGTTTAAAGCCAAATGCACGTGTACACGACCTGGATTTTTGATCAAGACTTTGTAATTTTGATCGAAAACCCAGTTCGCTTTTATTTTAATTTTAAACTTTTATTTCTTAACTTTTTATCTCTCTCACAAGATCTTATCTCTTTTATTTAATTTATTTTATTTTGACACTTTTAGTGTCTCTCACAATATAACAAATTTATTTAAGTTTTACTCTTTAGAGAACTAAATAAACTTTAAACAATTTATTTCGTTTTGATTTAAGTAAGTTAAACCAAAATCAAACCCAATTATCCATTTCCCTTGTGCTTGTTTTATTGGAAAAAGTATATTTTTCTTTTAATGTCTCTCTTATAAATAATAAAAATATAATTTATACAGCGCCGTTTAGAGAGAAGACTTTACTTAAGTGCGCTCAAACAAACTTCAGCATCACACAATTTCCTTCTGGAGATTGGTTAAGAAGTGAGAGTGCAAAAATCTTTCCAATCACAACTTATTTAATAACTTTCGTGGGCTAGTTTTTAATACGCCTGTCGTTCAGCCCAGAGGTTCCGGATTCGATTCACGTTAGAACCCACTTATTACAAGAATCTGGTTTTCATCTGAGACATTGTAAAGAAATAATCTTTCTGGTTACTTGAAATAAATTGCCACGTGCCAATCAACCCGGCATTTTGTACAGTAGACTACGAAAGTATAAAACAATACAATATTTCCTTTGCCACCTCTTCGTGTATATCTATACCTCAATTTAATTTCTCTTCCTTCTTATCTTAATATTTTTATTTTCCTCTAACACGTATCCATCTCATTTTTACTTTAGGTTTTTATCAAACTTGTTCATGAAGTTAACCTTTCTCTATATACGCTAAAAAAATCCGAGCGTTTCGGTGCTATGTATTCAATACACATGAAAAAATGAGCAATTTAAAATCGAAAAAATAAGAATGTGCATAGCCAATCGCTTAAATTAATTAAATTTAAAGTAAAAAAAGATAATATTTGAAATTTAATTGCTGAAAACATGAAAAAAAAACATCGGCCGACGTTCACAAAACGGGCAAAGCTGCCACCCCAAATGGATGTTCGAAAGCTACTGAAGCGAGCGAACTGAGATTCTATTTCTTGCGTTCCCATATACCAAAGTAGAGTGAGAGTGAGACGTGAATAACGTCGCTTCTTCATCTATAGTGTTTTTTAAGAATGAATATACCTACGTCACACACTGGCACACGTTTGATTGTATTGGTCAATTTATTCCCGATTTTCACAAAATATCTCTGATGTGGCCGATAAGTGCTAATTATTATTAATATATTTTTTTCATTCAATGCGTAAATGTATTACGGATGCATACCTAAAATCTGAACCCAGTATTAATTATATTTATAGAGATATTAAAGTTTTTAGAAGCAATGTGTACTAGTAACACATCACAGGACAGGAAGGATTAATACCATATACCCGACGTGTATAGCTTCACGGGGGAACTGATCTGTCACTCGCTGTTTCCTCTCAGTTTCCCTCCATTATCTCTCTCTTCAGATCTTGTTTGCTGAAATGGCCATCTTGTTGTCGGGCTTGAATAATGATATTTGCTGATCGTGTCGTATGAACCCTGCTTACGTGGCCATCCTTTGTCAATCTGCGTGACCTTATACAGCAAGTAATACTAATTACGTAAATTTATGCTTAATTTTTATCTCAATTTTTACGGTCCTGTTTTGAGCCAAGTGTCTTTCATATTTGATTTTCAAAACTTCATAAATTTATATAAGACTAAACATACTAAGTAACAAAAAATAATGAAGAATCGACAACTAAAAGGAGGAAAAGGAGCCAATGAAAAAGAATATAACTAAAAAATGTTATTTAGTACTAGATTATGGTATTTCTACTGTATATTGTGAAACTTCATTAACCCTTTGTACCTGCCTGTATACCTACCTAAATGAATTGTCAAAAATAACGAGTGAATTGTTAAAACAGAAATAAATAAAATTAATTATTGTTGATACACACAGGGTCATTGACCGATCAAGTATGCATAGATAGTTACACGTCAAGAACGGCGACAATGTTTACTATTTTTATAGTACCCGCGATTTGTCCAGTCATCTCCAAATGTAAATAATTATCCTACCTTCCGTCCATGTGATAGAGCGAGGCAGATATATATATAACCCATGTATTCACTCACGGGTATAAATTGTCTGCACTATGCGAAATAAAGAGACACTTTATTGTCGTCCATTGAGCTGTCAAAACTTGTATTATTTGTTTACCCGCTGTCCACTTATCGAAATATATCCGCATTCCTGAGTCTATAAATAAACCGATATTGATCAAGATCATCATGGCTTATAGAAATAAGCACTCCGCTATATTGATGATTCTGTACGAGAATTAACGCAGAATCAACTTAAACGAAGAGAACGATGTCGCTATCAAAATCATCAGCACGTCCTAATAAGACGCACGCTACACTGATAGCGACCATCGTTATACCTTCCTTCCCTGTGATGTGCAACTAGTAAACATTGCTTCTAAAAACTTTAATATATCTATAAATATAATAAAGACTGGGTTCAGATTTTAGGTGTTCCTCCGTAATACATTTACGCATTGAATGAAAAAATATATTAAAAACAATTTGCCCTTATCGGCCACATCGGAGATATTTTGTGAAAATCGGGAATAAATTCACCAGTACAATTAAACGTGTGCCAGTGTGTGACGTAGGTATACTCATTCTAAAAAAAACTGCTATGGGCGAGGAAGCGACGCTATTCACGTCTCACTCTCACTTTACTTCGGTATACGGGAACGCAAGAAATAGAATCTCAGTTCGCTCGCTTCTCTCGCTTCAGTAGCTCTCGGGCATTCGTTTGAGGTGGTTTTTAGCACAGGAAGGGAAAAGTTAAAAAAAAATAATTGGACACTTAACTGAGAAAAAATCTAGACAGCAAACTTAAATTTAAGTGTAATAGTTCTGTCACTTTAATTTAAGTTGATTGTGTAAATTTTTTCACATTTAAGTGTTAAATCGTTGTTTTTAATAAAGTGTGTCACTTTATATCTAAAATAATAAGCTCAAAACATAAATGCTCAGCTAAACTAAGAGAAAAAGCAGCAGACCATGCCAAATGGCATAGATTTGTAGCTAGTTATTATGGGTTGGTGCTATTTGCTGTCACCAAAACTTACAGGATATGCTTGAAGGAAGTGTTATCGGTCTTAAAGGGGTTCGTCTCGTTGGATCTGAAGGTCCAGCATCGCATTTCACTGTCCTTATCGATGAGGGTTAATCAGCAAGGATAAGTGAAGCTTCGCTATACCTTTTGCCATGACTTTTAAAGCCTGCCTAGAGAACCAATGGGATGGGAAGTGTTCTCGGTCTTAAAGGGGTTCATCTCATTGGATTTGAAAGTCCAGCATCGCATTTGATTGTCCTTATTATTAAAGGTCAACCCGCGTAGATAAGCGAAGCTACTCTATACCTTTTGCCATGGCTTTTAAAGCCTGCCTAGAGGACCAATGGGAAGGGAAGTGTTCTTGGTCTTAAAGGGGGTTGTCTCATTGAATCTGAAGGTCCAGCATCCTATTTGATTGTCTTTATCGATGAGGGTCAACCCGCGAGGATAAGTAAAGCTTCTTTTTACCTTTTGCCATGACTTTTAAAGCCCGTCTAGAAGACCAATGGGAAGGGTAGTGTTCTCGGTCTTAAAGGGGTTCGTTTCATTGGATCTGAAGGTCCAGCATTATATTTGAGTGTCCTTATCGATAAGGATCATCCCGCGAGGATAAGTGAAGTTTCTCTTTACATTTTGCCATGACTTTTAAAGCCTCTCTATAGGACCAATGGGAAAGGAAGTGTTCTCGATCTTAAAATGATTCGTCTCATTGGATCTGAAGTTCCAGCATCGCATTTGATTGCCCTTATCGATAAGAGTCAACCTGCGAGGTTAAGTTAAGCTTCTCTTTACCTATTGCCATGACTTTTAAAGCCTGCCTAGAGGACCAATAGTCAACTTGGCAATACCTATGCTCATCTTCTTCTATGAGAGGACAGAATTTTTTTTCCTGCATCAGGATACTCTCAGACTTCCCATGTATGAAAACATATTTCATCAATGTCGTCAAATTTGCATAATTATATTTTTGACTGATTAGAAATATATAATACTTAAATGATGATTATCAGTAAGAAATACTTTGAAATGGTGTTTGAAAACTATTTAAAAATAAAGATTTGAATAATAATAATAATATTAAAAGGACAATTTATAAAGCGTCATTTAGAGAGCAGACTCTTCTCAGGAGCGCTCTGGCTTGAGATTCGAACCCACTTATATAGACATAAAAAGTGTTACAAAAGGAATATATAAAAGTTGAGTGTAAGAGATAAGAAAAGTTGGTTGCGGCCATTGGACAAGGTACTTTCTCGTATCTGTATATATTCCTAAAAAATATATTTGGTAAGAAAACTGCAAAAACTTAACAAGTGAAGACGAAATTCAAAAATACCGTTTATAAATCATTCGGTATGTGATAGTAAAACATTTAACTCAAGATTAAGTGTAGTATTCTATTAAACCTGTTGAATATATTAAACATGTTATATAAAAAATGGTTTACAACAGTTGATAAAAAACTGTCAAGAAACAGTTGATAAAAAAACTCCAAGGTGCAAGTAAATCCAAATAGACACAACCCTTTGATGCAAATATCATTGAAGGAAGAATCTCAGTGGAATATAAGGGTATGGAAGTTTTAATAGATTATAGTCCATCAAAGTAATTGCTACAGACGAAGATAACACTAAAACCCTCCTCACCTGTAAGACATTGATTGAAGACGGCTCTCTGAATGGACACTTCTTCAGGGCACTTCCTAGATGAAAACCGCTAAACGGAAGATATTAATCTATGATAATTTATTATTTTTAATCACAGATATACAAACATATCATCTCGTTTTCAAATTCAGTCTTCAAAATTGTTTCCGCGACCCGATATAACGGTTGCAAACTAATAAAGAATGAATAAAATAAAATGGAGTAACTTTAAAACTTTAAATCGTGTCCCGACGAATAACATCAACGTTTCAATAAAATGAATAATGATTTGTTACTTTGTACCACTAAAGTTCACTAATTTCCAATCTGAACAAGTTAGATCGTGTATAGACAGATACCACATCTGTCACGCCAAACGCATGGTCAGGTTAAGGTATAGTTATAATTTGATATATCTATCTTCAGTACGTCGAATAGAGCCGAAAACAAACGTGCCGTTTCTTTGTATTCTGAAAATGTTAAAAATGTAATTGAAAAATTTAGACGTTGCTGGGTTTTTCGCATCTTTCCAAAAAAACTTGAAAACCACACGATATTATTTTTTTGACATTTCAAAATATAACGAAGCAACACGTTTTCTATCGGCTTTAGTAAACATACTACTGAGGTAAGAAGTATCAAATTTTAACTGTAATATGCCTGACCATGTGATGGGTGTGGCCGGTATGTTATCCGTCCATACATAAACTGGCTTGTTATATCTGAAAATTTCTACACCATAGTGTCGTATATACGAGTATTTCATTATTTTCACGTGTTTTTTTATCAGTAATATATTTTTAAGCATTATATAAAAAGGTCATCTGATTTATGTGGAAACCATTTTTTACCTTTTCTTCTCTAGCTCCCCACTCATTTCTTCCCTTTTTTTCTCTTTTTCAATCCTCTTTATCTTCTTCCTGGAACTGTCCCAACTCATTGCATAGGTAGGCTGTTGGGGTCGGTTCTTCTCGTTCTCAGGCTGTATATTCTTCGGTTCCGGGTTTTGATTTCATCTAGGCCGTTTCTCTGCATGATTTTGGAGCATTGAGTCATCCAGGAGTTCTTTGGTCTTCCTCTGGACGGCTGTCGAGGAGGTTGTCAATCCTTATCTTAATCTCTCTTTCACATGTTTGATTTTTAGTGTTTTTAACGAACACAGATTGTGAATCTCCTGAACACGAAATATGCGGTTAACCTAAAACGTAGACAATTCTATAAGTTCACCATAAACGTAGAAATTATAAAAAATCTTATTTTATTTTTATATTTAACGACCACTGTCATTAATTTCTGGGTGAGTATCATCAACGATGCCACGTGTTTCCAGCAGACATTTCTGGGTAAGGATTATCAACGATGCCACGTGTTTCCAGCAGAAGACAACGGAATTGCAATATCACTCCCATCAATCAGGTACTGCCCAGAGCATGTACGAGTACATACGATGTTCGGACAAATTAATATGTGTCGTGAGTCCCGCATATTCCCACAATTACATTATGTGCTACCTTTGGTCAAGAATTTCCATCTCTTCATGTAAAACTTGACAAAACCAAAGTCAAAACAAAAACTGTAAAAACTTCAAATATTTATTTATTCAACATTTCCCTGTGCTGTGTATTTCATAAACATCAATACACATGTAAAAATGAGCGATTTAAAATCGGAAAAATACGAATATTCATAGCCAATAGCTTAATTTAATTTAATTTTAAGTCAAAAGTGATAATGATTTAAATTTAATTGCTAAAAAACATGAAAAAAAAAAACATCGACCGACGTTCACAAAACGGGCGAAGAGACTACTTCAAAGGAATGCCCGCGAGCTACTGAAGCGAGAGAAGCGAGCGTACTGAGATTATATTTCTTGCGTTCCCATATACCGAAGTAGAGGGAGAGTGAGACGTGAATAGCGTCGCTACTCACCTATAACGGTTTTTTAGAATGAATATACCTACGTCACACACTGGCACACGTTTGATTGTATTGGTGAATTTATTCCCGATTTTCACGAAATATCTCCGATGTGGCCGATAAGTGCTAATTATTATTAATATTTTTTGTTCCATTCAATGCGTAAATGTATTACGGAGGAATACCTAAAATCTGAACCCAGTATTTATTATTTTTATAGAGATATTAAAGTTTTTAGAAGCAATGTGTACTAGTTACACATCACAGGGAAGGAAGGGTTAATAATACATTGTTAAACAATCTGGTGGGCTTATTTTTGCCAGGTGTCAATATTTTCCAGCCAGCCAGACAAAAGTAAATGAAGGAAGTTAAATGCTCACAAAAAATGTTCAAATGATTATTCACCTTTCCAAAATCCATGAACAATATACGTAGGGAAAAAAATTAGATATCATTAATCAAAGGAAAATGAGAAGACGGTGGAGAAGAAAGAAAAATCAGAAAGGACACACATATTTCATTTTTTTTAAAGAATATATATGACCGAAGTCATAGGTATCATTATGCCCAAATATATCACTCACTTTTTAAAACATGCAAATGACGAAGCGAGTCTTACATTGGTAACTAGTTCCAGATTCTCAATTCACATTTTCTTATTATTATTTAACCCTTCTCGTCCTGTGATGTGTAACTAGTATACATTGCTTCTAAAAACTTTAATATCTCTATAAATATGGTATCATAAATACTGGGTTCAGATTTTAGGTATTCCTTCGTTATACATGTACGCATTGAATAAAAAAATTAATTAATTAGCACATATCGGCCACATCAGAGATATTTTGTGAAAATCGGGAATAAATTCACCAATACAATCAAACGTGTGCCAGTGTGTGACGTAGGTATATTCATTCTAAAAAAACTGCTATGGGTGAAGAAACGACGCTATTCACGTCTCACTCTCACTACTTCGGTATATGGGAACGCGAGAAATAAAATCTCGGTTCGCTCGCTTCTTTCGCTCAGTAACCAGCGGGCTTTCGTTCGAGGTGGTCGCTTCGCCCGTTTTGCGAACGTCGTCCGATGTTTTTTTTTTTCATGTTTTCAGCAATTAAATTTCAATTATTATCCCTTTTGACTTCAAATTTAATTAATTTAAGCGATTGGCTATTAATATTCTTATTTTTCCGATTATAAATCGCTCATTTTTACCTGTGTATTGAATACACATCACCGGAACGGGCGGATTTTTTTAGCACAGGAAGGGAAAGGTTTATATCTCATCATATTTGTTTTTAAGTCTTTCAGTACGCACTGTCTTAATATGTTCAAATGAAATTATTGTGCTTCGTAAATTCTTAATATGTTTTAATATGTTCAAACGAAATGATTGTGCTTCGTTCGAAGTAAAGTGCTTTGTTGTATTTATATAAAGCGTTCATTGAATTAATGTCAAATGGCAAAAAAAACATCAATTCAGATGTAATCAAGTAAATAAGTAGACCTAGTCGAGAAGTAAAAATCTACCGTGAATCGAATCCAGGGCATCAGCTTCACTAGCTTAAATGACCATCATAAGACCAAGGTAAACAAAGTGTAGTTTTGTCAAATTAAAACTTCCGTGGTTTGGTAAAACATTGCTTTACAACCAGGGTATTGTTGATTCGATTCTCGTTCGAAGCAAAGTTTTTCTTAAAAAGGCTCCATGTCTAGTTTTTACTTAAGGCTTTTTAATACCTTTCTGGTTGGTTGGAAGAAATTTTCATACAGCAAACAAACCACCACATTGTATCGTACACAAATATAGTAAAATTCAATGCACTTATATATTTCGATTTAAGGTTTTTTTTTTACAGTAAAAAAAATTTCAGTTAGTAAATTTTTTTTTCAGTACATTTTTCAGAACAATTTTTTGTATATTTTTTCACTAGAAATTATTTCATAATCTCACATCGCTCGATAGACGTACGTGATATAAGCGCCGTCAGTCAGTTTGACGAATTACTATTTGACAGACGCGTTCGAGAATTCGAAATAAAATTTTCCTGAAAGACAGTGATTCGCAAACTATTTTATTTTAGGGAGCTCATGACTTGTGCTTTTCACTCCTCTGAATACAGTATTACCTGCTCCATAAAAGAGCTTTTATAGTAGCTTAAAAAGAATAATTCAAACATCATTCTATCCTAGATTCTTGGTCACGTTAAATAAAGATTGAGGGTAACAAAAAGGCTTTCTTTTGCTAACTGAGAAAAACGTCAGATGTAGTACAAAAAAAAATTATAATATCAATATTGAATATTTTTTCGGTATGTTAAATATTTTATATACAATATAATTAATTTATTGATGCCAATGTAGTGTATAAATTTATATGCTGTCATTACACATACTCTTGAGAAGTGGCAAAGGATCGTTCTATGATGGAAGTGAATACGATGTTATTTTCGACTTCTTGAATCGAGCCTTCTGGTTTGCCACCAAAAGACTACCTACAAGCTAACTGTCCGTTGTCGTATGTGTTGGTAATACTGCAGCATAAAAGGACATGACAATAACCATGTTGACGAACTTGAATCAAATTGAATAATTATTTTCAACTTTCGCTGTTAAAAGACAAATGTTATAATAAACAAAGTCACGAGGTTACCACTGTCGAATGAAATTCGATAATAACATTATATCTCCCTTCAGTAACATTGCGTGAATATGCAGGTTTTCAAATTTCCGGACTGGTTTCCTGACTATCGAAAACCTTGTTAAATTTGTATTGCTTTTTTTGTGTTGTGTTTTTTAAATTTTACTATTGAATGACTTTATATGAAGAAGAAGACAAATTAGAGTATGGTTGGATCGAATAACTGATATTTTGAAAGAAGCAAACGTGGAATGTCAGAAAAAACGTAAAAGTTACATGAGAAGGTGGGTGGATATGAAAAAAGCGAAGAATTTGTGTCGAGATAGGAAAGTATGGCACTTTATTCATTCTACCTAACCTGGCAAAGAAATGACGTGATGGTTTGTATATATGTACGAGTACGTATTCTTAATACTTGAAATCATGCATTTTGAAAAAAATTGTCAGTTAAAGAGACAAATAACATTTAAAACTGATTATTTTGATATTTCTTCTTTGCACCTAACGTATTAAATAACGTCTTAAGATTTCCGCTTTAGGAAGCTTACGAGTATCAAACATCTCTCCCTTGCATCTCCCTGGTGTTGTACTTCTGCGGCCATCTTGCCTCATCATGAACGTCCTGGTACTTGACACGTGTCCGGAAGCTGTCTCAGCTGGCCTCACCTACTTCTCCCTAGCATGTTCCTTAATACTTTGATAAGTGTTGACAGATTCTAAGAACATAACCTATCATAAAGCTGCCACCTCACCATTCTTTCATTCAACTTATTTTAGCAACCTTGAAGTTAGAGCTTCCCTTAAGAAAGTCTGTTCTCTCAACAGCACTATGTTGCGGTCTCTTTTTTTACGTCGTCCTTTACTGTATTAATTAATGATAATTATAATATTAAATAATTAATTTATAGTTAATACTAATTTATAATTGTAATAACTGATATTAATTATTAATAATAATAATATTATTAATAATATTAATTAATATTAATAATAATATAATATTATAATTATTTATTAATATTTATGTACAAAATCAACTTTTCCTAGGAGCTAAGAAGTTTCACTTCTACCGCGAGCGAGTCTCACGCATCAGTTTTTTTTAATATTGTATAACACAGCTTATATGCCAATTGTTAAATTAAATTTTTCATTGGTTTTTTTATTTTTGTATCAAAAACGTCATAAGACGTTGAAATGAAATAAAATATATTTTATTTACTGTCGTTGAATAATAAGAACCGCTTCGCCGAGCAAGATCTATGACAAAGTATTCTTACCTCCTTAATCACAAATTCTATATAATTTCCTGAATATTGAAACAGTTGAAACGCTCAAATCTTTAATTTGTATCCTTACAAACTTACTTTAATACCAAGTAAAGATACACACACACACACACACATTTCTTATCGCATCATAATCTTATTAATTATTAATTGCCCATGCAGCGAGACTCTGGAATCAGTTACAAACCAATATAAGACTCGCTCCGTCATTGGCGTGCTTTAAAAAGCGATTGAAATAACTCTTAATTTCTAGTCAGTAAAATAACGTGTTTCATTCCTGATTTTTCTCTTCACCATCACTTTCTTTCCTTTTGATCGATGATATCGCACTTTATATGAAAAAGAATGTTCGGGTGATTGTCCCTCTTTGTGGGATTCGTGGGCATATCCTCACGTATGTGTTTATGGATTTCGTGGGGATGGATAGTCATTTGAATGATTTATGCGACCACGTAACTTGTTTCATTTCCTTTTGTCTGTTTGGCTGGAAGAGATTGTCGCCTGGTAATACGCCCGCCAGATTGTATTTGCAATAAAAGCGTTAAATAAATATGTTAATTGTGATTTTATTATTATTGTAGGTATAAAAACGATACTTCCACAATCCAAATCGCCTTTCATCTCCTATCTGCAAAAAAAAATTTTAGTGTTTGCTAAAACAAATAATTACTATTTAAACTTTATTTCAAAAGTCTATAATCATTTAATTTTCTTCGTATTAATGTCAAATGTAAATCAAACACTGAAAACCAAATTGTTATTTTTTCTCTGTTTGGTTGAAAGAAATTGCCAATTTGCTATAAACCCGCCTAATTGTACATCAAATGAAATTTATCAATAAATAGTATTAAAAAAATTCAATATTTGTTCTACGTATGCGTTATTCCACTAAAAACAAATCTGAGTTTTTTACCTCTATAAAATAAGTATTCGACAATTACGTAAGTCTGCTTGGTGAAGTTTGGTAATATTTTGTGGTATACATACATAAAATATATTGAACTTAAATATACATATAATTATTAAATAATTATTATAACAATGACTGTAATTTATTATTACCACTGCTTTTTGTATCTTCATGTTAGTTTAAGATAAAGTTGTATTATTTGTCAATTATTTTAAGTACTCGTACTTGTATAACCTGTCACATGTTCATTTGTATATAAAGACACTGTTGTGTCGTTAATTAAATCTATATAAATAAAAATGTAAATGTTCGTTAATTATTGGTAGCTAATCTCCGAAAGTTCTCTACCGATCGCTTAGAAATTTTGAGTAAAGTTAATATTTGTCAACGGAAATGTTTTTTGATTTTTATTTATATATATATATCAGTGTATATAATAAAATTTTTAATTCAGAAATGAATATTTTCGCGAACCTGTGGTTTGACATGGAATTAATGGAATTAATCTGTCAAATTTCATCTGTCAAATTTCATTTTCGGCGTTTCGGAATTTACGATGATTTAATGTAAAATTAATTATTATAAATAAATTATAAATAAATTATTTTATAATTTTATGTTTAATAAAAATTGAATCATTAATTTTATTAATAATAGAATTTTTTTATGTATTACGTACTTTTATAAGTCGAGACACGAAACAATTGCGATCTGTTTTACCGACACTCGGTGATCTCACTGAGCAATTAAATTACGCAATGCTCACTGAGATCGCCATTTTGTATTGACGATCACAAGTCGATTTACGTTCAATATGTATAAAATTTTAGTTATATAGATAAGATAATAGATAATTGACTTCAATAAATGTGGTAAGTTATTGATATTATATTTAAATTAAAAAATATGAAGTAAAATCGTTCATTTAAAAAAAAAACTAATGACGAACATTTAATTAAAACGTCACTAAATATTATTTGGCAGAATTTGATTGTATCTCTGTTTATATTTCAAAATCTATCAAATCGTATGTAGTAATGGAGATTTGTAACAGGTGAGTATTGTATGTTTTTAAATAACTTGCTATTTATTAGAATCGATAAAATTTACGTGAGTGAGATGTACTTTTACGACGTAAAAAGGAAAAGATATTATACTCAAACTGAAAACATTACATAATATATATTGAACTTAAATACAGATATAATTATTAAATAATTTTAAAACAATGACTTTAATTTATTATTACTACTGCTTGCTTTTTGTATCCTCATGTTAATTTAAGATAAAGTTGTATTATTTGTCAATAATTTTAAGTACTTGTATAACCTGTCACATGTTCATTTGTATATAAAGACACTTTTATGTCATTAATTAAATAAATAAATTATTTGGTGGTACATTAGAAAGAAGTACCCGTAGAAATATCGCAAAAAAAATGAAAATTAAAACAAACTTTTACGCTGCTCAGTTTCTTTTTTAATGTTTCACAATTTTATATGTTTTAACTTTCTTTTTTCTAACTGAACGTTGTTACATAAATAAATAAATAAATAATAGGTTTATTGATAGCAGCATAGTATGTCCAGATTATATTTAAATAACACTTTTAAAACACATAAATTGCAGATAATACATTATATACAGAAGCTATCAAAAGGTCTGAGCTCATCTAATAGCATCCCTTCGGCCAAGATACACCCCACCAATATAGGGCGAACCCAGCCACGGGGACACCAGATGTTTTGCAGCCCACACACTAGCTTTTTCAGCCCAGCACATCGTATTGGGGCAAATTTGTCAACTGTAAAATGGTAAGCTGTTGATTTTTTTTATAAATCGAAAAATTGTTTTCTCTAAACTGACGTTTTAATTACTAATTTTTATTATACTGACTTTCTAATGACTGTCAATAAAGGGGTTGGAGAAATCTTCTTCTTAGATGCGCCAGGAGGAACTGGTAAAACGTTCCTAATTAGATTGATTCTGGCAGCAATTCGATCCCAAAATGGCATAGCCTTAGCTCTTGCGTCGTCAGGAATAGCTGCGACACTTCTACCAGGTGGAAGAACTGCTCATTCCGCTTTGAAATTGCCATTGAACATGCGATTCATTGAAACTCCCACGTGCAACGTTTCCAAAGCATCCGGCATGGGAAAAGTATTGCAGAAATGCAAACTTATTGTTTGGGATGAATGCACAATGGCACACAAAAAGTCGCTCGAAGCTCTTGATCGATCATTGCGAGATTTGCGTGGAAACATCAGACCATTTGGGAACGCATTTATATTGCTTGCAGGAGATTTCAGGCAAACATTACCTGTAATTCCTCGATCGACACCGGCGGATGAAATAAATGCTTGCCTGAAATACTCTATTTTGTGGCGAGAGGTAAAGACGTTGAAATTAACTACAAATATGCGTGTCCAGTTGCAAAACGATCGATCAGCTGAGATATTCTCACATCAATTGCTGGAAATCGGGAATGGAAAGGTACCAGTTGATCTGATCTCAGGACGAATTTTATTGCCTCATAACTTCTGCAATTTAGTGACGTCAAAAGAAGAATTGCTTTTTAACAAAAAATATTGTTTATCCACAAGCATTGTGAAATTTAATAAACAGTTGTATATAAAACAGACAATATAATAAGAGCGCCCCCTGTTGAATGTAACGGCAACACACGCAATATAGATTTCAATTTATTTTAATTCCGAATATTAAATATCTTTCAATTCGGGTTTTTTAAACCGGTTTTTGTTATTTTTGTTCTTATTGATTTTCATTTGAATTAATGGTATATATCTGTGTATGTTTGAATTATTAAAAGTTTCATGCAACTAACTTTTAACAAATGTCACATTAGATTTTTAACGAACTGCCCATTTTTGCTAATTTGTAACAAGATTTATAATATTATTAGTTTTATGTGATGTATTTACCTAAATAACTTGCTATTTATTACAATCGAGGCCTATATTAAAGTTGATAAAATTTGATATTCATCCGTTTGAATAAGACCAAGCTTCGCTCTGAAGTATACGTTGATTTGCGAGATGCAGTTGTAAATGACGGTAATAGAACTTCTGCAATTTAGTGACGTTAAAAGAGGAATTGTTTGAAAAAGTATTTCCCTATATTCAAATCAATTATAAGAATCACGATTAGCTAAGTGAGCTATTGTTGGCGGCAAGAACAAAGATGTATCCGAACTTAACAATATTATTGAGTTCGTTTTTTAATGTTTCGCAATTTTATATGTTTTTGTTATAACTATTTTTCTTCTTTTTCAGTGCAATCGATCTTTGATTTGAATTCAAATCATATCGTGAATTGACCTCTTGGAGTGACGCGATCATTTGCAAGCACGGTGATAAACGCGACAGACTGAGAGTGCCTGAAAGACATCAAAAATATTGTATACCCAGATTGTATACAAGACATCAAAAATATTGTATACAATACATCAAAAATATTGTATACGCATTGTGAAATTAAACACAATTGAAACGTGTGCTTTCTCTTTTCTTTCTTTTCCATTTAACCAGACTGAGCCACAGCAACGCGTGGCTGGGTACAGCTAGTAAATAAATAAAAATAGTAGTTGTATGACCGACGATGATTTATGTGGCCTAGTTTGTAAAAAGTTTTTCTGTCAACTGTGAGTTGTGGATTCGATTACCGTTGAAACCAAGGTATGTTAAAAAAGAGTTTCATAACGGTTTTAATATAAGACTTATTTAACATATTTCATGATGATTGGACGAGATAACCACATAGCAATTAACCTTTTAAGTTGTACAGTATACAACGAAAGGGTAATAATACAAATGTAAAAAGTAAGAGAAAACGTAAGAGCTACGATATGTGAGAAGGTTTGGGGGTCTAGAGGGGCCGGAAGATATGCTATGGCAAATAGGGTGGATGCTAACAGAAAAATCTGGCTATCTGGTGATTTGTTCTCTTTTTCTACGTTTAAACAGCGTCATATTATGTCTGCTTCTTCTTCATCTTATTTTAGGCCTGTTGACCTGTTATGGTACTGCATCATTGTTTGCCTCTTGTGACGTCGACTGCCAGCTGTCTTTCCATCTTTTGGGAGGTCGTCCTGGAGGTCTGCTTGCTTGGATGATACTGTCCCTGGACATTCTTACGACTCTTGGTTCCGCCATTCTGGATACGTGTTCGTTCCAGAACCTTTTTGTCTGTCATCACCATCTGACAATATCTTCAACTTCGCACGTCCTTCTGATTTCTGTGTTTCGTACTCTATCACGAAGGGTTTTGCCAGCGATACTCCTGAGTACCTTCATTTCGAAGGAGATTTTTGGTTCTAACAGTGTCGGCTCTGGACTCTATGATGTATGTCATTATGGGGCGGACACATGTCTTGTATATCCTCACCTTGCTTTGGATGTTCATATGCTTGTTCTTCCAGATAGTGTTATTTAAACATCCGAAAATAGCTGCGGCCTTTTGTGATTGTTCAAGCACTTCGCTATAGAGATAATTATTGCACATTATGCTAGCAACCAAGTATTTAAACTTTGTTACTTGTTCAATCGGTGTGTCGTCGATCACCACACTGCATCCAACTTGCTCTCTGGCTAGAGTCATGCATTTAGTCTTGCTGATGGAGACAGACATGTTGTATTTTTTGGAAGCATATTATGTGTGTGTATAAATTCACGAACGATAAAAATCATAAGAGTTTAAAGAAAGAGAAAAAAAATAACTGTGAGATATGAATTTCTTAGGACCTTTTGTTACAGCATGCGGCTAACAGCCTATCAAAGAACTTAATCCTTTTTGCCTTCGTATAAACGCTGGGGAGATGGAACTGATGTGTAACGACTGACACCCTGATAAAGACGCCCCCCTGTGCATCAATGGTCCATGACAATAGGGTTGATAACATTAAGTAAATGAGTATCACGTTTGCAGGGAACGGGGGTCTCGCGAATGAAAATGTATTTAAGATAACAAGAAATATGGTTTTAATTTAGAATTAAAACACATTATCAGTGCAAATACGAGCGAGGAGTTAGGAGCTTTTGGAAGTCTTCTTATTTAAGTAGACACATGAGGGAATAACTTATGCAAATCTAGAGTGTATCATGTGGTAGATGAGATGATGATGCGATTAGAAATGTGTGTGTGTGTGTGTGTGTATCTTTACTTGGTATTAAAGTAAGTTTGTAAGGATATAAAGTAAAGATTTGAATGTTTCAAGTATTCAGGAAATTATATATTGGTTGATGCAAAAGTTATGACCGTTTTTTACATATACAATTAAACATTTTTTTTTTAGATTTGTATTATTTATTTAATCAATTATATAATTTCCATCAGTTCTTATAACCTTCTCCCATCTTTCTATCAACTTATTAATACCTAAGTGGAAAATTAGTGTAAAATTCCGTGGATTTTGATGCGAAAAATGTAGTAAGGGATGTTTTTACCTGCTCTATTGTATCAAATTTTTTGTCATTTAAAAAAAATTGCAGTGATCGGAATAAATGAAAATCGGAAGGAGCAAGATTTGGAGAATACGGTGGATGCTTGATAACATCCCAATTCAACTCATTTAGCTTGTGTTGGGTCATCATAGCCACATGTGGTCGCGCGTTGTCGTGATGAAACACTACCCCTTTTCTGTTTACCAATTCTGGTATATCCTTTTGAAGGGCGATGTTCAATTTCGATAATTGCTGACAATATCGTTTTGCTGTAATTGTCTGATTGCGTTCCAAGAGTTCAAAATACACAATACCCTTACACTCCCACCAAACACAAAGCATTACTTTTTTTTGATGGATTTCGGCCTTCGAAGTTGTTAATGGGGCTTGTCCAGGTATAGCCCAATGTCTTTTTCTTGTCACGTTGTTGTACACGACCCATTTATCATATCCCGTTACCAAACGATGCAAAAAAGGTTCATGTTTTTGTCTCGCACTCAAAGCAACGCACGTTGAAACACGATCCAAATAAATTGGCAGCCGACAATTGATGAGGTATCCAAACGTCGTACCGCGAAACCATCCCCATACGCTTCAAATGTCTTAATACGGTTGTTTGGTTGACTCCCATCATCGACGCGATCTCCCTGGTGGTTAGACGTGGATTGGTGTCAATTATGACTTTTAACTTATCATCATCAGACTTCAATGGCCGGCCGGTACGTGGTTTATCAATTAGTGAAAAATCCCCAGATCGGAATTTTGTAAACCATCTTCGTACCTGTCGAACTTTGATGACATCTGCTCCATACACTTCGCAAATGTTTTTGGTTGCCACACTCGCGGTATTGCCTTTACGGAATTCATAAAGTAAACAATGACGTAAATGCACTTTATCGACCGACATTTTGAAAAAATACAAGGGCTCTTCACTGTACTCTGGCCAGGCCAAAACTGAATAGAAAGTAGGGGTAAAGCATCCTTTATACAATGGAATCATTTAAAAGAAGAACCTTTTCATAATTTCTTACCTGGGAATTTTTTTACCTGGGATCATAAAAAAACGGTCGTAACTTTTGTATCAACCAATAGAATTTGTGATTAAGGAGGTAAGAATACTTCGTCATAGATCTTGCTCGATGAAGCGGTTCTTATTATTCAACGACAGTAAATAAAATTATATTTTATTTCATTTCAACGTCTTATGACGTTTTTGATATTTAAATTAAATTTGATTTTATAAAATTAAAATGAAATAAAATAAATTTCAATTAAATAAAATTAAGCGAAGAAAAGTAAATAATTAAATTTACTTAAATTAAAAATTTTATTAATTTAAATAAATGAATTAGTTAAAATTAATAAAAATTTAATAATTAATTAAAATTAAATAAATTAAAAATATATTTTTTAATTGAAATTAATTTTTAATTTATATCCATAATACATCATAGACACGCTACGCGCATGCACTGTGTGTACATGTAGCATAAGTCAACCAATAAAGGCTCGTGTATTATATTAAAATTTAATTAAAAAAGTTATTATAAATATCGTTAACAAATGGAAAAAAAGCAATGCATAAAATCAACTTTTTCTAGGAGCTAAGAAGTTTCACTTCTACCGCGCGAGAGTCTCACGCATCTGTTTTTTTATGTATGTTTTACATTGTACTGCTCAGTTGGAAGAGATTTTCCCATGGCAAGTTATACTATATACATCAAAAGTTTATAACTATATTAATTTTAGGAAGTGGTTTCTTCCCCTCTTTAAATTTACGAACTACAATAGATAAGCAAACTTAAGGCATTTTATGATATTTTAGAGCTGCTGTTTAGCTCCTTCTCAGCGTTATACTTCAGTGTTAGAAATATGATGATACCAAGATAAGCAAACTTAAGGCATTTAATGGTATTTTAGAGCTGCTATTTAGCTCCTTCTCAGCGTTATACTTCAGTGTTAGAAATATGATGATACCAAGATAAGCAAACTTAAGGCATTTTATGGTATTTTAGAGCTGCTGTTTAGCTCCTTCTCAGCGTTATACTTCAGTGTTAGAAATATGATGATACCAAGATAAGCAAACTTAAGGCATTTAATGGTATTTTAGAGCTGCTGTTTAGCTCCTTTTCAGCGTTATACTTCAGTGTTAGAAATATGATGATACCAAGATAAGCAAACTTAAGGCATTTAATGGTATTTTAGAGCTGCTGTTTAGCTCCTTCTCAGCGTTATACTTCAGTGTTAGAAATATGATGATACCAAGATAAGCAAACTTAAGGCATTTAATGGTATTTTAGAGCTGCTGTTTAGCTCCTTCTCAGCGTTATACTTCAGTGTTAGAAATATGATGATACCAAGATAAGCAAACTTAAGGCATTTTATGGTATTTTAGAGCTGCTGTTTAGCTCCTTCTCAGCGTTATACTTCAGTGTTAGAAATATGATGATACCAAGATAAGCAAACTTAAGGCATTTAATGGTATTTTAGAGCTGCTGTTTAGCTCCTTCTCAGCGTTATACTTCAGTGTTAGAAATATGATGATACCAAGATAAGCAAACTTAAGGCATTTTATGGTATTTTAGAGCTGCTGTTTAGCTCCTTCTCAGCGTTATACTTCAGTGTTAGAAATATGATGATACCAAGATAAGCAAACTTAAGGCATTTAATGGTATTTTAGAGCTGCTGTTTAGCTCCTTCTCAGCGTTATACTTCAGTGTTAGAAATATGATGATACCAAGATAAGCAAACTTAAGGCATTTTATGGTATTTTAGAGCTGCTGTTTAGCTCCTTCTCAGCGTTATACTTCAGTGTTAGAAATATGATGATACCAAGATAAGCAAACTTAAGGCATTTAATGGTATTTTAGAGCTGCTGTTTAGCTCCTTCTCAGCGTTATACTTCAGTGTTAGAAATATGATGATACCAAGATAAGCAAACTTAAGGCATTTTATGGTATTTTAGAGCTGCTGTTTAGCTCCTTCTCAGCGTTATACTTCAGTGTTAGAAATATGATGATACCAAGATAAGCAAACTTAAGGCATTTTATGGTATTTTAGAGCTGCTGTTTAGCTCCTTCTCAGCGCTATACTTCGGTGTTAGAAATATGATGATACCAAGAAATTCTGAACGTTTTCAGAGGAAACATTATGAATATTTTCACCTTACTTAGCATTCTGATCTTCATGGTCTAAGTATCGAAACCACAAAGGAGAATTATTAAAGATATCGTTTATAGTAACCATACGTTTCCGTAGTTTAGGACAAGTTTTATCGTAACAATAAATTAAAATTTCAAATAATGAGAAAACAAGAAATTTCGTGAAATAACAAGTTGTATATATTAAATAACACTTTTGTTGTATACAGTACAACCTGGTGAGCTTATTACTATGTGGCAATATCTTCTAGCCAACCAGAAAGATGTCCAAGAGACCTTAAGTGAAAACCAGAAAGGATTCCTTTTTTAAACATCTGGGTTACAACGGGAATCGAACCCGCGACCTTCCGGCTGGGAGACAAACGTCTTACCAACTAAGACACAGAGGTCACCGTATACACTACATTTAAAGTGTTATTTAACTTTAAAAAAGCTGATTTTACCACTTTTACATTTCAAAATGTGAAACAAATTTTTTTGTAATTTATTTTTATCAAACACTGTTTATTCCACTTTTTTATGACGGTATAACCCTACCGGTTTCAAGGCTTTCACGTCATCTTCAGTGAAGATGAGGTGAAAGCCTTGAAACCGGTAGGGTTATACCGTCATAGAAAAGTGGAATAAACAGTGTTTGATAAAAATAAATTACAATGTCTTTAAACCTCCACAATGTTAATGCCTTAACTATAAACAACACATTTTTTTCATACCGAAAACACTGTAAAATCGAAAAAATATTTGCCTGAAAAATTAATTTGATTTTCCAATATTGAATTTACATTAGCTTCATTTACTCGTAGAATTGTATTTTTTTAGCTTTTCGTTCAAATTAAAACGAAAAAATAAACTGTTTTAAAATAAATGCCTCCTCCAATGCGCTTTAAGCTTTTATAATAAATCTGCACTGTGGTTTTTACACCATGAAAAATGGGACCTGATTAATGAAGCCATTAAAAATGTCATGGGATACGGTATTTACTATTATCATTATCAACAACATATACGAGTATGTTCCATCAAGAATACAGGGCTGCAAAAAATGCCTCCATCCAAATCGATCCACTGGCTGGCCCTTCAAATCATAATGTGGTCAAACAATCTAAAAGAAATATTGATTCATAGTACAACCTAAATATTATACTTAATGCTTTCTTATCGTTATATTATTTGATTGGAACTCAGAGTCGGACATCATACGCTAAAAACTTTATAGTTTGGAAATGAAACCAGGTGTCATCTTATTTAACCTTTCCTTCCCGGTGTTGGGTATCTTCTACACGTTGTTTCAAATAACCATCAATATCTCTATAAATATAATAAATACAAGGTTAAGATTCTAGGTATTCCTCCATAATATATTTACGCATTGATTTAAAAATAATATTGATAATAATCAGAATTTATCGTATTAAGTATTTTCTGAATATCGGAAACAAATTTGCATTTAAACGCTGTGAGTGCCTCGATCTTGGGTCTTGACGATAGGTGAAAAGTATGCGGGAAACGCGACACTATATTTGCATCTCACTTTTGCATACGTCACTGAATAGCGAGGAGCGCAATTGTCTCCACCTCACAAGTGTAAGCGACGCCCGAGTTAGCCCCCAGCCCTGCCGCGCTGCAGTAGCTGTTAAGCTGGCAACGAGACTAGACCTACGCCCGTTCCGTAAGCGGTGCCAGATGGTTTTTTAAATGTTTTCAGCAAATAAATCTCAATTATTATAATTTTTAACTTCAATTATAATTAATCAAGGGGATTATCTATGAATGTTCTTATTTTTCCGATTTAAAATCGCTAATTTTTGATCGCGTACTCACTACCCAACACCGGAACATGCGTTTCATTTTTATCACCGTAAGGGAAGGGTTAAACAAGCTACGATAAGTTTGTATGAATTTTAACTTGTAATGCTAGTTCCTTCAGTGAAAAGTTATTTAGTTTTTAGGTCGTTTTACGAATTCAGACTTTATATTTTTGGGTAATATAACCATTTGTAGCGAAAGGGTGCAAATGGAGCGTGGAACAACTACATAGTCACGAGTTTATTAAATATGGTAGATAAAATTTTTGTGACAGTCAATATGTTACGTGTGAGAAACAATCAGCGCGCTGCGAACATGCGTCAGCATGGCCAGGCGGCTCAGCAGGGTTCACATGTCTGTGACATTTGCGGGAGAGAGTGCGCATCTAGGATCGGGCTGTTCTCTCACAGAAGATCACATGATCGACGTGGAAAAACGGTTCAAGACTGACGTTGGAATGGTGAGGGGATCCTCGAGTACGATGCCCGGCAACAACAACGACGAGATAAGAACTTTATGAAAGAATTTTGATAAGACGACTTAAAATATCTTCATCGAAAATGGAGGATGGCAAGGTGCTTTTTGGGTGATAAAAGATGCATAGGCCAGATTTTTGCATTATTGGACATATCTGAGAAATATTTGGAAAAACAGGAAAAGGTTTTTTTATACAATACATTTGTATGTTAGACTTAGAGAAAGTGTTTGATAGGGAAAGAGAACAAAGTTGTAGAAAGTGTTGAAAGGTTATGACGAGAACTTACTGAACGGTTTATAATAACAAAAAAACGTACAGCAAGGGTGTGTGATGTCACCTTGGTTGTTTGATTATTATTGTTGTTTGATTATATTACTATTAAGCTTCATGTGTATTTAGATTTGAAAGGTGGTGAGAAGAGTATTAGAATGAGGAAAATTAATTTTTGCGGAATTTTGTATGCTGATGATATGGTAAATTAGTAGTAAAACGTGGTCTTCGAACCGGCAACATTTTGTACAGATATATTGTTTTATATTATATTTTCACTGTATGGATTAAAACATTTCGGTTTATTGCAGTGTAACAGTTTTTTTAAATCAACTAAAAAAAATTTTGAAGAGATTTTAAATGAAAACCAGACTGTATTTGGAAAAAATTGGTTCTAATTGCAATCAAACCCGCAACCCCCTAAGCTGTAAGACAGGTGTTTAACTATCTAGCTCACAGAGGTCGGTGGGTAAGTTAACTGACAGCCATGCAGCTCTTTTTTCATCATAATCGCTATTATTATTTTGGACAAGCCGTGGAAAATGTAAATCCAGGTGCTTCCCCAAGCGGGGTCGATAATATACCCTAAAGCAATAAATCAGAGCAGCCTTAATCCCTTGAGCCGCCTTCATATTCATTGTTATTTATTGCTTCAGGTTATCTGTTAACAGAAAGCTTTTAAACTTTTCCGGACAAATTGAAAATTCATTAAAAAGATTTAAATCACAAGTCAGTACATCGATGTACAGATTTTTTTAAACGTTTTAAGCAAATTCATATCCTACAGATTTAAGTTATTAGAAGTATTCTTATTCCTCTTGGTCTAGGTCGTATGACCTGTTTGCGATGGTGGGCTGTCTAGGGATGATGACGTCCAGCTGTCCTTCCACATTTTCTCCTGCCGCTAGGGTTTTCAGTCTTAGCAATTTTCTCAAGTCTCGTATCCTCCATGTGGTCTACATGATCCTTTCAGAAGCGCCTTCTGCTTCTTCCCCCCTCACTATATCTTCAACACCACAGACAGACTTTATTGTCTCATTTCTGATCCGATGTCTACGAGTTCTGCTCTAGAAGTGAATGTAGTAAATGAATGTGGAAGATAATGTAGTAAGAATGCTGATTAGAAGGGAATGTAGTAAACTTAAAGCTGTTATATTTAGTAAGATGAGGAAATGTATTCGAAGATGGTTTGGACATGTAGAACAAACGCACGAAGAAATATAACAAAAAAAATATATGTACGAGTAGTATAAATTTGAATGGAACGTATGTTAGAGGAAAATAAAGGAAAGTAAAGTAAGGACAAGTTTATGATTTTTTGAAAGAAAAGAAGGTAAATTATCAATTAAAATAAGGTTATTTTATTTTTTATCTGTTAATTTGAACGTCATAATTAATTGACCATTCGTCAAATATTTCTTGTGCCATTCAAGCTCGTTGGTTTAAATCCTTTTAGTGGCATTTTCGGCTGAAAAAAAATGTAATACTATTTTTTTTATTTGCTTTAAACAGGTTTTTTAAACAGCTGAAAAAATTATGTTAAAATGCGTGCACTAAGAAGATTACATGTTTTGACAATGTATGTCAGAATATGAAATGAATTGATTTGAAATGAGGGAAACCTTTGATGATGTGTTGAGTAAGATTAAGAAGAGCACTATAAACTAGTTTGTGTTCGTGGAACGAATGAACGAAGAAAGACTGACAAAGCAAGTACAGTGCGAGTGTGAGTGAAAGGTTTTTTTAATAATATATATCACCGAAGTCATAGGTATCCTTATACTCTTAGGCGAAAAAAGTGCCTGCGTCATTTGTGGGGAGTAGCACAGTGCGAGGTTCGAACCGACGACATTCCGCAAGTCCAGTGCGGTACAGCATAGCCATGCACAAATCAATTGTATGATACTCGTATTTTGACAGAAGGAAAGGATAAAAGTCAGAGAAATCGTAGAAGCTAGATAAAGTAAAGTAAGGATAAATGTATGTAAGCGTAGAAGAGGCGAAATATGTATGTCCTCTCTACCTACTCGGACAGCAAAAAAGAGTGATGATATGTATGTCAACTCTATAGGTTGAAAAATCATCGTTGGTTTTGATGGAGTGCATATTACAAGTGTATTATACGAGTATTACATTAACATACATATACATTCCATCATGTCATCACCGCATTGGGGTAGCATTATAAACCATCTTAAGGTGATGTTTTTCCCTTCTCAGTTTATTAGCTCACATAAGAGTACCTAATACTTACATTCTGGGTAACAGACACATCAGTTTTTAGTTCTCGTTTATTCTTAATGCATTTTGAGTAACAAATGATAAGTAAACAGTTACATTTTTTTTCAGTTTTAAGTTCACAGTTATTCTAAATGTATTTCGGGTAACAAATGAGAAGGTAACAGTTATATATTGTTTCCAGTTTTTAGTTCACAGTTATTCTAAATGTATTCCGGGTTACAAATGAGAAGTTAACAGTTATATATTGTTGTCAGTTTTTAGTTCACATTTATTCTAAATGTATTCCGGGTAACAAATGAGAAGTTAATAGTTATATATTGTTTTCAGTTTTTAGTTCACAGTTATTCTTAATTTATTCCGGGTAACAAATGAGAAGTTAACAGTTATATATTGTTTTCAGTTTTTAGTTCACAGTTATTCTAAATGTATTCCGGGTAATTAATGAGAAGTGAATAGTTATATATTGTTGTCAGTTTTTAGTTCACATTTATTCTAAATGTATTCCGGGTAACAAATGAGAAGTTAACAGTTATGATATATATTGTTGTCAGTTTTCTGAGTGACAAATAAGAAGTAAACAGTCATTTTTTTTATTGGGGTTGCTTTGGCGTTAAACGGTCTGAGAATAAATGTTAGAGATATTGGTGGCGTGTGCAGTTTTATGAAACACTTGAAACAACTCGTTCTTAAAGTTCCTATCAAAATTCATGATTATGTATAAACTACACAGATACATTGCACGAGACCATTAGTATCACAATAAATTGTAAACCAATACCCAGTTCTACAAAAAGTGTACACCTGAAAAAAAAATCAGCATAACAATTTTCCTGAAAAGCTGAATTATTTTTCAGGGATTTAAACATTGATCAGTTCACAACGAAAAACCAGGATACGTATTGTGCTGCAAATATTTACAAAGCGGATTTTTATCCCGGTCGTGTTATATCGGCATTTTCATAAAATATCCGATATCTATCAAATGGCTTAGCAAATAAATCAAATGGAAACCGGAACGTGAAACAATTTATTGCCAAAAATAAAGTGTTGCTAGAAAAGGTTACTTCGGTTCGAATTTCAGCCATTAAGGGTTAATTTTTTTTGCAATACCTCACTAAAATGGTTTATGGCGGATAAATGTTGAACAAGCGAACAAGTTTTGTACAGAGCTTAACCACGAAACGACGAATAAAAAACTGTCGAATTTAATTGAAGGAACATTTTTTTTGTGCAAAATAACTTTGTTAAATCTATAATTAATTAAATACAAAATTAAAACAGCTAACTTTGATTTCTTCTCGACGTTTTCCTGTGTATTTTTAAGCGCATTTCAACGCATAATTTTTCCTTCTCTATGATAATAAAAGGACAATTTATATAGTGCTGATCAGAGAACAAATTCTCCTCAATAGTAAATCGGAATTTAAATTCACTATTATAGACGGTTTAAAAATATGATTGAAAAAAACAAGTAAAGTATAGGGATATAGATGGCGGTGGCAGTAAAATTAAAAACTTCCCCGTGTCTGCATATGTTTAGAAAAAAAAGTTTTTGGTAAGAAAACAACCGAAAACTTATTTAGGGAAGACGAGCTACCTTTAGAGATATGTCCTTGAAGGGAAGAGATGATGAGGATGATTTGTTGATAAATAATAAAACACGTTAGATCGCAATGCGGAAAGAGAGTCTGTCCTTTTTTATTAGTAACGTAGGTATTTATATCTTTTTAGAATGTGCGCGAGAACGCGCTCGCGATGTGCCTACGTCTCGCTTCTGTGAATGCAAAACGATAAATTGTTGTATGTAGGTAACAATCTATTTACGGAACCGGCGAGACAGCGTGGTGCGTTCTCTCTCTAGTATGGAGTGCGGTCCGCTCGGCTATGAGATGAATGGCCGGCGGGTGACCTTCGGACTTGTTTACTTAGATTTATCGAGGAATCCGAAGGTCATTTCATCGGTCATTGACCATATGTATGAACGCCGAGTGTGCGACCGCCACACCATTATAGATCTTCTGAAATGTAGTAGTAACACATTCGGCCTTAAGTGGAGTGTATCTATGTAGTGTCTAGCTGTACATATTTTAAAACCTTTATATCTAACACTTAACTGAAATTACATAATGACTTCTTGTTTATTTTAAAATAATAAATAAAACCCATTTAAAATGAATCCCATTTAAGTATTACTCAAGCAACCAAACATTAACCACAAACATCAAAGATCATCAATCCCATTTAAGTATTATTCAAGCAACCAAACATTAACCACAAACATCAAAGATCATCAATTCATTAAATATTGTGCAATAATCAACACTATATTACTGTTGAAATAATTTAATGAACATGTTAAAATGACTCGAGTCAGTACTTTATTGATTGATTTATTAAAAAGATATACGACACTTACGCGCCCTTTAAAAATCATAACATTTTGTGATCAAGGGATAAAATTTCAAAACTTGTAAAATTGAAAACACCTAATTGAAAACTACCATTCGTTCGATATTAATCGTGGTTTGAGGATTCTACATAAAAACCGAAAGGGATTGCATCTTGACAATTTGGAAATTCTCGAGATTAAAAAATCTATAAAATTAAATTAAAATACTATCAATTACCTAACCAATTTTCATAATAGCCCTTTGCTTAATATGTTTCTAATTTAAAATCCCCCCCTGTCTTAAAGATTCACATTCACTTTCACATATTTTTTCCCCGCCCCATTCACCATTGTTTTATATCTCTCCCCACTTCACTCCCCCTACCTCACCTCTTTTATATTAGGTTATTAACACTTGTACAGAATATATTTTATCAACTTAGTTTATATTCACCTGACAAAGAAGACGGTGGTCTTCGAAACTAGTTGCGAACCTAAATTAAACCTGTGGTGAACACAAAAATATAAAATAAGTTTTTTATTTTACTTATTTTTTCCTTTTATGCTTATAAAATTAACGCAAATCAGAACACAGTTTTTTATTTTTTTTATCCACTTTGCACGATTTCTCCTGTTATACAAAGAGGATCTGCTTGTAGCGTTAGCTTATTCGTTAGGAAGAATATCAGCCAGGATTATTCTCATGCTGCTAGGCGGTGCCGAGAATATATCAACCGTGTCATTCAGTTGGTTCAATATCTCTATACCACGCGTGACTGAGTGTTTAGCCATGATATTCGTCCTATAAGTTGGTATGTAGAACAGAGGGTGATTCCTTGCACGGCTATATTTATTGGGTACATATAAACTTAGTGTTTCTAGAATCGCGGGACAGTTAAATCAACCTTGAAAAACCTTAAGTGGCGCCTGAAATCAACTTTATATAGTACAATGACACTAAAAGAAAAAATACTTATAAATATACTGATAAAATCATCAAAAGAAAAAAATTATTTAATAAAAAAACATTGAGTTAAAATTTAAATGATATGACCAGTCTAAGATCAAGAAAATACCAAAGATTAATCATGCTGATCTCAACGGTATCTAGACGAACTATTAAATTTTGCATTCTCACGATTAATGAACAACAACGTACCACTGTCAGTAGCAAATTATTATTGACACATTTGAATTGTAATATATTCCGCGTATTTCTACCAGGAGTGTCAAAACTAACTTGGGCTAATATATCGGGGTTATAAACTGTATTATAAATAACCTTTTATACGGAAACATCAAATCGAATATAATCCTTATTTCAGAGAATTGAAGACGACAGGTGTAATTCAATAAGAGACCGTAGTCAAACATGGCACGTGGGATGCTGGGACGAAAATTAATATATCTCAGAAATGTTTTTTGGACCCTTTCAATTATGGGTAAGATAGTTTGGTGACCAAATTATAAAGCATTTTAAAAATATATATCTTACTTATAAAATACTACACTCATTTTGGGTTGGATTTTTTTTTTTTACAAGTTACGCTAAAATGTGAGACCATTATGTCACATCATCCTCATTCATTATGTTATCTCTATAAATTTCATAAGGTTGACGATGGATTTCAACTACTTTACAGTTTTTCACTGAAAGAAATCTTATTACTGAGTCATTTTATTTATTTATTTTTTTCAAAACAGGCTTTTACTTTGAAAAATACAAGACATTAAAAAATAAGCCAATTAAATAGAAAAAAATTAAAAAATTATATAAAATAAAAAATAATGCATATGCATACAAACGAGTTTATACACACAAACATATGATACACATATATTCAGTCGCTTAAGTATGTTGATGAGTGCTTTCTAACGCGCTCAATCTAAGAAGAAAATTTACTTTTGCTTTTGATAATGTGATATGAAATATGTCAATATCCGAAGCAGTCCCGTTCAGAAGAGTTAAGGCCCTTCCAACAGACATAGCGGCTGGAAGACCCGTTCTTGCGTATGTTATTGAGAATAGTTCTTGCCGGCGCAGTCTAGTGTAATTGTTAGGAACATTTAACGCTAATCTTTGTAGTAATGCTGGACAGATCACAACTCCTCGAACGAGTTTGACAACGTATACCAGGAGACGCAGATCTCTTCTTACGCTCAAGGAGTTATACCCGAGCATGCCCAGCAGAAACTGAGGAGGATAAAGTTACGGATAGACACCAAACTCACTCATATAGAGATATCGTAGATATTTTTTTTGTACTTTCTCAACCATGAGTGAGTTCTGCGCCCCCACCGGGCTCCAAATGCAAGCGTTGCTTTCTAGTTTGCTACGGATCAATGAATTAAACATGAAGGTACTACGCAGTTGGCGAGATTCTCAATTGTAGCACACATTTGAAAACACTTATTTTTGAACAAGTAACAAAGACACAAACTTCTCTTTACCACTGTAAGTTGCGTTCTGAGTTACACCATACTATTACGCTACGATAACGTCGTTACCTTCTCTTCTTCAAGCATTACTTTCCAGATAGCTCCCGTTTGTGATATTTTTTTATAATATGAACAAGATTTAATTAAGTCGAAAGTAACCACTCTAATTTCTGATGCGGACATATTAAGGGTGGCTAAAAAACTGGAATAGGTATGTCACTCACACTTATTCATTTTCGTACGCGGGGCGTAGGGTACCATCAGGAATTCAACCCAAAACCTGGAGGAATACAACCAAGGAGATGGAGGTTGTCGAAAGACAAACGAAAGTATGAAAATAATTTAAATACTCGAGCCCCACACAATATACAAATCAAGTCGAATGGAGAAACTTTTTGGCCTTTGCTTGTTCCATTGTGAAAATGTAATTATATTTATTAAGTTTACTTAGACTGAATGTTCATAGATATACTCGTATATCGACACGCTGTATACCATGCGGGTCAGATAAGCCCAGACCTTTTGATAGCTTCCCTCTTAAACGTACTTTGGTTTCTATTGCAGTGAAATATATCTTTAATTTCATGGTATATAACATATGTACATAGTATATTGCTTTAAATAAGAGTATTTATTTATTATTGTATATCACAGACAACAATCCTTTTAAATTCAGATGTATAACTTTTTAGTCAGTGGCCGTGGTCTAGCGGTTTTCATTCGTTATAAGCAAGCGAGCAACTTAAGTCTGATTCCTGGTGTATTCACATCCAGACTAATTTTATTCTACAATCAAGACCAAATTATATCTCAATTTATGTTTTTTTCGGTTTTTAAAATCTACCAAGCAACATGAAAACGAATCTATATAAATCTGCCAAACAAAAGACAGAGGCATATAAAAAAAAACATAAAAATAGCGTTTTAAATATCTACTAAACCAAAGACAGTAAAGACCTCTGTGGCCTACTTGGTAATACGCTTGTCTTCAGACACGATGGTTTAACCTTTCCTTCCCTGTGTTGGGTATCTTCTACACGTTGCTTCTAATAACCATCAATATCTCTATAAATATAATAAATACAAGGTTCAGATTTTAGGTATTCCTCCATAATATATTGACGCATTGATTTAAAAAATAATATTAATAATAATCAGAATTTATCGACTACATCGTAAATATTTCGTGAATATCGGAAACAAATTCGCATTTAAACGCTTTGAGTGCCTCGATCTTGGGTCTTGACGATAGGTGAAGAGTACGCGGGAAGCGCGACACTATATTCGCATCTCACTTTTGCATACGTCACTGAATAGCGAGGAGCTCAATTGTCTCAACCTCGCAAGTGTAAGCCACGCCCGAGTTAGCCACCAACCCTGCCGCGCCGAAGTAGCTGTTGGGCTGGCAACGAGACTAGATCTACGCCCGTTCCGTGAGCGTTGCCAGATGGTTTTTTAATGTTTTCAGCAAATAAATCTCAATTATTATAATTTTTAACTTCAATTATAATTAATTAAGGGGATTATCTATGAATGTTCTTATTTTTCCGATTTAAAATCGCTTATTTTGTGATCGCGTACTCACTACCCAACACCGGAGCGCGCGTTTCAATTTTATCACCGTAAGGGAAGGGTTAAAAAAGAATTTCTTTCTGGATTTCCCTTAATGCCTCTAACATATTTCTGGTTAGTTGGAAGAGGTTGCCGTATGACTTATTACCATGTGGCAATCTCTCCTAACCTTTTGTAATGTTATACAACTAAATTGTTGTACAATAATTTGATCTCCTTGACATGGGAACTTTGAGTTTGATCTGTTCATACAACGAAAATATATAACAGTATAATTTTATCATCTTTGTCACATTTTCTATTACTTTTGGGACGTGGTGTTATTGTTGAAAAAGTTTAGAACTCGAAAATAGATTGCTGTCAGATTGGAGTGTAGGAGGTGGAAAAACGGAGGTTCAGCGAGGGAGAAGTCCAGCGAGGAGTATTTCCCTAAGGTGCAAGCGCGGGTGGCAGACAACTTTCTAGACCGGAGTAATCTAATTATCCAAATAAAATATATCTTCATCACCAGGGGCAATGCCATCTGGTGACATTCTGGACAAAAACATCATTGCGCCATATGTTATTGTGCAGAACGCAAACAATGATAATACGCCAGACTTTCATAACTCACCACAAATCATTCACCTCTTCTACATCTATACACCTTATCATACAGCTCCTTTAATTTGTCTGAATTTTTACGTTGCCTTCTTTCAAAATATATTTCTCTTCATCCAACCATACTTTTCTTGATCTTCTTCTACCACACATTTATTTTACATTTGCGCTTTATATTTATTAGTCTCTCTTCATCCATTCATTATACATGGCCAAACTATCTCAGAGTGCTCGTTTTCATCTTACTCGACACATCAGTTTTAAGTTCACATTCATCCCTTAACACTTCATTCCGTAATATTTCATATAGTTTCACTTAATGCATTCGTCTTAGTGCACACTAGCTACAGTACCCGGCGGTAAGTAATACACATGGCTTTGTAGAGCATTATCTCTGTCGCACGATGCGCTAACAGTCTGGCACGCAACAACGTGACGGAACACGTGTATGAATGACAGAGACGACGCTCTACAATGCCGAAATTAGCCGATTATGACCGACAGTCTCTTTCTTAGTCCAATGTGTATTACTTACCGCCGAGTACTGTATAGCATTTACTTAGATCTTTCCAAAATTTACCCACGGCATGTGTCACTACAATATATCAAAGTAGGTAAAAAAATACTGTTGTGGACAGTCATCTTAGCAGATTTGGATATTGTCCGATTATTATGGTATTTGTATAAGTGCCCCATTGAATTTGTTTCCTATCGCTACATGCCTTTGGACATCTATCGTATATCTTCCATCATGTAAGAAAATATTTCCTTAACTACAGAATTCCTCAGCTTGTTTCAATCTTGCACAAGTAACGCTCTCGTGAAATAAGTGTAGTACATATTGTATTGCATTATTATGTTACACTTTATTTACATACGGTACAACTAAGTTAGATTATTGCAAGGTGGAAATCTCTCGACCAGCGAGAAAAATATTAGAGCTAAGCGAAATCAGGCTAGAATTCTTTTAGGATATAAAAAGGGAAGTTCTGAAACTTATGGCCGCAGCAATTACCTTACACTAAACGTGTTTTTTTGTAATATGTTTCTACCTATCAATAGTAAAGGGCACAAACCTTAAATTGTAATGCCCTTGTGGATAATTTGCTATTTAAAGGACGCTTAATAAATAGTCTTTATTATTTAAAAAAAACAGGATCCAATGGGAATTGAATCCACAACCCACGAGTTGGAACTTGGACGACTTACTTACTAGCTGATAGAGATCGCGATAATGAAAAGATTGAGAGTAAATAAATATATATTTGTATGAAAGTCCACATGATACAAAGCAAAAAAATGTTGAAGATATATACTCTCGAGATGAAGATAATAAGATAAGATATATTCTCTCTATTACAAAATATTTATGATCGATCGGTCGTTGATGGGCTTCGTACTCAGGGATCCCCTCGCTATTCCAACGCCAATTCAATTAACAAGCGAAACTGTGGCGTAGTCGGGGATCCCGTCACTATTCCATCGCCAATTCAATTAACAAGCGAAACTGTGCCGTAGTTGGGGATCCCCCCGCCATTCCAACGCCAATTCAATTAACAAGCGAAACTGTGCCGTAATCGGGGATCCCCCCGCCATTCCAAAGCCAATTTAATTAATAAGCGAAGTTGTGTCGCAGTCGGGGATCCCCTCGCCATTCCAACGCTAATTCAATTAACAAGCGAAACTGTGCCGTAGTCCGGGATCCACTCGCCATTTCAACGCCAATTCAATTAACAAGCGAAACTGTGCCGTAGTGCGGGATTCCCTCGCCATTTTAACGCCAATTTAATTAACAAGCGAAACTGTGCCGTAGTCGGGGATCCCCCCGCCATTCGAACGCTAATTCAATTAACAAGCGAAACTGTGCCGTAGTCGGGGATCCCCCCGCCATTCCAAAGCCAATTTAATTAATGAGCGAAGTTGTGTCGCAGTCGGGGATCCCGTCGCCATTCCAACGCTAATTTAATTAACAAACGAAACTGTGCCGTAGTTGGAGATCTCCTCGCCATTCCAACGCCAATTCAATTAACAAGCGAAACTGTGCCGTAGTTGGGGATCCCGTCGCCATTTCAACGCTAATTCAATAACCAACGAAAATGTGCCGTAGCTGGAGATCCCGTCGCCATTTCAACGCCAATTCAATTAACAAACGAAAATGTGCCGTAGCCGGGGATCCCGTCGCCATTTCAACTCCAATTCAATTAACAAGCGAAACTGTGCCGTAGTCGGGGATCCTCTCACTATTCCAACGCCAATTAAATTAACAAGTGAAACTGTGTCGTGGAGTTTGTTTTCTTTTTAAGTGAGTTAGCCGTTGCACACCAGCAAGCTCACCGGCCACACCACTATACTGAATCCGATAGCACATTGAAATAAGACGATCGGAGCACACCGGTATCTTTTTTTTCCATATTTCTGAAAGAATAGATATGACCGAAGTAATAGGTACCCTTATACCCCCGATTTGTGGTCGGAAATAATGCCTAGGTCGTTCGAGGAGAGTAGCACAGCGTGTAATTTATACTGATAACCTTCCACACGAAAGTCCTGTGCGTGACTGCACAGCCATTCCCCTACATATATTTACCGTGCAGCCGTGAACCTCCTATATTACCAAGATATTTATAAATACTTTGTGGGTAGGTAGAAATGTATCGATGTTCATCTCTTCATGTAACAGCAGGTCACTTGTTATTTTATTCACGCTACATCCATTCACCATAACTATGATCAGATGCCACACATATACCCCTTGGTATTTTATTGGAAAAATCAGGGCCAGAACTGGATTACGTAGCGCCAAAATTATTCAATAATTTTTATCATCACCAACATCAATCCATGCTCCTATTAGAGTAGACCAAAATAACAAATGTCCGCTTTATTTTACTCTGACACCTCTTTTGCTTCTGCCACGTCCATACATGCATACTCTCGCATTATAAAAGCTTTTCACTCTATCTAATTTCAAGGTGTAGAAGAGCACTATGAGATGGTTAAGGCATGTAAAACAAATAAACGAATGAATGGAGAATGTACACGTATAACAAATATTTTGTGCAAATGTGAGTATGAGGCTTGAAAGAGGAAAAACAAGAAAAGTATACTTGGATCAAGTGAATTATATTTTTGATGAAGAAAACAGAAAGTCAGAGAAATTGGGTGTGGAAGATAAAGGATTTTTATCAAGATAGGAGAGTATGGCACTCTGTCATCTCCACCTAACCCGACAGGCAAATGGTATATTGCCATATTTTTCAAGGTCTCCCCAAACTTATACATTCTACACTACTCGTATAAAGAATTTGCCTAAATATTTCATCATTCATTCTTTCCTCATAGTCGTACCTTCTCAAAAGTCTTTTCTGCATCTTACACTGCAACATGTTTAATTTCGCATTATTTTTTCGCAACATTTTCTTATTCGTTTTCCTAGCAAGTTGCCAACAATACATTCACAGAAAAAATTTCGAATGCAGCAAAACTATTATTTGACGGCACTAGATCGGAAGGGGTGAACCGATGTAAGGGTAAGTGGAAATTGCGTAGGAAATTATTATAATTAACTATGTCACGTAAGATGCTGGAGGGTCAAATTGACCTGCATCAAAAATTATAAGGGTGCCGCAAAAGTCTTAAGCCAGGCCTTTAGATACAAACAGAACTATATGATATATTTCTATAAATCCACGTTATTCCCGTCACGTGGACAGGAGTTTCTATTATTGACACTTTTCTTATACGATATGAAATACGAGTATATAGATGTATTTCATTTTACTTTATGTTATAGTACGTACATATATCTCAGCACAACCTTATTTTATACATTTATAGCCAAGTTATACAATAGAATCAGAAAAGAGGCGTGTTTATTGGAAGGCTTAAAGCGTGTTACTTCGAAAATGTACTCGTACTTTGACAAGATTTTTATAGAGAAAATAAGTTTTATTTTTTATTAAAAAAAGAACAGGTGAATGTACTATAAACATAGTAGAAATGAGAATATAACGTAGATGTTTGTAAACAATGTATGCATTTATTGATGGTGCCGATTTAAAATTCATATGACTTAATTTTAATTGGGAAAATCAACATTAAATGAGAATATAGTGTAGATGTTGGGAAACAATGTATTTATTTATTGATGATGCCGATTCTAAATTCATATGACTTCATTATAATTGGGAAAATCAACATAAAATGAGAATAAAGTGTAGATGTTTGTAAACAATGTATTGATTTATTGATGATGCCGATTTTAAATTCATATGACTTCATTATAATTGGGAAAATCAACATTTAATGAGAATCCAGTGTAGATGTTTGGAAACAATGTACTTATTTATGGATGAAGCCGATTTTAAATTCATATGACTTCATTATAATTGGGAAAATCAACATTTAATGAGAATATAGCGTAGATGTTTGGCAACAATGTATTTATTTATTGATGATGTCGATTTTAAATTCATATGACTTCATTATAATCGGGAAAATCAATATTAAATGAGAATATAGTGTAGATGTACGAGCATGAAAACAATGTATATATTTATTGATGATGTCAATTTCGAATTCATATGACTTCATTTTAATTAAGAAAATCAACATTAAACGCTTTGATAATTATAAATTCCGTATTTATTTATTTTTCAGTGATAGCTGTTTTATATCAAATAAAGATATCAAATAATTAAAGTGTTTAATTTAAATTTTACTATTAGATGTTAACATAAGTTGTGTCCGTTTTTTTCCAAATTTAAAAATGAGCACCAAAAGTAAAACAAAATGGTAAGCGTCATTCGAAAGAAAATGTTCTGCTCTCCAAGATATTGTGTTTGTTTTTACGTTACATATATTATTTTGTAATTTATTTTTAACAAACACTGTTTATTCCACTTACAACATATATTATTTTATTTGATTACAAGCCTTCAAAATGGAATGTCAAGTAGACGAAATTGAGCATTTTCGACACCTCCTTCTGTTCGCGTTCAATCGAGGGAATAAAGCTGCCAAAGCTGCTCGTGATATTTGCGAAGTGTACGGAGAAGATGCTATGAATGAAAAGACAGCTCGTCAATGGTTTTTCCTTCAATAATGACGTCGAATTGCGGACATGGTTGGACGAATTCCTCGAGTCAAGACCGGATGGTTTTTATCGCACAGGCATTAAAAAAATTATAGAACGTTGGGAAGAAGTTACAAATAATGAAGGAAAATACATTATTGACTAATTTGTTGTAATTTTTTTTTTGTTATGTTCTCTTGTTCTCTTCATTAGGATAAAAACGGATACAAGTTATGTTAACACCCAATAATTATATTTATTTTCAATTAACGATACCTTTGGCTATTCTTTGTGATTGCGTATGATTGTCAGCCATCGATGAATGGAAGACGACTATGCATGTGTTGATGTATATTATGTAAGCTGTTGCACTTCAGCAAACATATAACTCATGTTTCTCAATCAAGCCGCTTATCAAGTTTGAAAGAATAAGAAGTAAAAACACATTGCTTCCAGCCAATATTCTGATGTCATTTGACCATCTTACTTGGGCTCCTCCAGCACTATTTTTTTCTATATTTGGTAAACTGTCTTGAGTGACCTTGGACTTAATGAAATTAAAAGCCTTATCTTAAATCTGATAAAAATACAGTGCTTAAATAACTTAAGCTTGCATGATGATGCTGCTCTACTCCCGACACTTTTACACATTTTGTATCCAGTCTTCCAAAATCTCCAGTTTTTGCGAGTCAGTCAGTATAATATGCAATAGACTGTTTAAGACGTTTAAAAACTTACACATGGGGGATGTGGGTTGATTCTCAACGATATTAGAAAAACAAGCAAAAGTCCCGGTCTGGTTTAGAATTAGTATTTTGGGTTTATGTTATTTTTAGGCGTATGGTAATATTGCCAAAATGTGCGACTACGAACAACGAGTAATATATCAAGTAGGTTGGTTTAATCTTTCCCTTCCTGTGCTAAAAAAATCCGCGCGTTTCGGTGCCGTGTATTCAATACAAATCAATACACATGTAAAAATAAGCGATTTAAAATCGGAAAAGTAAGAGCATTCATAGCCAATCGCTTAAATTAATTAAATTTGAAGTCAAAAGTGGTAATAATTAAAATTCGATTCCTAAAAACATAAAAAACATAAGCTGACGTTCACAAAACGGGCAAAGCGACCACCTTTACCGAAAGCCGCCGACCCACTGAACTAGAGAAGCGAGCGAACTGAGATTATATTTCTTGCGTTCCCATATACCGAAGTAGAGTGAGACGTGAATAGCGTCACTTCCTCACCCATAACGGGTTTTTTAGAATGAATATACCTACATCACAAACTGGCACACGTTTGATTGTATTGGTGAATTTATTCCCGATTTTCACAAGATATGTCCGATGTGGACGATAAGTGCTAATTAATATTAATATTATTTTTTTCATTCAATGCGTAAATGTATAACGGAGGAAAACCTAATATCTGAACCCAGTATTTATTATATTTATAGAGATATTAAAGTTTTCAGAAGCAATGTTTACTAGTTACACATCACAGGGAAGGAAGGGTTAAACCCAAAGGCCCCCTCCTATTTCCCTGTCGAGGCAAGCAAAGAAAACTCAGCACAAGACTATCTTGACACACAGCCTTATCCTTTTCCACATCCACACACTTTTCTCATCTCACTTCTACGATTTCTCTGATTTTCAAGGCTTTCTTAATTCAAAATATACTTTACTTGATTCAACCATACTTTTCTTGACCTTTCTCTTAGACGTCTTCCACTCACATTTTAACTTTACATTTGTTTTGTTAATCTTTCTTCTTTCATTTGTTCCACATGCCCAAACCATCGCAGTGTTAAGGCTCAATTAACAGGGACGAATACGATACTTTTTTGAGGACTTGTTTTTTAAGATATTTACATCAATAGAAATAAAGTAGACATTTTGAAAAAAATTTAATAACTTGAAGTATATAGGGGTGACTTGCATAAGCGATCTCTAGCAAAGATGGTGGATGGACCAAATCAAAGAGTGCATTGTGCCTTATTGAGTACTGCACTCATCATAACGTAGAATTGAGAGGAGTAGAGGCTAGTTATTGGATATCCACAGTGTTCAGCTACGTGTCACATGATTAAGAAGAAGATTTCAGTTTATTTGATAGAGATTAACCTTTCCTTCCCTGTGTTGGGTATCTTCTACACGTTGCTTCTAATAACCATCAATATCTCTATAAATATTATAAATACAAGGTTAAGATTTTAGGTATTCCTCCATAATATATTTACGCATTGATTTAAAAAATAATATTAATAATAATCAGAATTTATCGACTACATCGTAGGTGTTTTGTAAAGATCGAAAACAAATTCGCATTTAAACGCTGCGAGTGCCTCGTCTTGGCGATAGGTGATGAGTATGCGGGAAGCGCGACACTATATTCGCATCTCACTCTTGCATACTCCACTGAATTGCGAGGAGCTCAATTGTCTCAATCGTCGCAAGCGTAAGCCACGCCGGGGTACCGCTCCGCGCCGTAGTAGCTTCTGGACTTGCAAATAGATGAGACCTACGCCCGTTCCATGAGCGTTACCAGATGGTTTTTTAATGTTTTCAGCAAATAAATCTCAATTATTATAATTTTTAACTTCAATTATAATTAATTAAGGGGATTATCTATGAATGTTCTTATTTTTTCGATTTAAAATCGTTAATTTTTGATCGCGTACTCACTATCCAACACCGGAGCGCGCGTTTTAATTTTAGCACCGTAAGGGAAGGGTTAAACCCAATTACAAAAAAAAAAGAAAAATTCCAAAATATATAACAATGGCAGCAATCATTAGTCACGCTTCCTTATGGAGTGGCTCAGTTTTGTCCACAAAGTTTATAAAGGAACTCAATATAGCCACTTAGTCCTTTTTCCATTTCCGCAGTTTTAATTTTAATTTTTGCGGGCACATCTCCGACTCTCGATCTAAGGGAAGTGAATTTAACGCTCAGCTTCACATTTCTGGTTAGTTGACCATTGTCAAAGTTTGGAAAAAGGTTATATTAGGGTGGGGAGGTTGAACCCAAAAAGCGGTTTGACGCATGACAAGTCCTTCTCTTCAATGTTGTTTTTTTTTCATGTTTTATTGAAAATTAATTAACAAAATATTGTAAAATCTGTATTTTTTAAACTGAGACTGACCCCTAAGGACAAATGGTTGTAAGTGAATCTTCTACTTGAAGGATTTGCATTCGATTATTGACAATGATAAAAATATTTCAATACCTGATTTTGACACATTGGGCTTAACCCTTCCCTTACGGTGATAAAAATAATACGCGTGTTACGGTGTTGGGTAGTGAGTACGCCATAAAAAATTAGCGATTTTAAATCGGAAAAATAAGAACATTCATAGATAATCCCCTTAATTAATTATAATTAAAGTTAAAAATTATAATAATTGAGATTTCTTTGCTGAAAACATAAATAAAACCATCTGAAAACATTAAAAAACGCTCACGGAACGGGCGTACGTCTAACCTATTTGCAAGCCTAGAGGCAACTAGTGGCGCGGAACGTCAGTCGCATACCCCGGCGCATACGCATTTGCTTGCGACGTTGAGAAAATTCAGCTCCTCGCAATTCAGTCTAGTATGCAAGAGTGAGATGCGAATATAGTGTCGCGCTTCCCGCATACTATTCACCTATCGTCAAGACGAGGCACTCGCCGCGTTTAAATACGAATTTGTTTTCGATCTTTACAAAACATCTTGATGTAGTCGATAAATTCTGATTATTTTTAATACAATATTATTTTTTAAATCAATGCGTAAATATATTATGGAGGAATACCTAAAATCTTAACCTTGTATTTATTATATTTATAGAGATATCGATGGTTATTAGAAGCAACGTGTAGAAGATACCCAACACAGGGAAGGAAAGGTTAACATACATATAGGGCGCGTTTTATATTCCAGGCCGGTTTTGTTTGATCGGCATTGGGCTGTCATTTGTCAGTTTCTATTTAACAGTCGGGGAGAATAATCATCAACAATTTATTGTGGAGCATATTACTTAGCAACAACGTGTTGAAGTTGTTAAAATATTTTATTAAAATAATTGTTCAGTTGTGAATACGCGAAGAAAATTGCGTGTTTCTTTTGGTTTAAATCATATGCCAAGCAAGTCAACCATTCAGCGTGTAATGAATAATTTTGAAAATTTGCATACACTGGGAGATAAAGCAAAGTCTGGGCGACAACGTAGCCAACGTACGCCAGAAAAGATTGATGCAGTGAGGCAGAGTGTTGATGTACATCTGTGCACCTCTCATCGACGCCATACACAAGAATTGGGAATGTCTCCATTACGTTTGTTAAAAATAATCAAAAAAGATTGGCATTTTTATCCGTATAAAATTCAATCAGCCTGGATAATAAAACGCAGCTTGTATATATCATCACGCTTTGTCCTTACGGAGCAGGAAAAGAAGACACATCTCAAATTATTTCAGATATCAAAACACACAACATCTGGTATTCTTAATCCAGACACTTTTTCGTCGGGGTTTCTTTTCCAAGCGCACATTTTTTTTTTTTTTTTTTTTTTTATTTTTTATTATTACACATGACAATAAATATACACAATTTGAGAAAAAACAACAGGTAATTTGATTTGGACATATAATTGTAATGGATCTGGGTTTGTTGCCTTTCATTTGTAGTATCCCCAGTAAACTAGGCTTTTGCCTGTATCTCACTGAGGGTATTTAGCATGAAAAAATAAATCGATACTTCTTTCCGATTTTTGGTAACACAAAAAAACCCCGTTGCACGCTCTCATCAACCTGACAAACAATGACACTCAACTACAACAGGAAACATCTTGCGAAACTCAACTCCTCACACATTATCACTCCAGAAAGACCAAAAATATTCATCCCACAATATACCGCACACAATCATAAGAATAAAAATCAAAACAAATTCAAAACAAAAAAAAAAGAAGAAAAAAAGAAAAACACACAGAAATACAAATACAAAAACAACCAAAATTAAAACAACAATACACTTCTGATTTGTACACTCGCTAAGTCAATCTTCCGTTTTTCATTCTTTCCACATATTTCAACAATCTTAAAGTTCCTGCCTTAATATCATATAATATCAAATTCATCCACATCTTTATTTCTGATGTCTTCATTTCGCATTAATATTCTACAGTTTTTTTCTTACTGCTTGCATCTTCAGACCATTGATCTTACTCATATATTTATTCTACGAAAACAAAGTTTAATTACTTTTTCTTTTTAAAAATAATAGATATGACCGAAGTCATAGGTATTTTCATACCCTTTTAGCGTGTGTCCTAGTAGGACGTGCGTATGATGATGTTGTTGACATCGCTGTATTCGCTTTAGTCGAATTCTGTGTTCCTTTTCGTTCGGAGTCATCAATTTAGCGGAACGCTTTACTTTGATACGTCGTGATGATTTTGATTTGTTTTGTATTTAAAATAAAATACTTCGATTCAGGAATGCGAAAAAGTGAGAGTGAATAATCGATAAATAGTAAACAGCGATGAATGGTCAAGTGAATAATAATAAGTGATCTTTATTTGTCGATAAGTAGGTATATATACAATTTCAGAACGGGGCGCGTGAATGCGTCTGCAGTATATCTTGATCTCACTCCTGTGCGTGCCGAGGTGGTCGCAGACGTTGCCAATGATATAGTGGGTAGAATATTTATTGCCGAAACGGTGAGACAACGCGATGCGTTCTCTTTCCACCGTGGAATGCGACGTAAATATTATTTGCGTGTAAACAATATTGATGTTCTGGTATGCGAACTTTGTACATATTCAAAGGTTGATTCATCGGTCGTTGACCGTGCATGTTGACAATATTTAGGGACGTCGGTATTCCCTACACCCTTGAACACTAAGCGGAAAAAGTGCCTGTGTCGTTCGAGGGGAGTAACACAGCGCGGGGTTCGAACCGACGACCTTCTACTCGGAAGTCCAGTGCGTTACCGCGCGGCCATGTACCACTTTCATGCATTAAAGTGAGCACCAACTCACTACTAGGTATTGTCTTTATTGTCCCTTTTAATGCAGCGCGGTTGTTAGATATTACATTAAGTGTTCCGTTTATCCTATTCCCTGTCGTTACTCTTCTTTCCTTCTGGGGCTTAAACTCGCTTATCACACATAAACTTACATTATCCATATAACAGAACTCTTTAAAAATAATGTATGACAAAAGGAAATTAGGTAAATGGGGTACTAAAACTAATAAACTACAATAAAAAAGTATTAAAATCTGCTAAGATGGGAGTAGAACGTGGAGGCAAAAGAAGACTGATAGGAGTTTAATTAAGTCTGTAGAAATACATGCACTGAGAAGAATACACGGGGTGACAATGTATGAAAAAATATTGAATGAAGTGTTTAGGGATAAATGTCAATCTAGACTGGTATATTGAGTAAGATGGTGAAGAGCCTCCTAAGATGGTTTGGAAATGTGGAACCAATGAATGAAGAAAGATTAGCAAAACAAATATATATTGCAAATGTGACTGGAAGGCGTGAGAGACGAAGACCAAGAAAAGTGTAATTTGACCAAAAGTAAGATATTTTGAAAAATGGAAATTTCCGAAGTAAGATAAATTGTTTTGAGCTGTATAAAAAAGTATAGGAGACTCGAAGTAAGTGTTTCAATATCGGAAAGTCTGGCGCTCCACCCACTCTACCTACTTCTACAGGAAAAGTGCGTGATGTAATATAATTTATGAGAAATTTTAAGATAGAAAGCGGTTTTAATATTAAGGAGTGCTTGAATTTAATATGCTTTTTAGTTAATTTCCGATTTTGTTAAAAAAATTATTTTAAAGAATAAAGCGTCATTTTTCAGTGCCAAGCATATTTATTTAGCCCCCAGGTTATTCGGGGTTGAATATTAGGGGTTTTATTTTAAGTTTTACATGGATACTTTTTTTTCACCTGATACTGTTTTTATCATGGCGCTTAGTAACTGCTTTATAGAAATCTCGGAGATCTGATGCAGACACCATTATAATGAAATGCTACATAAATTCCTACATTTTTTTTACTTCACATTCTTTTAATTATAATTTACCTTAACAACATACATAAAATAATCTATATCTGAAACGATTCAATAAGTAAATAGATGTTATTAAAATGTGTGCTAAGAGTTGAATATTAAAAGTAGGAATTGAGAAAGTCTAGTTGTAAACGGTTGTAAACGTTGAGTGACAGGATTCCGAGAGATTATCAAAACAAAAACAAATACTTAAAGGCTTTTTGAATAATATGCTGAGATAATTTCATAAATTTGCATTGTGGTTGCTGCAAACCGCAAGTGGAGAGGCAACAGCCCTTACACACTTATAGCGCGTGCCAATGTTGTTACGAGATAAAATCAAACAATTAATCTTATTTCAATTTTATTATTAAGGTGCCATTGGGAATTGAACCCAAAACCACAGGAAAGAAGACAAACATCATACCTATTAGGCCACAGGAATTGCTTAAATTTTGAGTTATGAAGCAATTGTAGTCTAGTTTGTAAGAAACCGGACAACATATTCTATGATCAATTTTTTTTCAAAACCAGATTGTCTGAAGAGTTCTAGTTTGATTTTCATTTCATTCCTTCAATACATATATTTTTTGGTTGGAAGAGATTGCTACATGGAAATACTACCACACGTGGAGAAGCAGCATGGCATTCAAGTCACAAGGTTTTGCTGTATATTGTCGTCGTTGCCGGGCCTCGTAGTCGAGGATCCTCTCGCCATTCCAACGTCAATCTTGACCTGCTCTTCCTCGTAGATAATGTGATCTTCTACGAGAAAACAGCCCGATCATATTATAGAAACGCACTCCCTCTCACAAATGTCAGACATGTGGACCAAGCTGAGCCGCCTGGCCATGCTGACGCATGTTCGCAGCGCGCTGACTGTTTCTCACGCGTCAAGCCACTAAGACACCATCAGTTCGAAAACAGATGGCTTTCCACCCCTCACGGTCCAGGGCAACCTGCTCCCAGTCCTCAGGTGCCCCGCACCAAGTCAGCGAATCTCGTAGACTGTCCTTATAGCACTTCCTCTGTCCACCAATTCTTTGCTTGCCCACCACTTCGACGTACAAGACGCGTTTTAGGAGTCGATAATCGCCCATGCGCATTACATGCCTGGTCTGTTACAATTTAGCATTTACAACCTATTCTATAGGTTTACAGTTGAAACGTTGCAGGACCGAGACATTTGTTACATGATCACTCTACTGGATCCGAAGAATTCGACAAAGGAAATGCTGGTAGAACATTTCAAAGCTTTAAATGTGCCTTCTATAGGAAACCCAAGTCTCAAACCCATTGAGAAGTATACTGTATATAACAAAAGAACAAACGTAAAGAAAATTTCGCTTCACAGAAATATCGGAATATAAGTTTTTTTTTTTATGTTTTTTTTTTTTCAGAATTAAAAGTTGTTTAAATACACTCGATTTTTTTTAATGAGTCATTTTCATTATACATCAACAGCATTTATAGTTTCATTTTTAATACCCCATACTTGTTGAAAAATACTGACGGCAAAATGGTATGTATATTATATAATGTATGTACTCGTATGTTATGTAAAACGGAATTCGTTAAACGTTTTATTTTATACACGTTTATTTATCTACCACTCCACAAAATAATCTGGAATGATTGGAATTTCTTCCAAGTGCCAGATGGAAATTTCTTACAGCCCTCCATGAAAAACTAAAAAGAAAAAAGGAAATTTAATTATCACAAAAAAATATTCACCGTTACAAAATTCATGAACGATATATTTTATATAACAAACATAAATGTGATATATCATCAATCTAAAGAAAAGGAATGGATGGTGTAGGGGTTAGAAAAATTAGAAATGAAACACATTTATTTATTTTGTTTTATTTAACACTTCATTGTAAAAACAATCTGGGTTTATTGCCAGGCGGAAATCTCTTCCAACCAATTATTCAAAAGTAAATAATAGAAGTTCCGTGGTGGTGAAATACAAGGGCCATCCAGAAACTAAGGTTAAAAGGGGTCCTGAGGCCGGAGGAAATTTTTCGTTTCAAAATTGGTGCACTTGGCGTATAGGGGGGATCCTAACGGTCAGTTTGTTTTGTCCCACGTGTTTGTGTGCTGTTTGGTTCAGTCATATTAAATTCTTCCGATGGAGAGGTCGTCGTGCGCTCCCACCAACTCTCGTCTGTTCGAGACCCGCGCGGTCATCAGTTTTTTCACTTTGCAGAACAATACCGCCGCGAATATCCATCGAAAGCTCGTGGAAGTTTATGATAATGATGTGGTGAGTTGACAACATGTCACAAAGTGGGTTAGGTTGTTCAAAGAAGGCCGGACTGATACTCACGACGAGGCAAGGCAGTGATTTCTGACGAATCTGTGCAAAAAATTGAAGAACAAGAAGTTGTGTGATTTCTGACGAATCTGTGCAAAAAATTGAAGAACAAGTAGATGGGTGCCCAGAATGCTCACACCAGAGCACCGTCAAAATCGCGTGACAGCCGCGCGTGAATTTTTTGATCGTTTTGCACAGGAGGGAGAAGCTTTTCTGGCATTTATCCTAACGGGGGATGAGACGTGGGTGTGTCAATATACCCTAACAATTTTCCAACGATCAGGAGGTCGAGGAAGCTGTGAAGAAGTGGCTGAAAGAGCTGGCGGTGGAGGTCTATGACACTGGCATACAAAAGCTGGTGCCCCGACTACAGAAATGTCTCGATCTCAACGGCAATTACGTTAAAAAATAGAATTATATTATATATTTGTGAAGTATCCTGTGAATTTCAATTATTACAAGCATTTTTCGATCCTACATAAATGTTGTAACCTTACTTTCTGGTTAACTCTCGTATATTCAAATGATGTTTTATCTTTGTGAAATTTATGAACAATTTATTTATTTAACACTTTTATTGCAAATACAATTTGGCGGGCTTATTTTCTGGAGGCAATCTCTTCCAACCAACCATACAAAAGTAGATGAAACAAGTTACGTGGTTGCATAAATCATTCAAATGACTATCCATCCCCACGAAATCCATAAACACATACGTGAGCATATGCCCACGAACCCTACAAAGACGGACAATCACCTGAATATTCATTTTCATACAAAGTGAGATATAATCAACATACTCGTACTAAAAGTAAAAGTGAGATATCATCAATCAAAGGAAAAGGAAGGGTTGATGAATAATAAATACGTTATATTACTGACGGGAAATTGAGAGCGTTTTCGCTTCTTAAAGCATGCCAAGGGTGGACATTGTATCACTGATTTGAAATTATGTTTCCTCGGTTTAATTCAACAAAAAATATTTGTTATTCTGAAAATTTCTTAATTTTGTATTCGCTATAATGTGATTTGACTTGTACAACACAATCGTGGGATTTTATAATGATCTTTGTCCACTTTGGGTGAGCAAATTCGATAACGCATTTCCCCATAATGCCTTATAACAACTGTGCCTTATAACAACATTTCAACCCTCTCAATAGGTTTCACAAAGTTATCCTGAACTTATCGTCTCCAACAACAGTACCTCTGCTCATTGTGCCTGCCCGAGTGAGATTGCTGCGTTTGGGCACTAATTATTATTCACGGTTTTAATAACTAATTTCCCAAATTATTCAAAGTCTTTGTGCCGGCCGTCCGCCTTCAGAGAGTCAAATTCGGCAGCCTGAAAAGTGGAGTAAGCTAGGATTAAGGGTTTGCTGAGATAAAGAGGGCCAACCCTTATCAAGGGGAGAGTCTTTGTTGACCGGAAACAAAAACGAGTGACGTAAATAATTCGCTTAATATGCACAATGTTATTATTATTACTTTGATGATAAAATTTTCCGACGTTTGCAGAAGGTGGCGTCTGCTGAAAAGGACTTCAGGGCGAAAGCAGCCATATAAATACAATTTCGCCTATTTATCAGTTATTTTAGCCGAAAACTTGCGTTATGCATGTTCATACATATATCCGTACCAATACGCCATTTCCCTGTCGGGGTAAGCAGAAAAGGGAGAACGCTAGACTTTCATATCGCAACACACATCCTTCGCCTCTTTTACAGCCATATACTTCCTCATACGAATTCTACGATTTCTCTCACTTCCTACGTTTTCTTCTTCAAAATATCATTCATTTTATCCAACCTTTGTGTCACATATTCTTTGTGTCTCTCTACCACGCTTTTCACTCACATTTGCACAATGTGATATGTAATTGTATTATATTATGTACGAGTATGATACGAGGCGTATCCAGAAAGTAAGTGTACTGAGGCTCTCACGACCGGATGGATTTTATTTTCGACATGTTGACTACACTTCCGTGTAGCCTGACCCTTGCCCTCCGCAACGAGACCGGTTTGAGGTCAGTACGTTGAGAAGTGTCGACGCGACAACACGTTTTGTGAAAAATGTCAATCCAATCTCCCGCCAAGTGCGAAATACGCGGCGTCATCCGTTATATCGTTTGGAAGGGAAAACCTCCGGTTGAGGTTTATAATGAGGTGAAAACTGCACATGGTCATAAAGCTATGAATCGTACGAGTGTGTACAAGTGGTGTCGCGAGTTTAAAAACGGTCACGTCACACCTCTTCACCCTCCGCCAAAAAGTTCAAAACCACAATTTCAGCCAAGAAAATCATGGCATCCGTGTTTTGGGACTGTCAAGGCATAATTTTAATTGAATATATGTCTCAAGGGAAGACCATCAACTCTGCAAGATACTGTGAGACCCTAAAAAAATTGAGGAGGGCGATTCAGAACAAGAGAAGAGGCATGCTGACAAAGGGAGTCTGCCTGTTGCACGACAATGCCAGATGGAACTGCTCGCCTCGTTTAAATGGGATGTCCTGAACCATCCCGCGCATTTCCCTGACCTAGCACCTTCAGATAACTATCTCTTTGCCTCCCTAAAGCTGCACATGGGTGGAAAAAGGTTTTCAACCGACGAGGAGGTAAAGGAAGAGGTGGAGAAGTGGACGGAGGGGTTGGCGGGAAACTACTTCGAGGAAGGCATCAAAAAGTTGATACCCCGCTTCACCATCTGCATTGAGAGGTATGGCGACTATGTCGAAAAATAGCCTACATATGTACTACGGTAACCACGTAATTTTTTTGTTTAAATAAAAAAAATTGTAACCTACAAAAATTCAGTACACTTATTTTCTGGATATGCCTCGTACATAAAAATACACATTGGCATTGCAACAGATATTTTTAAAGGTGGCAACATTGCCCCCCTGGGTAGTGACTAAAATTTGTTGAGGGTGTAGAAAGTTACAGAATTACTAGAGAACATTAAGACTTTTAAGACTGTCATTTATTAAATATCCGGCAACAAAGACAATCAACCTAGCCGCTCAGATCACTCACAAATCATTTACGTATCACACCTGCTTGTATTTATCGAGTTTACTACTTTGCAGGTTATTGAAATAGGTTTTAGTAAGGTTAATTAGATATAAAGAAAATAAATCAGCAGAAAACTTCCGAGGATTAAGGACTTTTTATTACAATAGATTACTGCTACTAAGTATAGAAAAACTCGTTAAATTTCACTATGCACGGATTCATATAACTATAGTACTACTTTTTAAGGTTATCCCAGAGTTAAGAATAGTTTTAATTAATATAAGTTTTATAACCTACATAATAAATTATCAAGTAACGAAAATAAACCAAACATTTAGTTTTATTAACCTTTCCCTTCCCGTGCTAAAATAATCAGCCCGTTCCGTTGCTTCGTATTCAATACATATGTAAAAATGAGCGATGTAAAATCGGAAAAATAAGAATATTCATAGGCAATCGGTTAAATTAATTAAATTTGAAGTCCAAAGTGATCATAATTGAATTTGAATTGCTGAAAACATGAAAAAAACATCGGCCGACGTAAACGACGAAAACGGGCGAATAGACAACCTCAGATGGATGCCCTAGAGCGACTGAGACATCAGGCGGGCTAACACTGTGTATGTTATACCTCGAAGAAAGAAGTGAGACGTGAATAGCGTATCTTCCTCACCCATAGCGGTTTTTTAGAATGAATATACCTACGTCACACACTGGCACACGTTTAATTGGATGGGTGAATTAATTCACTATTTTCACAAAATATCTGATGTGGTCGCTATGTGCTAATTAATTATTAATTTTTTTTTCATTCAATGCGTAAATGTATTACGGAGGAATACCTAAAATCTGAACCCTTTATTTATTATATTTAAAGAGATATTAAAGTTTTTAGAAGCAATAAGTACTGGTTACACATCACAGGGAAGGAAGGGTTAGACACATGTTTATCTCTTCCGCCTCGAAGTACTAAAAATATCCAATTTTAAAATAGAGGTCATTGACTTGTTTTAAGATACTCCAAGGTGTGTTTGTCCAAAAAATGGTTGCTAAAGATCAAGTTGTCTCAACCAAGAAAGAAATCAAAATGTATTCTGTAAAAAACTATTCTGAACTTCTTCTTTTTCTTCTGGATCTTTCGATCTGTTTAAACAGGATTCCAGTTTTGGTCCTGTGACGAAGATGTCCAACTTTCTCTCCATCTCTTTGGTGGACGTCCCGGTGGTCGACGACTCTCTGGAATCTCGTGCATTACAATCTTAGGTATTCTCGCGGGGTCCATCCTCTCAACGTAGTCCCTCCAGAATCGTCTTCTCTGCCTACTCCATCTCACGATGTCCTCAATGTAACAACTTCTGCGGATTTTCTCATATCCATCTCTAAGGGTTCTGCCTACGATAGGCCGCAGTGTTTTCATTTCTGTTGTTCTGAGGTGTTTCGTTCTTACAGAGTCTGCTCTCTCTTCGATTCTGTAAGTCATAACAGGTATTATGCATGTTTTGTATATTCTGACTTTGTTTTCCACCAACATGTGTTTATTGGTCCAAACAGTGTTCTTCGGGCATCCGGAGATAACTGCTGCTTTATTGGTATTTAAACTTCCTGACCTGTTCTATGAGTGTATCGTCCACAACCTATTTGCATCTAAGAAGTTGTCTGGATATTGTTAGATATTTTGTTTTGCCGGCGGATATTGTCATGTTATATCTCTCAAATTCAAGATGGAACCTATACAGCATTCGTTGTAGATCGTCTTCGCTTTCTGCTAGTATAGTTGCGTCGTCAGCATAGCATACCACGCTGATGAGCTTTTTGCCCATCCTATATCCGAGATCAAGAGATGCGACCTCCTCTGTGATCTTGTCCATGTATATTGAAACCCTTTTTTTATTTTTAAAATAAATCACATACAACATGCAAAGAAAAAAAACATACCAAATAAATGCTGGTAAAAGGATTAGTGCAAAGATTTTGATTTTACAAATAAATTAACCTTAACATTGAATTAAAAATATTAACCTAATATTTTTCTAACTCAAAAAATGTATTTGCTAGTTCAAAAGATATGTGTGGTCTGTGCAGCTTTGGTACACACTTGAAAATAACCGTTTTTTTTGAGAAATCTTATCATAATTTAAGGTTGTACATGAACTACACTACACATATACACAACACTCCAACCAAAACAAAACGTGTTGCTATCACATATCGGAAGATCTAGAAAGATTTTTTATGTGATTCGTTGTCCCTTAGTAAGCCTATTGCAGTTTTCTTTTTTTGGTGTTATTAAAAATCATGATGGTATAAGAAACACTTCACACATACAATACATTACACTAAAAACCGAATGTGCTACTATTGCATATCGGAAAATCTAGAAAGGTCCCTTTATAGTTCGTCTTCTCTTGGTAAGTTTTCCGTAGTTTTCTTACCAAATATGTTTATCTTAACATATGCAGATGCGGAAAAGTTCCTAATCTTATAACCACTACCCCTATTGCATGGGTAGGCTGTTGGGGTCGACTCTTCTCGTTCTCGGATTTTGGAGCATTGAATTATCCAGAAGTTCTTTGATCTTCCTCTAGACGGCTGTTGAGGAAGATCCACGGACATTGTCCGATTTACAGTATGGTCTGGTGGTCTCCGTCTTAGGAGGCAGACCATATCACAACAAAAAAAGCTTATTCATAACATTTCGCCATATTTGATTGATTTGGAACAGATTTATAAGATGAAAAATAAATTTACATAAAAGTTTAACTTCTCTGAGAAGAACCTTCCCTCAGACACAGATTTGAAAGATATACAATAATTATGACAATTCATAAAGGAACTTCAATACAAAAAGACAAAGTTTGAAATTAATCCATCCGCGACACCTTAAGCTACTCAGTGTAGACTTTTAAGAAGTTGAAAAATATGGCAATATTTATGATTTTATTTTGCTCCAAAAACCAGACATTTGGCATTGTAAAAGTGCAACGAATTAATGCGCACCTTGAAACGCTCTGCAAAGAGGAAATTCAGTAAAGTAATCGCAATGCGGAATCGTATGGCACACAGCGTTAAATGAATTATACAGCAAATGACAACAATTACTAGTTAGTTTACACCATCATTAAAGTAACAAGTGAATATGAAAGAAATGTTTGTTAAAAATTATTAATCCATCTTCACTAGTAATTGTACACCTTCTCTTGATACTAAGCCTTTAGGTACAAACACGGATTGGGGAAAGTAAATTTTAAATAAAACCCCAAAAAAAAACGTTTAAGTCACATTTCTTTTATTCCAGCTTATTGGGAGTATAAAATTTCTGCGAGCATCAAGTGGCATTCTACTTGAGTTTACATTTGCAAAATTTAGCATTTCAAAGTTCATGAATTGCACCGGCGCATATTCAAGAATATGCACTGACGACGAGTTATGAAAATACACTTTCACTGTCGGATGTAAATATTTAACACTGCTATGCATATTCACTGATTACTTTAGTGAAAATATACTTCCTCTGTTATTTTTACAGTTTTTATTTTGTATTTTTTCAGATTAATATTTCTTTGAAAATATATGTGTTTTTTAAACCTTGTCAGACATTTCAATTACTTGCTAACAACGACATAAAATAATCAAAGTCTAAAAGACTCGCCTCGACATCACGTGGGATCTGAGTTCTACGGATAAACAACGTAAAATAAATTATCAACGTAAAGGTGACTTCCGCCTACATTCACGTTACGCCATAAATATTTCCCTTTATATTCTTTGATACACGCCGCCCGTAATAAATAACAGTATTCCCTGAAAAATACTGAAATATATCTCCAAAAACCTCTCGAACTCTCACCTCGCAGAAAATATTCCCCCCAATATACTGGGCCCTCTTTCCTTATGGCTAATATGTGCTACGTTTAGGGGCGTTCTTATCCATGGTTAATTTAATGCTTCTTATAATTAAACTTATATTAGGTCCTTACATATGAAATTGGCGTTTTGTTTGGGAGGAACATAAAGTTGATTTTTTTTTTAATATAATATATTTATTTAATCAAAGTATGTACCATTGCTATCTATGCACTTTTGCCATCTCATAGGTAGTTCATCGATCCCTTTACTAAAAAAACCATTCGGACGGGAATCAATAAAATCTTTGAAGTCGGTTTGGACTGCCCCATCGGAGTTGAATTTTTTCCCTTGCAAGAAGTTATCCAAATTTCGAAAAAAATAGTAATCTGTTGGGGCAAGGTCCGGAGAGTACGGTGGATGTCTTAGACATTCCAATTGAAGCTCTTCTAATTTGGTAGCCGTCTGTTGTGCAGTGTGTGGTCTAGCGTTATCATGAAGCAGCAGTGGCCTAGAGCGATTAACCAGCCTCGGTTGTTTAGCAGCTAGCTTTTCCATCATGGTTTGCAGTTGCTGACAATAGACATCTGCCGTAATCGTCTGGCCAGATTTAAGAAAGCTGTAGTGAACGACACCAGCACTAGTCCACCAAACGCTCACAAGTAACTTTTTTGGAGTCAATTTTCGCTTGGGGCATGGTTTGGCTGGTTCGGCAGGGTTCAGCCATTGCGATGAGCGCTTCCGATTATCATACAGGATCCACTTTTCATCACAGGTAATGATTCGATTCAAAATCCCTTCATTATTGTGCCGGTTGAGTAATGCAACGCAGCAGTCAACACGCGTTTGTTGATTTGCTTCACTCAATTCGTGAGGTACCCACCTTTCAAGCTTTTTCACCTTCCCAATTTGCTTCAAGTGGATTAAAACAGTTTTATCACTAACACCGCAGCCTGCAACTAACTCGGACGTGGTTTGCGATGGATCCGCTTCCACAATAGCCTTCAATTCTTCATTATCAACTTTGGTCTCCGGCCGTCCACGGGGCTTTTTCTGCAGGTCGAAATTTCCAGAACGAAAACGTTGGAACCAAAAACGCACTGTGTTTTCTTTTGCGGCACCGTCGCCATACACATCATTAATCCTTCGAACCGTTTCTGCAGCACTGGTGCCACGGTGGAACTCGTACTCGTAAATAACGCGATATTTCAAGTTTTCCATTTTGTAAACTGAGTGACGCAAAGAAAAAAAAACAATTGAGGAAAAAACAAATGAATTATAATTTTCAAAACACAAATACTTGAGTAAATAGCTGTATAAATTTTAATTTGGAATTCCAAACCAAAGAGAAGATATTTGAGATCAAAGTTGCCAGTACGGCAAAACGCCAATTTCATATGTAAGGACCTAATATATGTTTTGTGTACGCAAAACACATTTCACTTGTTTTTGGATAATTGAGGAAACATCACTTCGCTTTATATGGGATTGTATGAAAAACAAAAATGATGGGTTATTATATACAATTATTCATTTCAACATATACAAACTTGTGATAATGATACGAACATGTTGAATAGCGTGACCGGGAGACAACATTATCTGCAACCCCAATAACTGAGCCCTTAAGTTAAAAACCACTTAAGTGTGTATATAAATCACAGTTTAACAACGTACGTGTTTAAAATATTATCACACACCACTCGCACATGTCTAGCGAATGCAAGTATTGTTACCTGACGAACTTTTTCTTTTTTTCTATAATTTTTTTATTGATTCCACCAGGAGTCGAACCCCAAATCCTCCGGCTAAAGATAAGCGTCTTACCAACTTGGTCATGGAGGTCGTCAATATCCGTTTAGAAAACTTGATACATTTAAAAATAAAATGATTTAGATGTGCCAGTAAAAACTTCCATCGAAAAATACTTTTAAAATAAAAACAAATAATTATTCTTGTCACGTTAATCCCTTTTTTTTGATAAAAATTATTTATCTATGTCCACAACAAAAATATTGACTTGTCATTATTCCAATTATTGAGTTGTCAGTTTGCATTAAACGCTCATACGAGTATATTTGCTCTATAGTGCCTCAAATGTTCATTAAAACATTGCAGTCGATCTAGAGCAAACATCTCTTAAGCGCTACAATATCTTGGCAGTCTAAATATATATTCTGTATACTATAATTTAAGTTATTTTAAATTTCTGGATGACTTTAATAGCACATGTTTTAAAATCTACATCTAAAGAGTATTGATGAGAAAAACGACAGAAAATTCTCCATTTCCTGAAATAAGTTTATGACTCGTTAATTTAAGGGACGCTTGAGATTGTATTTTTTAATTTAGAGCTTAAAAAATAATGTCGAATCTTGAGTTACAAGAATAAAAGTTCATTTATGAAATTCGCAAACTAAAACGTTTCATTATTATTTTTTTTTCTAAATTTAATGAATTCGTTATTTTTCAATTTTCGATTTTTTTCCCGGCACGCGCATTCGTGCGAGACATTTTTATTGCAAACGGGTTTAAATTTTCCTTAAGACTGACCAGTATATCGAAGGGTGGTAAAGATATGACTAAGGATCTCCATCCCCTTTTGACACTTGAAGAGCCCCTGGAGTCTCGCTAGGCTCCGCGAGGGCAGCACTTTCTCTCTCCTGGGTAGCACTCCACCCTGGAGGTACCTGATTCTTTCAGGGTGGTGAGCATGAAACGATCGCTGAAAATCGATATGAAATCGAGTATCAAAAACATATCCATAAAAAATATTCTCCAAGTAGAGGAAGACGAAAAATATACAATGCTTTCATCAATATGATGAAATACGGAAAAATCCCAGGACTGAAAGTTTAGATGTGTTATCGTCCTTCGGTTATATTGTTACTTGGATCAATGCAAGTCGAAAAAGGGCAAGAACTAGCCTTCGGAAGATCTTTCTTGTTTTCATGCCTATTTATTTGCAAAGATTTACAAGTCGGATGAGTCAGACAAATCAAAGAGTGGAAATTTAAGGAAAGCAAACCAACATAGTAGTCCAACAACATCATCTCCCTGGCTCCATCCCAACTCATTGTCTGCGAAGACTCTTGGGGTCAGCTCTCCTCGTCCTCAGGTTGTATGCTCTTCTGTCCCGGACTACGTCCCCCAGGCCATGCCTCTGCATCAGGTTATCTTTTTGCACCACCCATGAATTTTTTGGTCTTCCTCTGGTTAGTATTCGAGGAAGATCCATAGAGATTGACTAGTTCACAATGTGATCGGGTGCTCTGCGTCCAACGTGCCCATACCATCTCAATCGCTTCTCCTCCATCTTGCTGTTGATGTCTGTAACACCTAGGCTTTCACGAATGCGTGAGCTTTTTATTTTGTCTCTTAGGGACACACCAGCTGACCATCTTAGCATGCGCATTTCAGCAGTTTCTAGTTACCTAGAGTAAGAGTTATACATCGTCCAGCATTCGGAGCTATAGAGGAGTGCGGGTGTGACAATCGTTTGGTATACTTTTCCTTTTAACTTTACTGGCATTTTCGGATCACATAGAACTCTAGTCTTGGATCTAAACTTCATCCATCCCACACTAATGGTATGTGTTACATCTGCTCCACATCTTCCATAGCTATGGATGAGTGACCTAAGATACTTAAAGGAGTCACAATTTGGTAATGTTTCTCCATCCATTTGCATTACGGGAGTGACAACATTTGTGTTCTCGAATGGTAGGTACAGATACTCTGTTTTCTTTCTGCTCAGTCTCAATCCATTGTCCTCCAAGAATCTTCTCCACCTTTTCAGACTATTTTGCAGGTCTTCATGTTTTTCACTTATTAATACGATATCGTCTGCAAATAGTAGGATCTTTAGGAGACTGTTCATTTCCTGGTTAATTAAATAGTCCATGACTAAGATGAACAGTAGTGGACTGAGTACCGATCCTTGATGTACCCCCACCTTTACAGGAAATTCTGGTGAAGTTCCCAAAGTGCACCTCACTTGCGTTGTCACGTTATCGTACATGTCCTGGATGGCAAGTACATACTTTTCTGGTACACTATGTGCTCTAAGTGCTGCCCAAATTAGGCTTCTAGGGACCCTGTCAAATGCCTTTTCAAGATTGATGAAGACCATATGAAGGTATTTCTTGGCATCACGGTGTTTTTCGACAAGGAGTCTAACGGTTTAAATGGCGTCTACTGTTGATTTTCCCAATACTAGTCCAACAACATAAATATTTATATGGGACGCTGGGTTAAAAGTCCATGACACTTGGGCATCCCATTATTTGTTGAAAGGTTTTTAATTTGATTCAACCACTCGTTTCATGCCATGTCAGATTATTTAAAATGTAAATGTGTTCAGTTAAAGAAATGTACAGACAAAGGTGCACCTTGGTATAAATATTTAAATTATTGGAGAAGTTATCTAACTCATACTGCAAGATACAAGAAAAACAAAGTATAAGAAGAAGAAGGAACTTCAGACTGAAAACTAATAGTTCCACTGTAATACGGTGACATTATTCAAAGCAGCTGCAGGCAAAATAAAGATATCCATGATGATTGTCAATGTCCTACATGAAGAGGAACGTTTAAGAGAAGAAGACTGAGTCTTAAAATTAAAATATGTTGAATGATTAGTGAAACTTATCTCAAAAGATCAAAGTAAGAGTGGAGACGGCACGAACTTCCTTCTTCGAAATGCTGAATCTCTTCATCAACAAAAAATCTAGCTTTGCGCTGCTTAATATAGGTGACCCAAAAGCCGCTAGACTATTTAAAATTCAAATAATTTTCTATAATAATTTTTTATTTTCATTTCAGATTATAAAAGCTAAGTTCTAGGAAATTAAATATAAAGAAATTTACGACTGAGCAACGTGTTAAAATAATCGAATTTTATTTAGAAAATCATTGATCAATTATGCTATAGCAAAGAGCTTACACTTGTCATTTTGGGGTTAGAAAACTACCATATAAACAAACGTTACTTAACTTAATTCAGCGGTTTCAATTATGCTATAGCAAAGAGCTTACACTTGTCATTTTGGGGTTAAAAAACTACCATATAAACAAACGTTACTTAACTTAATTCAGCGGTTTCAATTTTAAGATATTGTGAGTAATTTACTACATACTGGGAAACCACGTTCAGGGAGGTCACAGGACAACATTCAGCGTGTACGCCGAAGCATTGAAGAAGAGCCTTCAATGTCAACTCGAAGGCGGTCTCAGCAGTTGAACATGTCTCGAACCCCGCTCCAGAGGATTCGAAAGATGCTTAATATATATTTGTATACGGTACATTTAGTGCAGGAACTGAAGCTAGCATATTATCGGATACCATTAGCTTTTGGTCAAGTAGGTCTTGTGACTTTTGGGGCATCTGTAAAATTCGTACTTATTTGCAGTATTAAATCATATAAACGTATAATACATTGGCCACCATAAACAAACTAGAAGATTACAAAACGTGTTTTTCCCCACCAATTACTTTGGACTTAAGATATGAGAAGAAAATATGAAAACCCTCATCTTTATTATTGAACAATATTTAGAGCAAATAAAGTGCAGGAAAACGCGTATCTGCTCATTGAAGAACGTACGGAAGTAGTTTCATTGTAGCACTATTTATTTGTTCAGCTTACTATAGATCATTCAGCTAGACGACTCATTTTGCAATAGTGTGAGTAACAGTCCGTTTACAAAACCTTGTCACTTTACTTTTTTAATGAAGTGAAAAAGTAAAAAAATAATATTTTATATTCAAACATTGAAATGAACACACACGTTTAGTAAATTAAAAATGCTGTCAGCTTAAATTATAATAATCATAAAAATAAAATTAAAGTAAGTTCATTTAACATATTAATTGTTCAGGCATGGCAGGTTCTAGGAAACATTAAATAATAATAATGAAATTTTTCAAGATTAAAAATAAATATAGGTACAAGTAAAAATATTCGTCAGCTTTAATTAGATTATAGCACACAAAAATAAAATGAATGTAAGATTATTTAACATATTAATGTATCATAATTACAATGCCAAATAATAAAGTTTTAAAATAATAATGGATGGAGTGATTCTAAGAAACTTTAAGTTATAACAAAGTACATTCTAAGCTTTCGAAAAATCTTTAATTATACATTACATTAGACAAAAATCGCACTCCTAATTTCGACATGGTAGTGTTTTTCTAATCAGAGAGTATTTTAACAACAATACAAATGTGCGCTCTGCGCGATCCAATCGTGGGGCATTCTAAAACCAATACCACTACATAAGTTGTGTAATACAGAAAGTGTTACTCACACTATTGCAAAATGAGTCTTCTAGCGGAATGATCTATAATACTGGACGATCTCCATCAACTAGTTGATATGTCTATGGTGTTCGCCCCCGAACAAAAGGTGACAATGCAATAAAAAAGTGGTCGAAAAAATTCTCACTAACGCTAAACGTCTGTGTTTGCTTCTTCACGTGCGAAGTATTTTGCCAAAACTTGCGATGACGAACCATGGGCTTTGTGCTTATAAAGCCCATAAGCTCGATAAATGGGATCGAAGACAATGTTGTATCCAAGTCAAAATCTTTAATATATCCGAATAATCAAATCGGGTGTAAAACTAAACGAATAAATAAATATGTGGCCAACCTTGAAGAGGTGAAGACCTTTGACTTAGAAAGAAGCTCCAGTACTTCAAATAAAATATATGTGTTATTGTAATATCTTGAGTTGCTTTTTAATAAATTATAAATAAGATATTACACTTATACACTATATTTATCTGTAAATTCAAAAGACTACACATGTTTGAAATGCTACAGAGTCACTAAGTTGTTCAAGAAGAACTGTAGCATTTCAAACATGTATACGAAATAATCAGAAGTAGTGCCTACTAGATAACCACTGCGTTGCGATGCTCACCACTTAATGACGTGACAGCGACTAAAAGTATATGTTACTCAAGGCACACCTCGCGCACACCCAGCATCACTAGCGCCTACATGGTGATAGGGGAAAATCAATTACACAATAGAAACACTATATTTCTCTGTAAATTCAAAAGACTATTATCACAATCACTTTCATCTTCTTTCGGTCCAATATAGTACACGAACCTCTCCCATAATCTTTTATTTCCTTCTATCTGCCACCACATGCTCTCTATTCCTTTTCTGAATGTTGGTTTGCATTTTTTCGACTTCCAGCCTGTTCTATTTTAACTCTTCTTTAAAAGAGTAATATTGTAACATATATTTTATTGATAAAGCGTCTGAGGTCTAGTTGGCAAGACACCTGTTTTCTTCTTACATGGGAGTTGGCAAGGCACATGACTTCTTCTTACTCGGGAGTTGACAAGACATCTATCTTCTTCTAGCTCAGGAGTTGACAAGACACCTGTTTTCTTCTTACTTGGGAGTTGGCAACACACCTGTCTTCTGTTTACTCGGAAATTGACAAGACACCTGTCATCTTCTAACTTGGGAGTTGGTAAGTCACTTGTATTATGTTTAATCGGGGATAGACAATACACCTGTTTTCTTCTTACTTGGAAGTTGACAATACACCTGTTTTCTGTTTATTCGAGGGTTGGCATGACACCTGTTTTTTTCTTACTTGAGAGTTGTGGATTGAATTTATGTTTGTACCATTTTTTTACCAAATTGGATTGAAGTTTAGTTTTCCCCTAAGATATATTTCTGGTTTGTTAGAAGAGATTGCAGCATAGCAATAAATCCGTTTGGTTGCATAAAAATCAAGGAAAGTAAAGTGTAATACAAGGATTTACAAAGTTGAATACATAATGCACATCATCATCATCATCATTGTCAACCAGGGTCGATCCACTGCTGGGTGAAGGTCTCCCCAAGTTGACTCCAAATAGTTCGGTTTTTGCTCGTTGATGCCATGTGATGCTGCCATGCTTCCTAGTTTAATCTATCCAGCGTGCATTTGGTCTTCTTCTGGGCCTCTTTATGCCTCTTGAGTACCATTATTTTGGATGTCCATCAGGAGTCTGACATTCTGGCTATGTGCCCTGCACATTGCCACTTCATTCTTTTGCAAAAGAATAATATACATAACATACGAGTATATCGTTATAAGTATTAATTTTGTCAATATTGCGATTGCAAAAGATAAATAACTTATTTAATTTAAAATTAATATCATGGACCGTTTAAATTAATTGACTTGGTTCGATTCTCTCCATACCCTCTCAAGTCGGAGCCACGTTGCGCCCTCACAAATTGCTAACGGCACAAGACACGAGAGTGCAGCTGAACCGAACCTCGTTAGAAAGTCATCGAGGATCCACTCATTGAAATTTTAATCTTTCCTACGCCGAGGCGTACTTCAGGATGCCTCCAATGCTTGCATCTCGATAGTTGAAGTCGGTAAAAAAGGATATATAAAAACAGGGGTTGAAAATATTTCCTATCTTCAAAGTTGAAAATATGAATGCAGGAATTTCTCATATTTTTTTTGTGTTATGAAATATTTAAACCATTCATTTATCAAGCTTTAAGTTGTGAAATATTAAAACCATATTATTTGTTATGTTTTGAAATATTTGATGCTTTACTTTTGTGTGATAAACTCTTTTATTTTATTATTTGTGTTATTATTTCAATTCAGTAATGTAACGCATTTCATTTCCAAATTGCCTTACCTTTCCACCATTTCCTCCTTTGGCTGATTATGATTGATGATATATCACTTTAATTGTTGCTACTTGCTTTGTTACAAACTTTATGCCAACTTTCTTTATTCACTTTTGTCTGTTGGGATAGAGGAGATAGTCACCTGCTAATAAGTCCGCCATATTATTTTACAATAACATTTTGAATAAACTAACAATAAACAATAAAAATTGTGCAATGAAATAATTCTCAAGTTGAGGGGAGTTCTAAAATTGAGAAAATAGGTTGCGAAAGACTTACCAAACAAATAATTGATTGAAATGAATGAAAAGCAAGGTAAAAGTGCACCAAGTAGAAGTGTTAAGAGACAGTTGGATGAAAACTAAGTGCGAGAAACTGAAAACTGAAGAGCTGTAAGACGATATGTTTGTACGAGTAGGTGGACAAGGTAGGAGTTATGAGCATGGATATAAAGTCGTAGAGATCTCTCCCCTCTACGTGAGGGTACGTTTTTATTTTCAAAAATGTTTTCTTGTTTAACATTTCCCTTCCTGCGCTAAAAAAGTCCGCGCGTTCCGGTGCTGTGTATTCAATACACATGTAAAAATGAGCGATTTAAAATCGGAAAAATAAGAATATTCGTAACTAATCGTTTAAATTAATTTTATTTGAAGCCAAAACTGATAATAATTGAAATTTTATTGCTGAAAACATGATAAAAAAACATCGGCCGACGTTCACTAAACGGGCGAAGAGACCACCTCACACTGATGCCCGAGAGCTACTGAAGTGAGAGAGGCGAGCAAACTGAGATTCTATTTGTTGCGTTCCAATATACCGTAAATAGCGTCGCTTCTCACTTATAGTGTTTTTTTTTTAAATGAATATACCTACGTCACACACTGGCACACGTTTGATTGTATTGGTGAATTTATTCCCGATTTTTACAAAATATCTCTGATGTGGTCGATACGTGCTAATTATTATTAATATTATTTTTTTCATTCAACGCGTAAATGTATTACGGAGGAATACCTAAAATCTGAACCCAATATTTATTATATTTATAGAGATATTAAAGTTTTTAAAAGCAATGTGTACTAGTTACACATCACAGGGAAGGAAGGGTTAATCATCCTCAATATGAAAATATATTCTTAAAACATCTAAATGAAAGTTTTTATTTCTTAAATAATTTGATATAGCGCTGTTTCCTGACTGTCGCGATCTCCTTAAAAGAACGATCTAACGAGCTCAATTAATTTAAAAATAAAATAGGTTGGGAAACTCCATATGACTAACAATACTTTGATCTGGATCATTAAATTCAGATAAATATAAAATGGTCCAGGAGTAAAACCAGTATGAAAATGAATGCGTGAGGACTCGAACCTGGGGTGTACACTTGTTTAACGTGAACTCTAACCACTAGACCAAATCCGCAGACGTTTGAAATTCATTGAATAAAACCTTAAATTTGAAACGTATTTATAAAAAAAGACATGTGCTTACCAACTTCTTCTTATTTTAAGCCTGTTGGCCTGTTATGGTCCTGCATCATTGTTTGCCTCTTGTAACGTCGACTGTCAGCTGTCTTTCCATATTTTGGAAGGTCGTCCTGGAGGTCTGCTCGCTTGGGGGATACTGCCCCTGGTCATTCTTACGGCTCTTGGTTCCGCCATTCTGGATACGTGTTCGTTTCAGAACCTTCTTTTCTGTCGTCCCCATCTGACAATATCTTCAACTTCGCACGTCCTTCGGATTTCTTTGTTTCGTACTCCATCACGAAGGGTTTTGCCAGCGATACTCCTAAGTATCTTCATTTCGAAAGAGATTTTTGGTTCTGACAGTGTCGGCGCTGGACTCTATGCTATATGTCATTATGGGGCGGACACAGGTCTTGTATATCCTCACCTTGCTTTGGATGTTCCTATGCTTGTTTTTCCAGATAATGTTCTTTAAACATTCGGAAATAGCTGCGGCATTTTGTGATTGTTCAAGCACTTCGCTATAGAGGTCATTCTTGCACATTATGCTAGCACCCAAGTATTTAAATTTTGTTACTTGTTCAATTGGTGTGTCGTCGATCGCCACACTGCATCCAACTTGCTCTCTGGCTAGAGTCATGCATTTAGTCTTGCTGATGGAAATAGACATGTTGTGTTTTTTGGAAGCAGTGTGGAATCGATGTAGCATTTGTTGCAGGTCTTCCTCTGATTTGGTTATGATGGTGGCATCGTCAGCATAGCATATGATGTTAAGCATATTGTCGCCTATCTTGTATCCCAGGTTAAGGTCGGCCACTTTTTCTATAATTTTATCCATAACCAAGTTAAATAGAAATGGCCTTAAACTATATCCTTGTCTTACTCCGGTTGGTGTTGTAGCGTCATTAGAGAGTTTTCCGTCTACGCGAATTCTTGTGGAGCTATTTAGGTGTATGTCTCTGATGGTTTTGGCGATGGAGGGTGACACGTTCCTTTCGAGCAATTACATCTTCTAGTTAGATTCTATCAAAAGCCTTGGTCAGATCGATAAAAGCAAGGTAAGCAGTCTTGTTGTATTCTAAAAACTTTTCTTTAATTTACCGCAGTATGAATATATCATCTGTAGTAGACCTGTTTCTTACCAACTACGCTACGAAACTCGTTCTATATATTCGATACTCTGTACTTGTATTTTGACACCCGCATCTACACAGCATTAATCTTACCTTAATTTTTCTTGTTTGAGTAAAGCTGTTATATTTTTTCATTATTATAAACAAGACGTATGCGCAGTGGCACACCGCTAAAAGATTAATACAACGATTATGTATTCCCATAAAAAATATACTAACTCCCCCGCAATGCACTAAGTTGGGGGTAAAACAGCATCATAAAGAAAAGGGGAAACTTTCTCATATTTGTTTTAGAAGCTGGACTGGGGGTAATTTTATACACCTACGTACATACATCCTGCTCTGAAATTGAAATATTTATTTCGTAACACTTAAACCGGAATATGAAAAAGCTATATACTCGTATAACACCTATGTAGGTCAATAAAGGTGTTCGATAAGACTGTAGTCTAGCTCCAAACCTATTCTGCGTCAATGGGAGAAGGGGTAAAACATCAGCACGCTGTTTCCCTTGCCTACCCTGCAAGGATTTTAGTTGTAGTGAAGTATGTATAAGTGTCTAGTTTTCATATATAATCATAAACTTAAAAAGATCTTTCTTAAGGGTAGTCTTCAAGTGATTCCTAAAGTTGTACAAACCTTGTTTAATTTTTTCTAGAGATAACAATGGTGCCTGTAAGTGTTTCATTTTTCATTTCAAATACATTTAATTAGTTAAGAGTTACTCTGCTCAGAGTATGGCCAAGTTAATTGAGGCTTTAATTACACACCTCCAGCAGATATATGTGAACAATGTCAGGCGTACTGGACAAGGGAAGGGATTTTAATGGGTACTGAATGTTATCATTCCTCCTCCCACACTGTGTCTGGCTTTAAGATTGGGTTGCATAACAGCACGATAATATTCTAGTTACAAAAGCAGACAACAGAGTCAAGCAGAAATGGAAAAGGTATCCGCATTTGGAACTCTTGCTGTGTTCGCGCGACACTGGAGCGTGAAAACGATATCGCTTCTCTTACAAAAGTTCAAATGCCAAGATTAGATTAAGTTATAAGAAAACGTGTGAATTGGACGCAACATGTTACTACTTTTCCTACATTTAGAAAAAAAATAGAATATTTTTATAAATTATTATATTTTGAGACTATTTCAAATTGCAGCTTCCCCAAAACTCATAGGGGCTTATTATACTCCATAGGTAAGGGTCTCATCCTTATAAGGGTAGGCAAAGATAATGGATTCCCAGTCACATATGTCTTTACATATTTTTTTCACTACTGTTACATCCAAACTTTTCGTACATTCTCTCTCATATTCAAAACTTGTTATTCTATTTTATTATTTATTTATTATTACACATGACAAGAAATATACACAATTTGAGAAAAACAACAGATAATTTGATTTGGACATACAATTTTAATGGATCTGGGTTTGTTGCATTTCATTTGTCGTATCCCCAGTAAACTAGGCTTTTGCCTGTATCTCACTGAGGATATTTAGGATGAAAAAAATTAATCGATACTTCTTTCCGATTTTTGATTACACAGAAACAAAACCCCGCTGCACGCTCTCATCAACCTGACAGTGACACTCAACTACAACTGGAAACATCTTGCGAAATTCAACTCCTCACACATCATCACTCCAGAAAGACCAAAAATATTCATCCCACACTTTACCGCACACAATCACAAATCTCACATAAATCCCTTCCACTCGTCATTCATCCTGAAAGCCCAAGTACTCAAAATCCTGTCGCAATAACAACCACGCTCCGATCGAATGTCTAAATGGTTTTACTACCTTTACCTTTATTGAAATCTATCTTACGAGTATTTCAGCATTTCGTTTATGTATGACGTATATATAGGTTTTTCTTAACTTCTCGCACTTTAAAGACTTCTTTTATCGATATTTCATCATTAGTTCGTTCTTCACAACGACATTATGCATTTGCTACTTTCTCCATATTTTGCTTTATTAACCGCGCACTTTCTTTATATCCTCATCCATTATAAACGGATAAAATTTCCAAAATATTATCACATCATCTCACAACGCTGTTATACAGTTCAACCAAGGAAAAAAAATACTAAGCATCAAACGAAAAAAAAAAGATAAAAAAGGAAACAAAACAGCTCGCAATTATTATTCATAGAATACATACAAACATACCATCACGTCATTTTGTTTTTAGTGTGAGGAGGGAGGATAAGGTGCTATTTTTATATTTCGAAACACATTATCCCCCTCTTATGCACCTAATATATATCAGAATTAAGCCCTTTAGTGTTTTACTCTTCAGAGTGCGAATATAAGCTAACACCCAAAATTGCAAAAATAAGTTAGTGAAATAAGATTGATTAAGACGAAATCTGTAAAGGCTTGAAACTGAATATTTTGTTTATTGGTCATAGCATTTACCTTCATATCCTTACCTGTTTATTTTGAAACTCAATTTATATAAATTTCTTCTTCTTCTTCCTGGCAATATCCCAACTCATTGCCTAGATAGGCTGTTGGGGTCAGCTCTTCTCGTTCTCAGGCTGTATATTCTTCGGTTCTGGGTGTCGCTTTCATCTAGGTCGTTTCTCTGCAACATTTTGGAGCATCGAGTCATCCAGGAGTTATTTGGTCTTGCTTTGGACAGCTATCGAGGAAGATCCACAGACATTGCCTGATTTACCGTATGGTCTGGTGGTCTCCGTCTTATATGCCCGTACCATCTCAGCTACCGATCTTCCAGCTTACTGTTTATGTCAGTCCTCTCCAGGCTACCACAAATGCGTGAGCTCTTAATTCTATATTTCAGTGATACTCATACCGTTTCAAGTTGCCTAGAGTGCGAGCTGTACATAGTCCAGCATTCTGAGCCATATATACAATTTATATACAGTTATGATGTGATATTTTTAATCTGTATATAATAGTAAGTTTAAATGCCAAGCAGGAGCGCCCTTGAGAAGTATGTTCACTCTAAATAGTGCTATATAAATTATCATTTTATAATTATAAAGAAATAGTGAATAACTTTGAGATTCAGCGAATCAAGACCTAAACCCTAATGTGATCGCCAACTTCTGAGCTTTCAAACGAGAAAAGAAGAAGAAAATACAACACAGATAAAGTAACGATATTATTATTCAAGAAGGCTTTGAAAGCGTCACTTTGAAAGCGCCACTTTAACGGGGACAGACTGTATCAAGCCCCACCGACCACAGTTATCGTAAAATAGAAATAAATTTTCCACGAACGCTTTCAACTTTTTATCGCGTGGTATTTTTATTTATAAAAGGCATTTAACTTGTAACGTTGTTGCCGTAACTTGCCTCATTTTCTACATTTATTGACGCGCCGTGTGCCGGAACCGTTAATATAGTAATATGGTGCCACTGGCAACTTTAATACTGACTATCGGAGATGAATTAAAACCTGTCTTGGAAAATATTTAATAGATATTTCATAGAATACTATTAACATACTTTGTAGCACTTAACAATACTATGTAGTACTCACTGATTCATGACGATCGGCGGCCTAGTTGGTTAAATACTTAACTTTCACCGGGAAGGCTTCAAGTTCAATTCCCAATGGTATCCTAAAACAACGATAAAAATTAGTCCAAGTCAAATTAGTGCACTCAAACGCTTCAATTATTTATGCAAGTATTGATGTTTCTTCATGTGCGTTATTGTTACCAGCATGCAATTACGAACTTCAATGCCAATATCAGTGATTCTCGTACTCGAAAGCTTGACTACTGGGGCTAAAGATAATATTGTCTCTCAAACACACTCTTCAATACGTCTTAATCGTCAATTTGGGTACATTGAAAGTTATCTATAAGGGAAAAGGTCATTCATTAATTTTCTTCAACGAGTCGAAGATTTCCACGCTGTTTTTCCACTCGCCTTTTTTCTCCGCCATCGTCAGTAACCTGGCCTCACTTATCTATTTATTTATTTATTATTTATTTAACACTTTTATTGCAATAAAATCTGGTGGGATTATTGCCAGGTGGCAATCTCTTCCAACCAACCAGACAAAATTAAATGAAGCAAGTTACGTGGTCGCATAAATCATTCAAATGACTATCCATCCCCACGAAATCCATAAACATATACGCGAGAACATGCCCACGAACCCCATAAAGATGGACAATCACCCGAACATTATTTTTCATATAAAGTGAGGTATCATCAATCAAAAGGAAAGGAAAGGATGGTGGAGAGGAAAGGAAAAGAAAAATCAGGAATGAAACACGTTATTTATCTAGTGTGTCTTTCAAAAATGTGTCTACTAACCTTTGTCAATCTACAAAATTCACTAGTTTTAGTTGAAAATAACAAAGCTTGTTCAATGGCTAGAACACCTCTTATACGAGTATAGTCACCAGTCAGTAATATCGGGATGGAATAGTTTCATCAAGAGAGCGTAAGAACTGACGGTAGCTCCAGATAAAGTGCGCTCTTTGAAAGATTAAAAAAACATCTGAAGACTGAGTAAGCTTACAGAAAATATGACATCAGAAGACTTACAACTTTGGTTTACATAGAGACCCATGAGGTGCATCGCCGTGCGTTAACGCACTGGATTCTCGTAGGGAAGATCGCTGGTCCAAGCCCGGCGCTGTGTTACCCCTCTCGAACGACACAGGCACTTTTTCGCCTTATATTTGGGGGTATTAAAATATCCGTGACTTTGATCATATCTATTATTTTAATAAAAGGGGAAAAACATGCTGGTATGCTCCGATCGACACACTTCAGGTTATCCATCGAATCTAGTACACCGATGTTGCTTGTTAGTTTGCTAGTGTGTAACAGCTCATTCACTTAAAGAGGAGAAAAAAAGGCGAAAGACGAAAACTCCACGGCACAGCTTTACTTTCCATTTGAATTGGCGTTGAAATGGCGAGGGGATCCTCGACTATGAGGCCCAGCAACGACGATTTAGAGACCTCTGTATGATATATACTCCTTGTAGATGTGACTTGATGCGAAGTGATCATGCTAAGTGGGGTTTTCTCGAACTAAAGTAACATTAAATGTGATAGTATAGAAGACTTTCAAAACATGCTAACTTGCCTACAATCAGAACAACATGCTTGGAGCAACACTTGATTGACACGGGATTTGATTGGGATCTTTGTTGTATACTACTGAAAATACGTGCCATGATTTACAATTAATAGTTTAACCATGGAAATGAATGAATGATAAAATAACAGTACCCGGTGGTAAGTAATACACATCGTGTTTAATAAAGATACTGTTGGCCATAATCGGCTAACTTCGGCTTTGTAGAGCGTCGTCTCTGTCATTCATACACGTGTTCCGTCGCGATTTGTCAGTCCTTTTCAAGCGTTCTAGAGACAGAGATGACGCTCTACAAAGCCGAAGTTAGCCGATTATGGCTGACAGTCTCTTTCTTAAACTCGATGTGTATTACTTACCGCCGGATATTGTAAATAAGTATTCGCTTTAACTCAACTCAATAAATTTGGTATATTATTTAAAAGTGTTTTAAGCCTTTTCATTTGCCAACATATAACCGTGTGTCCTCGTACTGTTTGATTAATTAACTGGTTATTGTATTTACCGTAAATTTGCTGTATTTTGTATGACTGTTGGTTTACTGACTGATTGGCTTCGTAGTAAGTCGTAAAAAAATGATTTTACTTGGTCAACCTTCTAATAATTCAAACTTAATTATTAAAAAAAATTAACTATTTAAGAAAACACTGACTTATTACGTTTATAAATTCAATCCTTCTAAAAGTGATTGCAACTTTTTTTATTTTCATTCATTTTTAAGTATCGTATATTTTAAACAATAAATGGAGAAAGCTTATGCAAGATATGCGGAAAAATATTTTATTCATGTATTGTAAAAGTTTTGACGACATAGTTAATGTAAATGATACATTTTACGACCGCTTACATATTATATGAGTATTGAAAAAAAATATTCTTGGAATACAATTTGACACTTTGTGACCTGGTCGCGTGTTTTAACGATGAACGAAAATGAACGTCAAAATCTATCATACTCGAAAAAAAAATTTAAACTATTCGAACAAAATATACTTATCTAAGAAACTATAGGAATCAGAAGACTCTTGAACTATTCGAAAAACAAAGCAAGGGAGTTCTGATATTTATGTTAAAAGTAAAATTTATGTAACGTATTTCGTATTTTATGTCACTGATTCCAGGGATTACCTTTTCTATTATCGTGTCACCTGTGTGTGAGTGGGGTGTTAATCTGTTATACTTTGAAGAAGTATTTGAGTATTTGTCTTCCCTTCAGTTGTTTGTGGGGTCCCCCCTTCGAAAGACAAAAATTAATTTTAAAATATTAGAGTACTTGAAAGACATTGATCTACTAAAACAATTTTGAGAGTCAAAATAAGATCTTCGTCAATGAAACTATACTACTCGAAAGACTAAAATCTTTACCATTCGAGCAGTTTAGAGGTCGGAAAGAAACAGAAAAACGTGGCGCAAGCGACACTTTTTTTTCTTTATTTCAGATCCTGAAAAATTATTTCAGCCTGAGTAAATAAAATTCGATTAAAAACGAAAAATATAAGTAAAAGTTTGGTACTTTCTTACAAATAGGCGCTGTTTTCTTAGGGTCACTTTCAAACCAGATATGATCTCTATTTTATTTTGTGTAGTTTAGGATGTATTGCGTTGTATGTATGTCCACTTCTATCGTACATATTCTTCCTTCAGGCTTACTAATATGTGATAAGTTTTTCTTACCATCCATAAAGATGTTAGAAGTTCTTACTTACTAAAGACGTTAGAAGTTCTAACTTACTAAAGACGTTAGAAGTTCTAACTTACTAAAGATGTTACAAGTTCTAACTTACTAAAGATGTTTGAATCTAACGTTTTCTATCTGAAAAATGACTACATATAAATCAGAATTCATCAACTTGCTCTTACGAAGGGAGATCAATAAATTCGCGAAATGAAGGGGAAATAATTTTTTTAGTATTTCGTTTTCAATATATTCACCATTAACTCTAAAATATAGTTTTGAGATATTTTAATAAGCTTAGTAATATACCCACTAAAACTTACTTTTGCCCTCAAACTAAGCCGAAATTGCATTTTTAACTTCTTCATCGTCCGTAAATGACTTCCCTAAAACTGCTTTTTTTCATATTTGGAAACTAATAATAATCAGACGGAGCCAGGTCTAAGCTGTAGGGAGGGTGATTTAATTTTTGGAAGACACAGTTGTGAAGAGTAGCCAATGCAGAATTACTTTTGTGCACGGGTGCATTGTCATGCAAACGCAGCACCCCATTTGTCAATTTTCTTCTCCTTTTCTCCTTCACATCTTATTTTAACTGCATCAGCTAGAATAGTGCTCTGCAGGTGTTGTGATGCCCTTATCTTCTCAATCTATCAGCTGCAGTTTTTCTTTGTTTTGTGAGAAACTTAATGAACGCGTGATACTCATTTTTTCTATAATTGGGATGTTATCAACGTTTGACATACTCTCCTACACAATACAGTCCAAATTAGACTAAAACTTAGTGAATATACTAATAATGAGTCATATTATCGGAACATGTGTACGGGCACTACCTCCCCCTCTTTAACCCCTTCATTCCGCGAATTTATTGACCTCCCTTCGTATATTTTATTGCTCAAGCATATGTCGCTATGAGGTATTATCAAAATCTATATATGTTATATATTGTATTAAACTTTCGTTGGACGAGTATTTAGTACAGCCTTTTGGAGTTTATTGTCATGTGACAATCTCTTCAAACCAACTAGAAATACGTTAAAGAGGCCTTTATGAAAGCCACAATGAAACCCTTTCAAATATGTTACAAGGTTCCAACGATAATCGAATCTGTAATCTCCGGGCTGAAAGAAAAATACCTTACCATATAGATCACGGATTCTTCTAACTAACTAGAAAGACTAAAAAAATCGATGGAAAAAAATATACTGAATCATGTGTTTATTGAAGATTTCGGCTTCAACTTTGTGGAACTCCTTATTAGAGTCTTTACCAATAAAGTTCATTTTTATTTCACTCATTACATGAATTCCGACTACACGTCTTTTATTTTCTTATCCTGAGGCTCTCTTTAGGCGAAATAATCCAGGTTTGTTACCAAAGCAGTACTCAGGTTAGACTTGTATCATATTATATCACAAGTATTTGTGGTATATTGACCCAAAAGAAAAACATTTAAGAAAGGTGTAACCTTTCGCATTCTTTGGTTATTTACAACCTTTTTACTGTCTGTTTTATAAAATAATGAATTTAAAAACATTAAATACACAAAGTTATTAGCTCAAACTAAAAATAACCAAAGAATGCTAAAGTCAATAGACCAAACACACCTTCGATGTACCAAGACACCAGTCAGACTTAAGCACGTCTATTGCTTCAAGAACGGGGTATAGATGATAAGGATATAAATATTATTAAAAACCTGTACTGGAACCAAGAAGCTGTCATTAAATTGGAAAATAACAAATCGAAAGGCATACCAATTCAATGTGGAGTCCGAGAAGGCTTTATTTTGTCACCTATCTTAGTCAATCTGTTCTCTGATATAGTTTTCAAGGAACCACTATATAACTTGAATCTGGGGGTCAAAGTGAATGGTGTATGCGTCAGTAACATCAGGTACGCAGATGATAATACGGTTGTTCTGGCAGACAGTATCGACGACCTTCAAACGCTTATAGATAGAATTAATTAAGCTGGTGTGAGTCTGGGGCTGAACATGAACGTGAGTAAAACTAAGTTCATGGTGTTTGGCCGGCAGAAGCATGTCTTACATTGAACGGTGCTGATATAGAGACAGTAAAAAACCTTAATACCTCGGAAGTATCCTAGTGGAAGATTTCGACCCAGAAACCGAAATCAAGTGCAGAATTGAATCATCTCGTGCGACTTTTAATAAAATGAGAAGCGTATTCTGCGATGATAATCTAAACTTGAAACTTCGATAACGGCTAGTCAAATACTACGTTTGGTCAGTGTTATTGCATGGAGTGGAATCATGGACCCTCAAAGTTGGTAGTATGAACCGACTGGAAGCATTCGAAATGTGGATACACCGGAGAATGCTACGGATACCCTGGACGGATATGGTCAGCAGCACGAGGGTTCTTCAAAGAGCCAAAGTTGATAGAAAGTTGCTGACTAATATAAAAAAATCCGAAAGGTTTCCTACTTGGGTCATGTACTTAGAGGAGCAAAATACAAATTACTGCACCTGATCATGCAAGGCAAAATAGAAGGCCGAAGAGGTGTTGGCAGGAGGCAAATCTCCTGGCTCCGCAATATACGTGATTGGACTGGCATAAGGGGCGTTGGAGATCTTTTTCGGGCTGCCGGGGACAAAAATGTCTATTCTCAAGTGATATTCAACGTTGGAGAGACCTGACATGACACTGGGAAGAACAAGAATTGTAACAAAACGAGATCGTTTCACCAAAAGAGAGCTTCGTAATAGGAAGTTGAAACATTTGTAACGGGAATTAGTGTAAGAAGTGAAATAATATGATAAATTTATTATGTTGTTTAATATCAAACTTTATATATAATTTGCGTAATTGGTAAGAAAACAAACCCGCATAGTAGTAAACCCACCGAGTTGAACTTAAAATACCAAATGTGGACAGATCCCAAAGTGTTAAGCAGTTTTATCCATACATATTGTATTAAAGAAATGTATAATAAAGGAACTTTAGCTTTAAATCGAGTCCAGAGAAACGGCCATAAATTGTTTTTGTTAGTCATTACTGAAATTGCCAAGTAATAAATGAAATCAAAGAAAACGTCCTTTGCCCGACGGGTCAGGCTGCTCACCGATAAAACGCACCCATAAAACCTTGATGGTTGTAAAAGATTATATAGAGGTAGAGAAGGTGACTTTGCTAACGGAATCTCTCTCTGTTGAAAAAAAAAGACAAATTGTTCTGCAAAGCGTCAAGTACGTTATGCTAGTTTCAACGACTTAACTATAGAAAGTTTTTACGTTTATCTGTAAATTAAATCAATAATTATTAAACTTAATAAATAACCTCTGTAATACACGATTTTATCATATTATTTTAAATTTAGGTTTATGAACTGTTATAAAACGATGCTGTTATAAAACAAACAAAAATGAAGTGTATAAAAACTGTTATAAAACAAACAAATAAAAATGACGAGTACGTTTTTTTTTTAAGTTTAAAAAAAACGTTCGAAAGAAAGCTTTAAACTAACTAATGAATCAATAAAATAAAAATACTCGACTGATTGAAGATCCCGTTGAAAGAACATTTGAATCGTATCAAACTTATACTCACTAAACATGATTTATTTTGTAATACTCGACTGATTATAGATCATGTTGAAAGAACATTTGAATCATATCAAACTTATACTCACTAAACATGATTTATTTTGTAATACTCGACTGATTATAGATCATGTTGAAAGAACATTTGAATCATATCAAACTTATACTCACTAAACATGATTTATTTTGTAATACTCGACTGATTATAGATCATGTTGAAAGAACATTTGAATCATATCAAACTTATACTCACTAAACATGATTTATTTTGTAATACTCGACTGATTATAGATCATGTTGAAAGAACATTTGAATCATATCAAACTTATACTCACTAAACATGATTTATTTTGTAATACTCGACTGATTATAGATCATGTTGAAAGAACATTTGAATCATATCAAACTTATACTCACTAAACATGATTTATTTTGTAATACTCGACTGATTGTAGATCATGATGAAAGAACATTTGAATTGTATCAAACTTATACTCACTAAACATGATTTATTTTGTAATACTCGACTGATTATAGATCATGTTGAAAGAACATTTGAATCATATCAAACTTATACTCACTAAACATGATTTATTTTGTAATACTCGACTGATTGTAGATCATGATGAAAGAACATTTGAATTGTATCAAACTTATACTCACTAAACATGATTTATTTTGTAATACTCGACTGATTATAGATCATGTTGAAAGAACATTTGAATCATATCAAACTTATACTCACTAAACATGATTTATTTTGTAATACTCGACTGATTATAGATCATGTTGAAAGAACATTTGAATCATATCAAACTTATACTCACTAAACATGATTTATTTTGTAATACTCGACTGATTGTAGATCATGATGAAAGAACATTTGAATTGTATCAAACTTATACTCACTAAACATGATTTATTTTGTAATACTCGACTGATTATAGATCATGTTGAAAGAACATTTGAATCATATCAAACTTATACTCACTAAACATGATTTATTTTGTAATACTCGACTGATTATAGATCATGTTGAAAGAACATTTGAATCATATCAAACTTATACTCACTAAACATGATTTATTTTGTAATACTCGACTGATTGTAGATCATGATGAAAGAACATTTGAATTGTATCAAACTTATACTCACTAAACATGATTTATTTTGTAATACTCGACTGATTATAGATCATGTTGAAAGAACATTTGAATCATATCAAACTTATACTCACTAAACATGATTTATTTTGTAATACTCGACTGATTATAGATCATGTTGAAAGAACATTTGAATCATATCAAACTTATACTCACTAAACATGATTTATTTTGTAATACTCGACTGATTATAGATCATGTTGAAAGAACATTTGAATCATATCAAACTTATACTCACTAAACATGATTTATTTTGTAATACTCGACTGATTATAGATCATGTTGAAAGAACATTTGAATCATATCAAACTTATACTCACTAAACATGATTTATTTTGTAATACTCGACTGATTGTAGATCATGATGAAAGAACATTTGAATTGTATCAAACTTATACTCACTAAACATGATTTGTTTTGTAATACTTGATTGATTGTAGATCATTTTAAAAGAACATTTGAATCGTATCAAACTTATACTCACTAAACATGATTTATTTTGTAATACTCGACTGATTATAGATCATGTTGAAAGAACATTTGAATTGTATCAAACTTATACTCACTAAACATGATTTATTTTGTCATACTCGACTGATTGGAGACCATGTTGCAAGAACATTTAAAGATTACTCGTATCAGACTTATACTCAGTAGACATGATTCATTTTTGTAAAATATAAAACATTTGCAGTATTTATGATGATGTTATCACAGAGTAACAAAAAATACAGTCAATTAAAATACAAAACATGAATTCAAAGTTGAACGCTGAAAGCAATTAATCACTTATATTTATGTATTTATTTGACACTTCATTGAAAAAACCTCTCTGATGGGCTTATTATCAGGTTGCAATATTTTCTAACCTATCAGATAAAAGGAAATAAAACAAGTTACATGGTCGCAAAAAAACATTCAAATGACCCCCTTCCCAACGAAATTCACGTGAGCAAACGCATATAGTTGATGCTAACACAGCACTGAATGAAATTTGATGACGACCAGATTAAGGCTTCGACCTATAACAGCCCGCAGTTTACGAAACGAGAGATTTTAAGATACTAAATACACATATAGAAAACCTCCGTCCACCAGCATTTAGAATTTTATGTTGGAATTTTTACCCAGAAATACGAAATCAGTTTTCGGACAATCTATGATATATTTTTAATATTTAATGGAAGCATAAGACACACGTCTTTGAATCACGTTTAGTATTGATTTCTCTGTTCTGGTCCTGGATCACGTTTCAAGTCACGTCTTGCTGCATGCACCATGAATGTCATTATCGTAAAGTGCATAAAAAGCGTCCTCCTCAGAGCGACATGGGGGCATGCCTGGATCACATTTCGAGAGGCTCCTGAAACACCCTCTCCCCAATACCCTCGAAAGGGGAATAGGAGGGCTTAGAGCCGACATTGCATTTTTTCGTCCGCACTTCAAAACAACCCTGTCAGCCACATTTCCTAATACATTTTTTCAGCTTTCTATATTACTTTTAAAATTAAAAAAAGCAAAACAATTTCGTTGAAAAAGCGTTATCCAGGAGATTGTTAGTTCGATAACCGTTGATGTTGTTTTTTTAAAAAAGATTCCAATATTTTTTTATAGTAAACACTGTGGAAGATAAAATACATTGTATTTGGTTTACCAAAACACTGGATTTCCACAAAAGTAAATCGTCAGGGTCAGGAGAGCACAAATAAGTATTGTTTGTAAAATCACTGGTGATGTGGGGAAAGCCTTGAAACCGGTAATATCATATCATTATTAAGAGTGGAAAAAACAGTGTTTCAGTAAACTAATTACAAAAAAATTCATTCAGTCTGGTTAACATTAAAGGCCTCGTTAACATTTTTAGAGTTAATTGAAGAGATTGTGACAAAAGAATAAAATCATGCTGTTTTTTTTTCACAACGCAGGTGTAACAGAAGATCTTGGCTAAAATTTGGAATAATCCCATTGAATTTTCTCCCCTCACAGATAACCTATTTTAACCAGAAGGATCTTAGACTCATCGTTTTAGTAACCAAAATTATATTTAAATCGCGAAGAATTATTCAGGGCAACTAACATAATCAAGGTAGTATGATATTAAACTGGTTATGACGGATTTAGACCACGAATTTACTAACTCGATGATTCTCAAGGTTCAATTAGTTAATAAAACTTTTGAATTTCATCGAGGAATTTCGGACTCGATTCCCAAAAAAACTAAAACAAGCGTACCAGTCTAGTTAAAGAGTTCGTCTTATAGCAATACTTGAGTACCGAATACGTCTTCAAATGTGATTACATAAACATGTACAAAAGTGTTACCAAAACGTGTAATAACAGACCACGAGTTCAGTGCCTACTTCAGTCATTTTAGAGTCCGAAGACTCGATTACTGGGATTGAAAATAATATTGCCTCTAGCTACACTTTTCAACAGATGTGAATTAAAAATGATGTTATACTGAAATATACCACACGAAACAAACACAACTTAGAAGGCTTGTTTCCAGCCTAAGGGTTACAAATTTGATTCCCGCTAGAATACCACTTCTTCTCCTTGACTCCATCCCAACTCACTGTCTGTGAAGACTGTTGGGGTCAGCTCTCCTCATCCTCAGGTTGTATGCTCTTTTGTCCCGGACTACGTCCCCCAGGCCGTGCCTCTGCATCAGGTTATCTTTTTGCACCACCCATGAATTCGTTGGTTTTCCTCTGGTTGTTATTCGAGGAAGATCCATGGAGATTGACTGGTTCACAATGTGATCGGGTGCTCTGCGTCCAACGTGTCCATAGTATCTCAATCGCCTTTCCTCAATCTTACTGTTGATGTCTGTAACACCTAGGCTTCCAAGAATGTTTGAGTTTTTTATTTTGTATCTTAGAGACACACCAGCTGACCATATTAGCATGCGCATTTCAGCAGTTTCTAGTTGCCAAGAGTAAGAGTTATGCATCGTCCAGCATTCGGAGCCATAGAGAAGTGCGGGTCTCACAATCGTTTGGTTTACTTTTCCTTTTCACTTTACTTGCATTTTCGGATCACATAGAACTCCCGTCATTGATCTAAACTTCATCCATCCCACACTAATTCTATGTGTTACATCTGCTGCACATCCTCCATCGCTATGGATGAGTGACCCAAGATACTTAAAGGAGTCACAATTTGGTAATGTTTCTCCATCCATTTGCAATACGGGAGTGATAGCATTTGTGTTCTCAAATGTACAGATACTCTGTTTTCTTTCTGCTCAGTCTCAATCCATTTTCCTCCAAGATTCTTCTCCACCTTTCCAGACTATTTTGCAGGTCTTCATATTTTTCACTATTTTGCAGACTATTTTGCAGGTCTTCATGTTTGCAGGTCTTCGTGTTTTGCAGGTCTTCATGTGTTTCCCGCTAGAATACAACTGATTTTAAAAAATATTCCTGTCTGATTTTCACTCAAAGCCGGTTTTTAATTTTTTTGGTAAGTAAAAAAATATTTACATTGTAAATGAACCCACCAGGTTGTACTATATACTATACAACCAAAGTCTAACGCAATATTTATAAAACCTCATAAGTTCAACTAAGACCAAAAGATTATTAACTCCCAAGACTATAAAAAGTAACATTGTACGACGCTCGGGTAGTCGTGCCATCGCCATCAAGTAGTAAAAATGTTTTTTTTTATTCGATGTGATTAAAATTTAAACAAACATTTTTTTATTTATTTTATTTATTTATTATTACACATGACAAGAAATACACATAATTTGCGAAAAAACAACAGGTAATTTAATTTGGACATACATTATTTAAATGGATCTGGATTTGTCACCTTTCGTCGTTTGTCGTATCCCCAGTAAACAACAAGAAGAAACCCACACTCAAGAATTCACACAAATCTTTTCCACACGTCATTCATCCTGAAAGCCCAAGTACTCAAAATCCTGTCGCAATAACAACCACGCTCCGATCGACTGTCTAAATGGTTTTCCTTCCTTTACCTTTATTGAATTCGGCACGCCATTGTACGTCATGGGAGCCAAATAAGCATATTGCCTTTGGGCAAAGAAGGTTTTAACTCTAGTTTAACATTGAACTGAGTTTTTTTTTTTTCAGAATATAATTCTAAATGATATATCTGATAAATTCAAATCATAACTTTTGCTGCATAGAATCATAAAAGGAAGTTTAAATAACATAGCAAAATTGCTAACCACTGTACGTTTATACCGACAACCCTAAAGCTTTACTGACAACCATATCCATGAATGTCAAAAGTGACGCATGGTATGGAGAGGTGCGGGCAGCCTATCTTGAGACGGTCCCGTATTGTAAAATCAACTGTATATACTTTTAAAATAATTAAATAATTTTGACTGGTGTACTTGCATACTCATGTTTTTTTATTTATTTTATTGTGTTAATGTGTATTTTTTTTGGGTTTTTCTAAATAGTTTTTTTTTATTCTAAGATTTTTTTATCTTTAGTTTTTTTTTCTTTAATAATAAATGGAACTATCACTACGTATATTTTTTTCAAATATTATTATAAAGAATATTTATTCAATACTTTATTGTAAAAACTAATCTGGCAAACTTATTGCCAGGAGGCAATCTCTTTCGACCAACCAGACAAATGTAAAAGAAGGAAGTTGCATGGTCGCAAAAAAATCAAATTACTAATAATCTTGATATTTTTGCATAAAGCATATACACAATAAAATTAATTGAAAGACACATCAATCAAAGGAAAAGAAAAGGATAGTGGAGAGAAAAATCGGTAATGAAACACGTTATATGACTGAGTAGAAATTAAGAGCTTTTGTGTCGCTTCTTTAAGCATGCCAAGGACTAAGTGAAGCTAACATTGGTTTGTAACTGGTTTCAGAGTTTCAGTTCACTGTGCCGCTGAAGAAAATAAATAAAAAACTCTGACCAATGCTGATACCTCACAAAAAAAAATTAAAATAATAAACATTTTCAATAAAGGTTCCATGCATTAATCAATCACCAATGGTGTCCAGCAAGTGTGTGCAACGCTGCACCATAAGAATGGCTATTGCAGCAGTCCGCCAATTCTCACGGGCTGTCTAGTCGTATGAATTTTGATATGGGCGATTTTTTTTCAAAAACAGATCAAATCCACAAACTTTTTTTACTATTTATCAATAACTACTAAGCCACGTCGGCATCGTGGTTCAGTGTAACATGTTCCGTGTCCCGTTCAATTATTGGAGGAATGGTTTTATTTGGAATCTTTTTTTCATTCGAACATAATAATTTATCACACTTTCGTTGTATTTATTACATTTTAATTGAATAACACTTTCAATGCATAAAATAACTATGGAGTGGTTATCTTTTCCACCTGGCCAGGAAGATGTAAAATATGTCATAAGTGACAACCAGACTAAAGCCCACTTTAAAAAAAAGTGTTCCAACGTGAATCAAACCCGCAACCCTGGATCGGGAGACGGTTAATTTCGATTCCACCACCACTAAAGTACTCGTATATTAAAGAGGTTCAAAGATATTGAAGAGGTTTTAAGTAGAAAACAGACCGAAACCCTTTATAGGGTACTAACACGAATTGAACCCGCAACCCCTGGCACGAAGACACGTGTATTTCTAAGCTACGGAGGTCAATCGTTGTATAACATATAATGCAATCTGGTTGGCTTAGTGTAATGTAACAATATCTTCCGTTCAACCAGAAATATGTAAAAGAAGTTTGTAATAAAAAACAGATCGAAAATCTTTATTTATTTATAGCGTAATATCAATTCCTTAGTTTATTTTTTTTTGTAATCTGATTCTTAGAAAGAACCAGCCCATTAAATACGTATTTCTTGAAATTTATTTATAGCGTAATATCAACTCCTTGGTTTATTTTAGTAATCTGATTCTAAGAAAGGACCAGCCCATAAAATACGTATTTCTGGAAATTTATTTATAGTGTAATATCAACTCCTTGGTTTATTTTAGTAATCTGATTCTAAGAAAGGACCAGCTCATAAAATACGTATTTCTTGAAATTTATTTATAGCGTAATATCAACTCCTTGGTTTATTTTAGTAATCTGATTCTAAGAAAGGACCAGCCCATAAAATACGTATTTCTGGAAATTTATTTATAGTGTAATATCAACTCCTTGGTTTATTTTAGTAATCTGATTCTAAGAAAGGACCAGCCCATAAAATACGTATTTCTGGAAATTTATTTATAGTGTAATATCAACTCCTTGGTTTATTTTAGTTATCTGATTCTAAGAAAGGACTAGCTCATAAAATACGTATTACTTGAAATTCATTCTTCTATGTTACTAACTGTCTTCACATTTTGACAAATACACTTCCCTTCACTAGAAATTATCACGATCTTTTAAGATAGTAGTCCACAACAGTATTTTAGTACGAATTTTGAAGTATGGAAGCGAAAGTTGGACGTTGAAAAAATTCTAAAAGGAGCATTATAAGTGCTGTAGAAATGCATTCACAGAGAAAAAAAACACGATGTGCTAATTTATAATATAACAGAATACGGAATAAAAATATTAGAGATGAATATGAACTTAAGGTTGATGTGTTGATAAAGATGAGGAAGGGCACTTTGATATGATTTTAACACATAGATAGAATGAATAAAAATATTAGAGATGAATATGAACTTAAGGTTGATGTGTTGATAAAAATGAGGAAGGGCACTTTGATATGATTTTAACACATAGATAGAATGAATAAAAATATTATAGATGAATATGAACTTAAGGTTGATGTGTTGATAAAAATGAGGAAGGGAACTTTGATATGATTTTAACACATAGATAGAATGAATAAAAATATTATAGATGAATATGAACTTAAGGTTGATGTGTTGATGAAAATGAGGAAGGGCACTTTGATATGATTTTAACACATAGATAGAATGAATAAAAATATTATAGATGAATATGAACTTAAGGTTGATGTGTTGATAAAGATGAGGAAGGGCACTTTGATATGATTTTAACACATAGATAGAATGAATAAAAATATTAGAGATGAATATGAACTTAAGGTTGATGTGTTGATAAAGATGAGGAAGGGCACTTTGATATGATTTTAACACATAGATAGAATGAATAAAAATATTAGAGATGAATATGAACTTAAGGTTGATGTGTTGATAAAGATGAGGAAGGGCACTTTGATATGATTTTAACACATAGATAGAATGAATAAAAATATTAGAGATGAATATGAACTTAAGGTTGATGTGTTGATAAAAATGAGGAAGGGCACTTTGATATGATTTTAACACATAGATAGAATGAATAAAAATATTATAGATGAGTATGAACTTAAGGTTGATGTGTTGATAAAAATGAGGAAGGGCACTTTGATATGATTTTAACACATAGATAGAATGAATAAAAATATTATAGATGAATATGAACTTAAGGTTGATGTGTTGATGAAAATGAGGAAGTGCACTTTGATATGATTTTAACACATAGATAGAATGAATAAAAATATTATAGATGAATATGAACTTAAGGTTGATGTGTTGATAAAGATGAGGAAGGGCACTTTGATATGATTTTAACACATAGATAGAATGAATAAAAATATTAGAGATGAATATGAACTTAAGGTTGATGTGTTGATAAAGATGAGGAAGGGCACTTTGATATGATTTTAACACATAGATAGAATGAATAAAAATATTAGAGATGAATATGAACTTAAGGTTGATAAAAATATTAGAGATGAATATGAACTTAAGGTTGATGTGTTGATAAAGATGAGGAAGTGCACTTTGATATGATTTTAACACATAGATAGAATGAATAAAAATATTAGAGATGAATATGAACTTAAGGTTGATGTGTTGATAAAGATGAGGAAGGGCACTTTGATATGGTTTTAACACATAGATAGAATGAATAAAAATATTATAGATGAATATGAACTTAAGGTTGATGTGTTGATAAAGATGAGGAAGGGCACTTTGATATGATTTTAACACATAGATAGAATGAATAAAAATATTAGAGATGAATATGAACTTAAGGTTGATGTGTTGATAAAGATGAGGAAGGGCACTTTGATATGATTTTAACACATAGATAGAATGAATAAAAATATTAGAGATGAATATGAACTTAAGGTTGATGTGTTGATAAAGATGAGGAAGGGCACTTTGATATGATTTTAACACATAGATAGAATGAATAAAAATATTAGAGATGAATATGAACTTAAGGTTGATGTGTTGATAAAGATGAGGAAGGGCACTTTGATATGATTTTAACACATAGATAGAATGAATAAAAATATTAGAGATGAATATGAACTTAAGGTTGATGTGTTGATAAAGATGAGGAAGGGCACTTTGATATGATTTTAACACATAGATAGAATGAATAAAAAAAGATTCAATACAAATATGTAGTGTAAATGTAATTAAAATGCGTGATTAACCTTTTCCTTCCTGTGCTAAAATAATCCGCGCGATCCGGCGCTATGTATTCAATACACATCAATTCACATGTAAAAATGAGCGATTTAAAATCGGTAAAATAAGAATATTGATAGCCAATCGCTTAAATTAATTAAATTTTAAGTCAAAAGGGATAATAATTGAAAATTAATTGCTGAAAACATGAAAAAAACATAGGCCGACTTTCACAAAACGGGCGAATCTCAAATCGAACCTCAAACGAATGCCCGAGCGCTACTGAGACGAGCGAACTGAGATTCTATTTCTTGCGTGAGAGTGAGACGTTAATAGCGTCGCTTCCTCACCCATAGCGCTTTTTTAGAATAAATATACCTACGTCACACACTGGCACACGTTTGATTGTATTGGTGAATTTATTCCCGATTTTCACAAAATATATCTTATATGGCCGATAACTGCTAATTATTATTAATATAATCATTCAATGCGTAAATGTATTACGGAGGAATACCTAAAATCTGAATCCAGTATTTATGATATTTATAGAGATATTTAAGTTTTTAGAAGCAATGTGTACTAGTTACACATCACAGAAGAAGAAGGGTTAAGTAAAGAGACAAGGAGTATAGTAAGATGAAGTAAACGATATTTTGAAGGAAAGAAATTAAGAAAATCAGAAAAATCGTAGATCTTGTATGAGGTGTATAGATTTAGAAATAATGACAAATGTCTTTTCATAGAAAAGTCGGGTGCTCTGCCCTCCTTTCCTACCCTGACAGAGTAATGGTGTGGGGAATGTATGACAATAATTAATAAAATATATGGCTCGAATTTCTATTGCATACATACTCGTATGTTCGTATAGTAATTTGGTAGCGTATTCACAGGATGAACTAAAGTTTATTTTTGTCTGTAATTTTGTATTTCAATTTCTTTGAACTGAATAAACGGGATTATTACCATACCTTCGAACCATAAAATAAACAGATTATTGTTATTAAAAATTAAACTCGAACCGTATTTAACACAAATTGGGTTTCAACGGGAATCAAACCCGTAACCGAAGACATCCGTCGTGTTGGTGAATCTGTGATCTAAATTCCTCAAAACTGTTTAATAATGTTATCTAGAGGCAGTTGGATTGACGGAAATGAAAGCCAGACTAAACATAAAAAGAAAACGTTTACCAACGGGATTGACCAACGGGCTTTGACATCGCATTTATTATTTTGTCGATAAATAAACAAATAAAATATTTTAAATTCTTGAATCTTCGAAAAAAGTATAGTTTCACTTTGTGGTGAAGATAAACTATTTTACTATAAGTTTATCTTTATCTGACGATGAAGACGGTGGTCTTCGAAACCGGTAGTAAACCCAAAAATAAACCTGTGATGAACACAAAAATATAAAATTAGTTTTTCATTTGCTTATTTTTCCTTTTACATAAATAAAATATTAGGTGTTAACATAAGTTGTGTCCGTTTTTTTTTTCAAATTTAAAAATGAGCACCAAAAGTAAAACAAAATGGTAAAGATTATACGCAAACATCTATAGGCAACTTTGTACTAAACATAATTTATCAGATAAATAACAGTAATAGGTAGGTGATTTATATAGAACCACAACACCAGCAAACCTAGCGACAATTCAAAAGCTTAAAACGGGAGATGTCGACAGATCTCCTAGGAAGTTGTTGAAGATAACTTAGAATCAAAGTGATAGAAATGTCAAAGATAGTTGGTAGTAAGTATTAGGTGTTGGGTTTGGAAGTAGAAATGTGTAAACTAAGACTTACGACTTTTATTGACTTAGCTGTTATTTATTTGATGAAATATATTCCGTACAACGTTTATTAAGATTTTTGCCAACATTAGAATTTGCCTCAATTAAGGTCGATACAGAAATAAGCAAAACAAAATTTAGATAGTTTGGTTGACCATGTAATTGGGTGTTAATATAAGTTGTGTCCGTTTTTGTTTTCAAATTAAAAATGAGCACCAAAAGTAAAACAAAATGGTAAAGATTATACGTCATTCGAAAGAACAAGATATTGTGTTTGCTTTTACGTTACATATATTATTTTATTTTATTACAAGCCTTCAAAATACTCGTAGAACGCAAAAACCATCAACGAGCTGTCCTTTCATTCATAGCATCTCCACCGTACACAATATCGCGAGCAGCTTTGGCAGCTTTATTCCCTCGATTGAACGCGAACAGAAGAAGGAGTCGAAAATGCTCACTTTCGTCTACTTGACATTCCATTTTGAAGGCATGTTATCAAATAAAATAATATATGTAACGTAAAAGTAAACACAACATCTTGTTGAGCAGAAAATTTTCTTTCAAACGACGTATTACTTTTACCATTTTGTTTTACTTTTGGTGCTCATTTTTAAATTTGAAAAAAAAAAACGGACACAACTTATGTTAACACCCAATACTATTGCGGAAAGTAAAACTGTAGTATAAAACCATCGGTAAAATTTATATTCATTGCAACAACTCGCAGAAATCTCTTTCGGAATCGGTCGACTATCAGGGAATTGGGAATTGTTCCTTCATCAAGAGGACAATATAATATGATTACTTAAAATAAATGGAATTGAATCACCCTGCTGGTGCCGTGCAGTGGTGCGGTTCAAAACAGCAGCAAATCGATGTGGCAGGTTCCGGTCTGGCGAAGTCCCTTTCACGTGAATTTATCCCCCGCGAGGCCGCTAGGGGCTGCACTCCAAATAAAATCAAACACAGTACCTCGGCTCACTGCGTTATTTATGTCCCGATTTTCAACAATATATTTTTCACACTGTATACTGGCAAACAAGACATTTCAATTGTCACATACGCTTACTCTTCGTTATTTTATTTAACTTATAATTCTTTTTATACTTTACTTAACATGGTCTTCATTTTACATTACTTTAACATTAGTTTACTTAAGTCAAACTTTATTTCTTTAATTCGAAATTCATTGAACTTAAATTAATTTTTTCAATTTAATTTAGTTAATTTTATAAACTTAACTTAATTTTATTTAAGTTTAATTAAATACAATTTCATTTAACGTGTACACTTATTCATTTTATTTAACTGTTACTTTATTATGTTCGACTGAAAGTTTATATTCCTTAATTTATTCTAATTATTCTTTATTTTACTAGACTTTCAATTTATATATTATTTATAGTTAAAGCATTAACATTGTGGAGGCTTAAAGACATTGTTATTTATTTTATTAAACACTGTTCATTCCACTTTGTTGTAACGGTATAACCCTACCGGTTTCAAGGCTTTCACCTCATCATCAGGGGAGCACTAACAAGACTGAATTATGTTCGAACTGGTACCGAGATACACGCCTCTAACGGTTAAAATTCAGGTTGAGGACTGGGGATGAAGGGAGGGATGAGACAATCTCGGCAAGCAGCGAAGAAATTCTTGGGATATATGTGTTTGCCAGATGCTCACCTCGATTCGCTGACTTAGAAATTTGTAGGGGCTCTAATCTGTCCAAAGAATATTTACCCTGCTTGCGAGATTGTCTCCTCCCTCCCTTCACCCTCAGTCCTCAACCCGAATGTTAACCGTTAGAAGCGTGTATCTCGGTACCAGTTCGAACATAATTCAGTCTTGTTTGTGCTTCCCTGATGATGAGGTGAAAGCCTTGAAACCGGTAAGGGTTATACCGTTATAAAAAAGTGGAACAAACATTGTTCGATAAAACAAATTACAATGTCTTGAAATTTATTTTACTTCACTTGTACATTTATACTTAATTGTATTTAACATATACTCAGTAAACTTTTGTTAATTCTCTTTTTGAAGCAACGAAAATACCAACGCAATTAATATGGGGATAGAATGAAAGCAGGTGTAACTAATTATGTGTAATATTTCATATTGTGTCCATTATTTGATGTTCACATTGTGTCCATCACAATAGGGATTGGAAATGCAATAAATTGTACTGTCACATTATTTATTAAATATTGATACTGAAAAATATAAATATTAAAATGGTTTTAAAAATAATTACAGGAATATTATTAAAAAAAAATATTACAATATTTATAGTAAAGGCATAAACATTGTGGAGGTTTAAAGACATTGTAATTTATTTTTATCAAACACTGTTTATTCTACTTTTCATAACGGTATAACCCTACCGGTTTAAAGACTTTTACCTCATCATCAGGAGATTCTGATTTGTAATAGTATGATTGTTGATCTTCCGATATGTGATAGAAAGATTGTTGATTTTCCGATATGTGATAGTAAAATTGCGTTTGAATCTACTATAATTGATTATACTCGTACTTATACATCCAATCGGTCTTATTGTTTGATAATTGTTTTAACGAAAATTCTCGGAAAATAAGGCTCATATTTTCACCATAAAAATAATAAATTGGTCTTATTAAAAATTCAAGCACTACTTTTCAACAATTTAAAAATTGACAAAATATTGGTCCAATTAAAAATGAATATACTCTGTGTAAGCACAGGAAACATAAGTGTTACAGTTCTTGTTCAGATTCGAGTCCCGGTGGATTGCACTTTCATTGAATACAGTACAACTCGGCAGACTTTTTGTCTTGTAGAATCACTTCCAATCAACCAGAAAGATGTTAACCCTTTCTGTCCTGTGATGTGTAACTAGTACACATTGATTCTAAAAACTTTAATATCTCTATAAATACTGGGTTCAGATTTTAGGTATTCCTCCGTAATACATTTACGCATTCAATGAAAAAAATAATATTAATAATAATTAGCACTAATCAGCCACATCAGAGATATTTCGTGAAAATCGGGAATAAATTCACCAATACAATCAAACGTGTGCCAATGTGTGACGTAGGTATATTCATTCTAAAAAAAACGCTATGGGTGCGAAAGCGACGCTATTTATGTCTCACTCTCACTCTATTTCGGTGTATGAGAACGCAAGAAATAGAACCTCGATTCGTTCGCTTCTCTCGTTTAGTAGCCAGCGGGTTTTCGTTTGAGGTGGTCGTTTTGCCCGTTTTGTGAACGTCGTCCGATGTTTTTTTTTTTTCATGTTTTCAGCAATTAAATTTCAATTATTAGCCCTTTTGACTTCAAATTTAATTAATTTACGCGATAGGGTATGAATATTCTTATTTTCCCGATTTGAAATCACTCATTTTTATATGTGTATTGAATACACAACACCGGAACGGGCGAATTTTTTTTAGCACAGAAAGGGAATGGTTAAAGAAATTTAGAAATACGAATCGAAAACTAGAATGGAATTCTTTTTAAAAATATTGTATTCTAGCGGGAACCTAACCAGCAACCCTCGAATCAGGCGACAGGATCTTACCAACTAGGCCACAGACACACAATTCTTGTGATAATTAATTACCAAACAGCGTTTTTAAAATCGCTCCATTCACAAATTATCTTTATTATTGCAGTAACCTTTGAATTGAAGAAATGCATCTTCTTAAACTGAAAGAAAACTTTAAAGTCGTAATGACTGTAATAAAAATAATTTATAGCCCCTGTTGCAATGCGCTACGAGATAACAAGAAAGAAAAACAATTTGGCGCCATTGCATGTGGCGTTCTTATTTTTCCTTCATTGTATACAAATCATTTTACCATTGCGCTGGCTACCAATAGAATATTAAAATCATTTGTAAAGGAGATGTTTTATAAACAGAATGATTTAACACGTAAATGTAAAAAAATCTGCACAGTAAACATAAATAAAGTGACAGTTCGTTTCGCTTTACACAAGTATTGTCAAACTCGACTCATTACGTTGCTCTCCAAGTTAACGAGAATATAAAAAAAACAGATGCGAGACTCTCGCGCGGTAGAAGTGAAACTTCTTAGCTCATAGGAAAAGTTGATTTTATGAATTGTTTTTTTTTCCATTTGTTAACGATTTTTTTGGATTAGGAAATGGTTATGTGGAATTCAATTTAAGAAAATCTCTCTTAATTAAATTAAAAAAAATAATTTATATTTTTAATTATAAATAATAATAATTTGAATAATAATATAATTAATAATTTGTATTTTTTTAATATTAAATATGATAATATTTTAATGTAATTATTAATTATTAAATTAATTATTTTTAACTAATTATATTATTAATTATATATTATTAATAATATTATTACATCATATTATTATTTAATTATATTAATGAAGTATAATGTAATAATAATATACAATAAAATATGTATATTATTATAATTATATGCATATTAAATATAAATTATATATTAAATAAATATTAAAATAAATATTAAAATAAATATTAAAGTAAATATTAAATAAAAAAAAATAATTTAATATAAAATAAAATTAATAAATATATTAATATTAAAATAATGTAAAACAAAAATATTTTTTTTTAATATTTATTGATAAATGTTAAAAAAAACTGTTAAAACCCTAGGATAATAGATAACACTCTCTCATGGCGAGATCAAATAAGTAAGCCGAAGGATCTTCTTCAGCCTTCATTCCCTTAAAGTGTTACAAAGATTCCTTCCAACCAAAACCAAAATTTTACTTGTACAATCTCTGCTCTTTCCGATTCTGGACTATGCGGGCGTATGTTACTTGGATGTTACAGAGGAACAACTAGACAAGTCTTCAGAATGGGTGTCTAAGATTCATTTTCAACCTACGTAATTACGATCATATAACTTCATACCAGAAGGCATTGAACTGATTGAATGTTAGAAATAGACGCCAAATTCACATACTGTCATTATTGTATAATATCCTTAACTATCCCGCCGCCCCATCTTATCTTGTCGAAAATTTTCAGCATCTTTCCAATCATGGATTAGCGCTACGCTCAAACAGAGATTGTTTATAGGCCTTTCCAGTTCACCGCTCCTCTTTCTTTACGTCGTCCTTGACTGTCCATGCAGTGAGACTCTGGAATCAGTTACACACCAATATAAGACTCGCCCCGTCCTTGACATGCCTTAAGAAGCGACTGAAAAACCTCTTAATTTCTAGTCAGTAAAATAACGTGTTTCATTCCTGATTTTTCTTTTCCTTTCCTCTCCACCATCCCTTCCTTTCCTTTTGATTGATGATATCTCACTTTATATGAAAAATAATGTCGGGTGACTGTCCGTCTTTGTGAGGTTCGTGAGCATGTGCTCACGTATATGTTTATGGATTTCGTGGGGATGGATAATCATTTGAATGATTTATGTGACCAGGTAACTTGCTTCATTTACTTTTGTCAGGTTGGTTGGAAGAGATTACCGCCTGGCAATAAGCCCGCCAGATTGTATCTGCAATAAAAGTGTTGAATAAATAAATAATAATATAGTAATTTGCCCTACCGCGCCAATAGAAGTTTCACTTTAAAATCTTTTCCAGCCTATGAGGTAAAACTAACAAAAGAATTAAACAGTAGCCCACCATCATTTTGCTTTGAAAGCTTGATAAGCAAAGTGTTAAGTACAATTTGATAATGCTTTTGTAAAGCGACATCGGCCTATTATATTTTTTTTTACATTTAATTGTTTGATTATTGTGTCCAAAAGTGGAGTTTTACAATATAAATACCAAATCAATCAATCAATTGAATATTCAATAATGAACAAATTGAAGAATTCCGTTTTTTGATAAGTATATTCTCAGATGACAGAAAGGTGGAACGAGATATGGAACTTTTAGATTTATAAATTTTTTTCTAACTGTTTACTTTTGTTTACTTTATAATTTGTTTAATAAAACAGTGTTTTTTCCACTAAAGATAATAATATATACCTACCGGTTTCAAGGTTTTTACCTCATCATCAGGGGGCATTAGCAAGGCTGGATTATGCCGGGGCTGGCCCGACAGACAACATGTTTCTAACGATAAAGATCCGTAGTGGGAGTTGTGGGTGGAGGGAGGTTAGATTATCTTAAGAGGAAAAAACAGTGTTTTATTAAACAGATGACAGCGCCTTAAAGCCTCACAGTGTTAACGCCTTAACTATAAATCATAGAATGTTGTATTGTGTTGTGTTTGATCTGTCAAGAACGTATGCCTACTGAAGTATAACAGCTTGCACACAAAACCAACACATGCACAGGCGTCTTACATCCATAAAATGGACGACTATTATTCTCGATCACGAGGGATAGATAGGCTATCGTGGCATGGCAATACGTAAAAGAAATATATTGTTTATAGTTAAGGCATTAACGTTGTGGAGGTTTAAAGACATTGTAATTAACCGGTTATACCGTTACAAAAAGTGGAATAAACAGTGTTTGATAAAACAAATTACAGCGTAAAAAAAAAATTTTTTTCCTAGCATTCAATGGCTCAACTCGGTTTTCACATTTACGCGCTGTTTTTCTGCAATCATTTGCCCGCGTTAATGCAGAGTTTATTGTTAATATAAATGGCATACCGTCACTCTATACGCCTGTCAGGATAGGCGGAAAGTATAGAACGCTGGACTCTCATATCGTGATACACATATTTAACCTCTTCTACATCCATACACCTTCTTATACAACAACGATTAATCTGATTTTTACATTTACTCCTTTCAAAATATCAGACACGTGATACAATTTTACTTTCCATCCAACGATATTGTAAATAAGAAATAAAAAAAGTTTCACACGACCGTTAATTCGAATAATATAAGCAAATAAAAAAAAGATTATCTAATCTTTAAAATATGTATAGTATTCTCTCATTATACTGCGTTACTACCTCAGTAAAATCACGTCTGAGGTCGATCCCCCCATAAAGATTGTCCATTTCACCTTTGGGTCATCCCTCGAATAGAATAATAAAGTAACCGTTCATTTCCCTGTAAGGATCTCCGTCCTCGCCATTTGTTCTCACCTTAACACCCAAATTTAATAATGAGTGTGTGATTGTACCTGGTATTTATACCGCAGCTACCCCTAGACCCCTTCAACCTTTAACACCTTCATCCCCAAAAAATAAATATAATAAAACTCAATACTTCACTTTTTTATTTATATGACATGTATACAAATGTTTTGACATACGAGGCTTATAAGGAATAACATAACAGTATAAGTGGATTGAATCTTACTCGAGGATTTTGTATTCAATTCACAATCGTATCAAATAAAACAGTTTCAGCTGGTTAAATAATTTGTTTGGAAATAATACTCTTTGGTTATATACTTTTGTTTAGTTATATTATTGATTGGTATAAGTCAATAATAATGTATTTTTTATCCTTTAAACGTGTTCATTTTTATCCTTTAAACGTGTTAATTTTGCTATAATAACAGTAGTCTTATTATTGCACGTAGTTATTGTTATAACAACAGTAGTCTTATTATTGCATATGGTTATTGTTATAACAACAGTAGTCTTATTATTGCGTATGGTTATTGTTATAACAACAGTAGTCTTATTATTGCGTATGGTTATTGTTATAACAACAGTAGTCTTATTATTGCATATGGTTATTGTTATAACAACAGTAGTCTTATTATTGCGTATGGTTATTGTTATAACAACAGTAGTCTTATTATTGCGTATGGTTTTTGTTATAACAACAGTAGTCTTATTATTGCGTATGGTTATTGTTATAACAACAGTAGTCTTATTATTGTTACAACAACAGTAGTCTTATTATTGCGTATGGTTATTGTTATAACAACAGTCGTCATATTATTGCGTATGGTTATTGTTATAACAACAGTCGTCATATTATTGCAAATGGTTATTGTTTTAATTCATTGATCAGTAGCAAACTAGAAAGCAATGCTAGCATTTGGAGCCCGGTGGGGGTGCAGAACTCATTCATGGTTGAGAAAGTAAAAAAAAAAATATCTACGATATCTCTATATGAGTGAGTTTAATGTCTATCCATGGCTTTATCCTACTCAGTTTCTGCTGGGTATGCTCGGGTATAACTCCTTGAGCGTAAGAAGAGATCTGCGTCTCCTGGTATACGTTGTCAAACTCGTTCGAGGAGTTGTGAGCTGTCCAGCATTACTACAAAGATTAGCGTTAAATGTTCCTAACAATTACGCTAGACTGCGCCGGCAAGAACTGTTCTCAATAACATACGCAAAAACGGGTCTTCCAGCCGCTATGCCTGTTGGAAGGGCCTTAACTCTTCTTAACGGGACTGCTTCGGATATTGACATATTTCATATCACATTACCAAAAGCAAAAGTAAATTTTATTCTAAGATTGAGCGCGTTAGAAAGCACTCATCAACAAACTTAAGTGACTTCGAATATATGCGTATGGTTGTGTGTATAAATGCATGCATAGACTTGTATATTACTTTTTATTTTACATAAATTTTTAAATTTTTTATTCTGTATAATTTTTCATTAAATGTTAACACAGCTTGTATTTTTCAAAGTAACTGGGCTAAGCCTGTTTTGAAAAAAAAAATAATAATAACAACATTAGTTTTCTTATTGCATATGGTTATTGTTAAAACAACAGTCTTATTATTGCTTATGGTTATTGTTATAACAACACGAGTCTTATTATTGCATATGGTTATTGTTATAACAACAGTAGTCTTATTATTGCATATGGTTATTGTTATAACAACAGTAGTCTTATTATTGCATATGGTTATTGTTATAACAATAGTAGGCTTATTATTGCATATGGTTGTTGATTGAATTAATGATCTTTATTTTTTGTTAACATTCATTTTTCGAGTAATATTTCAGTTGAATCAATCTTTGTTCACCTTAAAGTGTTGAGATGCAAGTGACATATGCAGCTTTAGGAAGCACTTTAAAATAAGTGTATTTTTGTGAAATCTTATCAAAATGTATGATTTCATGTAAAATCCATAAGCATACGTTACACTACACCTAAAGCCGAATGTGTTAATATTACTTGTCGGAAAATTTACAAAGGTTTCTTTGTAGTTCGTCTTCCCTTGGTATGCAGATGTTGGCATTTATATTCCTAATCTAGTAGTCGTAAATTTCTCTCTTAATTTAAATTACTACAAATTTCCCTAGAAATTTCAAGTCAGTACATCGATCCGAACATCTGGTAAACAGTTACGAGTATATCCCAAAAATCTCTCCGCTCTTGGCCGAAATCGTGCCATGCCTCCCTTACCCCTCAGTCCCCAACCGTTGAAGCGTGTATATCGGTACCAGTTCGAACGTAATTTAGTCTTGTTTGTACTCCCCTGAAGATGAGGTGAAAGCCTTGAAATAATTTAAATTACTTAATTTAAATTAAATTTCCACCTTTAAATTCTCACACTAAACTTGTTAACATTTTTTTGTTGTTTAATGTTTTCAATCTGTCAAAAATAGTATATTTGAATCCAGAGCAGAGCGCCCTTGAGAGAGGTCTGCTGTCTAAACGGTACTATATAAATTATTTTTTAATTGTTAATATTATAAGTTTTCATTATAGTAATTAACTTCATCTAGTAGGAAAAATAAGTTCAAGCACTAGACATGTTATTTTGTGTATGGTAGTATTACCAATAAGTAAGATAACGAACTCAGTTGCATGTCTACTCCAGTCGTTATAAGTCTAATGCCGAATGCGTTACTCTACTCTCACATACCGGAAGATGTCTAAAAGATTCATTATATAATAGTTTATCTTCTCATAGTAAGTTTTCTGCGACTTTGTTACCAAATAGATTGTTTTTAACATACCCAACTCATTTCTTCAATGATTAATAAAAATGTAATGAATTATAAAACTTCAAAGTCACTCCTCCTATTGCTAATTCACAACCAATGTTTAAAAAGTGACAAGATTACTAACAACCTCAATGTCACTCCTCCTATTGCTAATTCATAACCAATGTTTAAAAAGTGACAAGATTACTTACAACCACAATGTCACTCCTCCTATTGCTAATTCACAACCAATGTTTAAAAAGTGACAAGATTACTAACAACCTCAATGTCACTCCTCCTATTGCTAATTCATAACCAATGTTTAAAAAGTGACAAGATTACTTACAACCACAATGTCACTCCTCCTATTGCTAATTCACAACCAATGTTTAAAAAGTGACAAGATTACTAACAACCTCAATGTCACTCCTCCTATTGCTAATTCACAACCAATGTTTAAAAAGTGACAAGATTACTAACAACCTCAATGTCACTCCTCCTATTGCTAATTCACAACCAATGTTTAAAAAGTGACAAGATTACTAACAACCTCAATGTCACTCCTCCTATTGCTAATTCACAACCAATGTTTAAAAAGTGACAAGATTACTTACAACCTCAATGTCACTCCTCCTATTGCTAATTCACAACCAATGTTTAAAAAGTGACAAGATTACTAACAACCTCAATGTCACTCCTCCTATTGCTATTTCACAACCAATGTTTAAAAAGTGACAAGATTACTAACAACCTCAATGTCACTCCTCCTATTGCTAATTCACAACCAATGTTTAAAAAGTGACAAGGTTACTAACAACCTCAATGTCACTCCTTCTATTGCTAATTCACAACCAATGTTTAAAAAGTGACAAGATTACTAACAACCTCAATGTCACTCCTCCTATTGCTAATTCATAACCAATGTTTAAAAAGTGACAAGATTACTTACAACCACAATGTCACTCCTCCTATTGCTAATTCACAACCAATGTTTAAAAAGTGACAAGATTACTAACAACCTCAATGTCACTCCTCCTATTGCTAATTCATAACCAATGTTTAAAAAGTGACAAGATTACTTACAACCACAATGTCACTCCTCCTATTGCTAATTCACAACCAATGTTTAAAAAGTGACAAGATTACTAACAACCTCAATGTCACTCCTCCTATTGCTAATTCACAACCAATGTTTAAAAAGTGACAAGATTACTAACAACCTCAATGTCACTCCTCCTATTGCTAATTCACAACCAATGTTTAAAAAGTGACAAGATTACTAACAACCTCAATGTCACTCCTCCTATTGCTAATTCACAACCAATGTTTAAAAAGTGACAAGATTACTTACAACCTCAATGTCACTCCTCCTATTGCTAATTCACAACCAATGTTTAAAAAGTGACAAGATTACTAACAACCTCAATGTCACTCCTCCTATTGCTATTTCACAACCAATGTTTAAAAAGTGACAAGATTACTAACAACCTCAATGTCACTCCTCCTATTGCTAATTCACAACCAATGTTTAAAAAGTGACAAGGTTACTAACAACCTCAATGTCACTCCTTCTATTGCTAATTCACAACCAATGTTTAAAAAGTGACAAGATTACTAACAACCTCAATGTCACTCCTCCTATTGCTAACTCACAACCAATGTTTAAAAAGTGACAAGATTACTAACAACCTCAATGTCACTCCTCCTATTGCTAATTCACAACCAATGTTTAAAAAGTGACAAGATTACTAACAACTTCAATGTCACTCCTTCTTTTGCTAATTCACAACCAATGTTTAAAAAGTGACAAGATTACTAACAACCTCAATGTCACTCCTCCTATTGCTAATTCACAACCAATGTTTAAAAAGTGACAAGATTACTAACAACCTCAATGTCACTCCTCCTATTGCTAATTCACAACCAATGTTTAAAAAGTGACAAGATTACTAACAACCTCAATGTCACTCCTCCTATTGCTAATTCACAACCAATGTTTAAAAAGTGACAAGATTACTAACAACCTCAATATGTTAAAAATTACAAATTAAAATGCCTTTTAAATCCTGAGTGAATCTAACCATTTTCTCCCCACAAAAGACCAAAAAAATTACCAACTGGATTGATTTAAAGTAAATAAATAATTATACGTTCATTGATAGCAATATACGAGTAGTAGAGTAGTATGTGCATATTACATGTATACATATATTCCGCAATCGCACATATATTTCAAGATAAACTGCAAAATATATATTTAAGAGAGATGCTATCAAAATATCTGAGCTTTTATCATAACATCCCCCCGGTTGAGATACACTCCATCACTAAAAGGCGAACCCGGCCGCAAAGATATTTTTCAGTCCACATGCTTGTACATGTAGACTAAGAAAAAAAACAGAAAATTAAAGAAGGCAGAAATAATAAAGATTTAAAACCACTAATACTAAATAAATTATTTCAGATGTTCAAAAACACGTGCTAGTCGTTTTTATTTATGCATATGATAGATACCCGCTAATACATCCAAGTTTGTACTTCGGACATATTGAAGACCGTAATCGAGCTTTTGGATTAAGAACCACTGGAGTAGGAATTCGCAGTTCGTCATTGCACGTGTTGGCAAAACTATCACAAATATAAAGAAACAACAACAATAACATACGTCTAGTACTCGTACTTGTGAATATTGTTACAGGACTGGGGTTTTTTTTTTGAACCCATCGGAATTGTAGCCTCAATTTCTCAGATGAAGTCGAGCATCTTATCAACTAGACTTCGAAGTTTATTTATGAAGTTATTGTTACCTGTAAAGTAATTATGACGTGAAACATCGGACAACTTGTTACGTGTCTATAATGTTAAACGTGACAGAGAGTTTTGAAAGAAACATGAAACTCGGATTGCTGTATTTGGATGAAACCTGCTGTTGATAAAACATAATGAAACAATGTTTTTTGTCAACACCAAGTCGCCAATCATTTTCCTTATTTCTGATACTATCGAAGTCATGCGTAGTCAGGCTGGAAGGGGTGATTTAGAATGAAAATAAAAGTAAGAGGAGACCTTCGTCCTACAGAAGATAGAGACAAGTTGGAGGTGGTGAAGGAGACTTTAATACAATATATAATGGAGATGTGAATTTCCTCCCATCACTTACATATTCAGTATCAACATTACCCCCCCACCCCTGTTGAAGGAAACAAAGAAAATTTGGAAAACCCTGTTGCAAGCCAATAACAAGCTGATAAATGGTGGTTAATATAGACTAAGTATGACATAAAAATAAACATTTTTTGATTAACACGACGGTGGAGTTGCCAAAAATGGTCCATTCTGAACAGAATCTGATACAAAGTGAGCTGCATTGCATATGGTATGCACAAGTGAGGTCTAGCAAAATGGGCTTTCTGTGAATGTGAAGATATCTTGAACATAGGCCACATCGTAAACAGCTGCCGACTGTATGTATTTTATGGAGGCGTGCAAAAGCTCCACAAACTAACATCAGACGCTGTGACCTGGTTGGAGATAATAAATTGCATATAAGGACCTTAACGTAGACGAAAAAGAATGCTATTGAAAGAAAGAACTTTAATTGTTCTGTATTTTGAAAGTATGAAGTATAAGTTGTACATCATAATTTCAAATGGCCTGGTCATGCAAAAAGAGAACACTTGATATTGTGCTCTGATTGAAAAGTGACAGATGAAAGAAAAATTTTCGAATTGGCACAGTTTAGGAGTACTAATCAGAATCTTGTGTAGACGTTGGCACCTCTAACTCCTGAAGATAAGGTGATGAAGATAAAGCGGTGGAGTTTTAATTTGTCGCTCCAAATAAATTTATTTAGGCGACTAATTCCGCGTTAAGCCATCTGGACTTTTGTCAACAATTAGTTTTAATTTAAATAATTAATTATTTTTGAAATAAACAATTGCTAAAGAAAACTTTTTCCCGAGTACAAACGTGTTTTAATAGCAGGTGGCGCCCGTTGCGTACAACTGAGAGGCGCGTCACCGTGTTTTATGTTAATGTCGCCCTCCTCTCTCTTCCAACCCTATTTTTAACCCCGACAATACCGCCGTCTTCAGACCCAAGTTTGCCAATCTCAAAGAAACTTTATCATTTCTATTTGTCAGCATCCCGCTATTCCGAAACCACGACGCCTAGCATTGCCAAATATTACACTTTTTTTCCATCACTTTGAAGAATATAAAAACTTTTACCAATTTTTTTTTGAGAAATGAAAAAAAAACTTTCTTTTTCACCCCCTTTCCAAATGAGACTTTTCGAGATTCTTTTACGGAAATTATTTGACTTTTGGATCATTCGATTTTCCAAATTCTATGATTCACGGAAGCGGAATAATTTAGTTAAAGGATGTATTTTCTCAGCTGAAAGAAGAGTTTTGATATATATCGAGCGACGTGTTGCGTTAGGAAACAAAGTAAATGGGGCACTAGATAAGCAATCTTTACTGATCGAGTATGATTGTCAGTCATTATGCAGATGTAAGACGAGTGTTTTATGGCGTGCAAGCTGTTGTTCTTCAGCAAGCATACAATCATGATAGACAAAATAGCAATAGTAAGGAAATTTATGTTCCGAAACGGTGGGTAGCTTTATTCTACTGCAGGCTTTCATAAAGTATAGTTTTTGACAAACCGCTATTTTTGCGTTGCTTAACACCGCTACAAAAAAATATGACAAGCACCATATAAGCGACAGATTGATTCACATGTTAAATGGTCTAAAAGTAAAACCAGTCTGAAAGTGAACCCTCTAGTTATCTACTTAAATTATAGTTCACTTTACTTCTTTCTCATCATCTACCATATATTTCCAATTCATACAGTGTTATGGTAAACACTAGAAATTTAACAAGACGTTGCTAGTATTTATTTCCTGGCACTGGGGGATAAAACAAATGAACCCGAACCTAGGCAAAACTTTAATGATGACACAATTTAAAGTCTTCCTTATGAATATTTACCTCTTTTTTTATACTTAAATATACTCCCATAAGTATGTAGAGGTCGTATTCTCCATGCCTCGAATTTAAACGCACAAACAAATAATAATTTTGTCATAAGTCTGAAATAGGTTAATATTGAAATGATACGAGTAAAGGGAGAGTGGTGAACAACGCACTGATTTTGCTCCCGTCCTTCTGTTATCTCTGCCTCCCCCTCGATCAGCGTATTACGTACCACCTATCCACTCTGCCTACCCCTAACCCAGAGTACAGCCTCGAGCGGTGGGGCTTGTTCATGGCCCGAGGACGTTATTGCAATACATGAATCTGTAATTAAAGACCAGATAAATAACTAAAGCTGCTAATACACGATCACAAAAAGCAAAATGATACAATACGTCAAATTCACGATATTTTGTAAGTATAATATTATGTATTAGTTACCACGTTATGTAGCCTGTTTTGTCCCAAGCGTCTTTCATAGTTATCGGCATTCGAATCTCTGGTAATTTTGTTTGTATTTGAGTGTCAAGACCCATGTCCTAAGTTCATTATGAATCTGCTTATTTCATTCATATTACTTGCATACATATATCCCATTATTCCGGCTCTCTATTAGGGTTGGCAGAGAGGAGAGAATGTCCGATATTCCTATCGTGACACAAATATTTCGCGTCTTCCACATCCATACACATTCACATGCGGTTTTTAGGGATATGTCCTTAAAGTAAGAGATGATGATGTTTTGTTGATAAATAAAACACGGTTTGGATCGCAATGCGGAAGAAGAGTTTTTATTAGTAAACGTAGGTATTTATACTATTTCCGCGTGTGTGCGGGAATGCGAGCACGATATAGTTCGCTCGTTTCTGCATTAGCGAAACGATTAATGTTGTATGTAGGTATCATTCAAATACGGAACTGGCGAGACAGCGGGGTGCGTTCTCGCTCTAGTATGGAATGCGGTCCGCTCCGGGCTGCGGGTTGAATGGCCGGCGTGTGAACTTCGGACTTGTTTATTTATATTTGTCGAGGAATGCAAAGGTCACTTCATCGGTCATTGACCGTATGTATGAACGCCCACAGTGTTCCGAGTGGGCAACCGCTACAGGTTCCCACCATTTCTCTGACCTTTTAAATTATTTTTTTTCAAATTCGTTCACAAGATTCAACCATGTTTTTCTTATTCTTTCCCTATCACGCCTTCCACTCATATTTCCGCTAATATTTGTTTTGTTAGTTCTTCATTCCACTTGTCCAAACCATTTCAGATAACTTTTCTTCACATTACTCAATAAATCATCATTAAGTGCACATTCATCCCCACTCACACCACTGCATTTTCTGTCATACCTTGTCATTACACAAATATATTCTACCTACCTCAGATGGCAATCCGGCATATGTACAGCTTAAGTCTGTCGAATGATTTTCCTCCAAAGCCAATTAGTCATTCGCCGTCTCTTCTCCGTATCTTTCCAATCCTAGCATCCTAAGATCCTATTTCATATTGTTTAAAGGCATCTGCGTCGGTCTACAAAGACACCTTTTTCCGTGTTGTTGGACTTGGACAATTACTTTTGTTGACCGTGTCATATGAGATCTCCTTACATAAAATATCCATGGAAACCTTTGAAACTCGTAAATTTTCGATTAGTTTCATTAGATCTAGGTTTCCTCTTTCCTGTAACCTGTTTTGAGCCAAGTATAATTCAGAGGAGAATAACTTTGAAATGCATTGAGTCTTCATTAAAAAAAAATTGCGAATCTATTAAAAAAAGGGTAGTTTATAATGACTAAGCTTTTGCCATTGTTGGTCCTGTGATGTGAAGTGGTCTGCTTCTAAATGTTCGAAATATGGGTGGCATGGAACCACTTAAACAACGCTTTTTGGAAGATCTGATCAAAATTTATGATGTATGAACATATGTATATATATCATAAATTTCGCCTATCAAAAGATCTACAAAGTGTAACTATCACATATCAATAGATCTACAAATTGTAACTATCACATATCAATAATTCTACGAAGTGTAACTATCACATATTAATAGACCTACAAAGTGTAAATATCACATATCAATAAATCTACGAAGTGTAACTACCACATATCAATAGATCTACAAAGTGTAACTATCACATATGATATCAATAGATTTTCTTTCTAGTTAATTTTCAATGGGTAAGTTTTGTACGGTTTTCTTACCAAGTATGTTTTCCTAAACGTATACCGATGCGGAGAAGCATCTTATACTATGGCGACAGCCACCAACCATCTATTCTTATACTCAAATTGCTTTTTTTTGTAATATTTTAATCTGTCAATAAAAACAGGCTTTGATTCTAACATAAGTAAGACCACCCTTGACGATAGTTTTTAAAATTGTCTTTTTAAAACTATTATTATTATTAACAATAATCTTTTGTACGTTACGTAATGGCCGCAGCCACCATATACCTATTCTTACACTCACTTTGTTTTTTTTAATATGTTTAATATGTTAATAATAGCAGGCTCGAATTCTGAGCTAGAGATCCGTTGAGGAGAATTCGATCTCTAAATTTGCGCTGTATAAATTTTCCTTTTAGAGTTACTAAGTATCGTTGTAGTATTCAGTTTTTTCAATGCTTTTGATATCTACACATACATATTAAAATTCACAAATTTTAATAACCTATTTTTAATCTTCACTTTATAAGATTCAGTCATTTCATATCCAGTTTAGTAGATATGTTTATATAAATGTTGTGAAATTTACGAGAGTCCTCCTACATTCATAAATAAATAAATATTATAAATAAAATATAAACATGCATAAATAAATATATATTAAGCCTTGACTGGGGTTCTGTTCACTCTATTTTTATTTAATTTCATTTTTTGTAATCTAATCAGCTTTGTGCTTAAGGGCTAATATATTGTATATTTACTAAGTAAAAAAATATATTTTCTGATAATGTCAACGAGAACCTTTTAAAAAAAATGTAATACCCTTTCGTTTTAGATTAGTTGTTTCGACGTTAACGAAACGAAAGATCAAATAAGGAAAGACAGATTTAGAAAAAAAGGAAAGACAAATAAAAACTAGTAATATACGTAATTTGGGCAAACAAGATGATTGCAAAGGGTCGTATTTTTCAAGAACTTAATGAACCGACTTATTTGGGTGTGCCAGAAATCTAAATTATATAATATGTGTTTCTTAAAGTAAGAATATCATTTTTTTTTTCAAGTAAATAATCCAAATTCTTTCTTGAATCTTCGAAGAGACTTGACTGACTGACTGATTGAGTTCTTTGTCTTTTATTAAATTTTTAATACATGTGCATTTTTACTGCGCCGTAGATCTTTTGTCAGTGATTTGAGGGAATACCATTTCCACTTTGTGTCATATGTGTGATTGTGTTATTTATGTATGTATACTTATATTAAGTATTTTGTGTACGAATTTATCCATAATTTTTACGCTCTCTGCATCTCTGCTCTTCATTTGTATCAACCATAGTTGGGCGTGGTGACTATCTCCAAAGGCGTTCGAGCGCTCATGTCAGTGGTCCTGGTGGTGCAGTTCAGGTTAGGCGTCCTCCCGCTCATCCCGGAGGCCTTAGTGTGGCAACGATGGTGAAGACGGTAGAGATGAGGTGACGATGCTGGAGAGGACGGTGAAGAAGGCGCAAAGACGGCATGGCGAGTCTTCATGAGCTTTCTTTGCTCTTTATCTCGTACTTCACTACCGTCTGAGGGATTGTAGGCTGATGAGACCGAAGAGCGTAGACAGCAGCGACGACAACAACAAATTTAACAGGGAAATAAATACATAAGTTTATAAGATCAGGTGTAGGTGCTGAGTGTAGGGATGGGAAGATATCGGCTGCAGCCTGTGTAATTGGAGCTTCCCCGCATTTGCATATGTATTGAAGACATATTCAGTGAGAAAACCGCAGAAAACTCACCGAGGGAACGAAAATACTTTAGTTTCACTTTATAGTGCCATGTTTTATGTTAAAATGTTTATCTTCCCCTGACAATGAAGACGGAGGTCTTCGAAACCGGTAGGAAACTCAAAATAAACCAGTGGTGAACATAAAAATATAAAATAAGTGGTTTTTTTTATAATCAAGATTATGTGTTATTAAGCTCAAAAGCCTTAAAGAGGCTTCCCCATAATAACAAAACGTCATTACCACTTGATATTCAATTTTCAACATTTCAAATATAACGAAACAACATATTTTCTATCGGCTCTAGTACTACAGGGGGTAAATCTGTCAAACTTTAAGTATAGTCACATCTCCTGTCCATGTGGTGGACGTGGCCGGAATAGTATATGTCCATACACGGTCCAAATTGTTCAGGCCGGAATGTTGCGAACTTTAAATATAATAACCTTATAGATGTATGTGGAACCTTAAAGATATATGTATCGGACGTATGCATCACCTAAAATATATTATTTATTTATAATTGCTGTGTACCTTTTGTAATAAAATGTTCCTTATGCGTGGCCTTCGCAATAGTCACAACAAAAAGTCGATCGGCCCATGCAAGCGAGGAACGCGCGATATACATAGTATCTAGTAAGCCATAACGGCATACACGGGCAAATAAAAGGGATTAAGATGAACGATGGGCTGCATATAAGGAACGAAAAATGACAAAAATATATTCTCAGTTTCTGGAACGTTTACTATGTTTTATTTGCGACCAACTTCTACCTGCTGAAGATGAATCTCTTCATCCTGTTACTTTTCATCGGAAAAGCAAGAAGTAAACCGGAATCTTCGAGTATTGAGCGGCAGCCATCCAACTATTTTGGTCTCTTCGCCCGTTTTGTGAACGTCGGCCGATGTTTTTTTCATGTTTTCAGAAATTAAATTTCAATTTTTATCACTTTTAACTTCAAATTTTATTAATTTAGGCGATTGTCTATGAATATTCTTATTTTTCCGATTTTTAATCGCTCATTTTTACATGTGTATTGAATACACAGCACCGGAACGCGCGGATTTTTTTAGCACAGGAAAGGAAAGGTTAAACAAGAACTTAAATTAAAGTGACATCTCTGTTTAGCTTTACGAAAGCATTGCCAAATTGTTTTCACATTTAAGTGTCAAATCATTCTATAATATAATGGAGTTTGACAGTATAAATACAAAATCAATTAATTTTCGAGGTAATTGTTTGAGTTATTGTTAAATTTTAACTGGAAAAACTTATACAGAATAAAGGAAAGAGAGATATTTTAAAATTGAAACATTTCCGACACTCCAAAAATTATCATTATTTCGTATTTTTAGGTCAAATTGAAACACATTTTTCAATATTTAGCTGGTACTTTGCTCGTGAAAAGAGATTTTCCCTATTTTCTGCATTTCAGCAATTTTTTGAGTCGTAGAAAGCTTAAATTTCTCGATCAAAGTCGTTATCAGTTGTGATCGACCTTTCATAGCAGACAGTCTGACTATTTTTTAAAGTACATTTAATGTCACACAACTATAATATTTTGTATCACAAAACTCAACGAGATACTAAATAATAAATTGCCTGATTTAAAAAAAAAAATCGGCATCACAAAAGCTCATCAGATAAAATACTATGGCGTGTCCAATACGTAGCTTTTTCTACGGTAGCGTTGTTCAAATAATTCACATCATGTTCTCAAATTCCTTACCATACCATAGCTGGTTGATTGGACGAGATTGCCGCCTGGCAATAAACCCGCCAGATGGTATTTGCAATAAAGGTGTTCTATAAATAAATATATGGTATGGACATAAGAATTCTGGAAGTATCGCTTGGTGAACTAGTTTAAAATAAGTTCCGCCACCGTGAACTTGTGCAGAGGAATATATTTCATTTGAAGGATCGAAAGACAATGCAATATTTGATGTAATGACCGTGGAGCCCAGCACCTTACACCCAGTTGTGTTGTAAAGCACCCTGTGCAGTTCAGATGGTAGAATTCTGTGGCTATTATTTAGTCATATTGACATGATAAGAAGCAGAAGGCGCTTCTAGAGGGATCATGTAGACCGCATGGAGGATACGAGACTTGCGAAAATTGCTAAGACTGAAAACCCTAGCAGCAGGAGATTACCAGGAAGGCCGAAAAGATGGAAGGCCAGCTGGATGTCATCATGCCAGGACAGCCCACTGCCACAAACAGGTCATACGACCTAAACCAAGAGGAAGAAGTAGACACGATAAATAAAAGATGAGTGATAGCAAAAAGATGACTTGTTTAACCTTTCCTTCCCTGTGATGGGTATCTTCTACACGTTGCTTCTAATAACCATCAATATCTCTATAAATATAATAAATACAAGGTTAAGATTTTAGGTATTCCTCCATAATATATTAACGCATTGATTTAAAAAATAATATTAATAATAATCAGAATTTATCGACTACATCGTGGGTGTTTTGTGAAGATATCGGAAACAAATTCGCATTAAAACGCTGTGAGTGCCTCGACCTTGTGTCTTGACGATAGGTGAATAGTATGCGGGAAGCGCGACACTATATTCGCATCTCACTCTTGCATACTCCACTGAATTGCGAGGAGCTGAATTGTCTCAACGTCGCAAGCATAAGCGTAAGCGCCGGGGTATGCGACTGACGTTCCGCGCCACAGTAGCTTCTAGGCTTGCAAATAGGTTAGACGTACGCCCGTTCATTGAGCGTTGCCAGATGGTTTTTTAATGTTTACAGCAAATAAATCTCAATTATTATAATTTTTAACTTCAATTATAATTAATTAAGGGGATTATCTATGAATCTTCTTATTTTTCCGATTTAAAATCGCTAATTTTTGATCGCGTACTCACTACCCAACACCGGAGCACGCGTTTCAATTTTAACACCGTAAGAGAAGGGTTAACTTAGAACCGATTGACAACTTCAATCTAGTGGCGTCAAAGATAGTTTGGCTGTATTCGAAGTTTTTTTCTGTAAATACTGGCCACTTGCAAGGTTGTTTGAACACGAGGCCTTAAGTCACTTTATATGTATATTTACTGCACTGCAAGTCATTTTTATTCTCCTGTGACATATGACCTTTGCGAACGGAGGAAGAGCTCCTTTAGGACGTCATACTTTAAAAAAATGATGATTTCGATCTCAAATGTAGATCGCGTTGAATGAGGAATTATTTTATCTCCCATAACATAACAGCATGGATGTAGGTGGAATCAAACTAAACTGACACACGGTTTTCTCTTTAGCAACGTGCATACAGCTTGTCATACGAAATCTTTTATTTTTAACACTTCACTTTATCATTTAGGTTACACTACTAATTTCTATTTCATTTCGAGTCTCAATCCCAAATTTCACTCAATTTTTTTTTTCATGTTTAAAAAAACCATACAAAACGACGACAGGCTTCCTTTAAAATATTAAAATAGGTTAAATCCACATTCGTCCATAGTATATGTCCATTTTAGAGTATATCAACTTCTGAATACTTCTTCACAGGACCAGACTGGAAAAGAAATAAATATCTCAATTCCGCCCCCCAGGGCCGGGGCAGGGTAGGGGGTGAATTGAAATATCTCCTGGAGCGCCCAGTTCGGTGGCGCCCCTAATTGTTTTTAAATTGGATTTTTTATCATTTGATTAAAAATTCCCCGAGTGCGATCGTTTGTAGTTGGCGCGGATTTTAAATTAGTACATAAAGTATCATCATCATCATCGATACGGTACTATCTGCGGACCGGTCGCTCTCCCCTAATGTGAAATCAATACAACGGCCCGCGGCCGTACGGAGAGATACGCTTCAATGGCAGCTTATTTTTTTATGTGTATTCCATTATTTTATCATTTTATACGATGTCCTATCGTCTTTTTTTCTTATATTTGAGAGAAAATCTTAATGAATTAAAATATTTAACAAAATAACTGTTATTTCATTAATTATATTAGTCTCCGCTACACGTGTTTCTGCCTTCTATCCCGAGGCTTTCTTCAGGCGCAATGATACTAGTATGTTATGAGAGCAGTGCTTTCCTTATACGAGTATATATCAAACACATTTTTGTTGTGTGTGGTCCATAGTAAAGTCACATGACACCAGTCTCATACATAAGCATTGCTCTCATAGCAAACAGGGATCATCCCGCCTGAAGAGCGCCTTGGCATAGAAGGTAGAAACATGTGTAGAGGAGATTTATAATTGGCAATGTTAACCTTAGTTATAAGATACGTGTTATCGAACGATAATTATTATATGAACGATAATTTGTCCATTTATTAGGAGAAATATCCATATGGAAATGAGCCTCCCAGATTCTAAACGAAGTCCCTGGGGGCTTACAAGGGTAAGTCTGACCTACCCTTCCGTTACAAGCACAGGCTTTCAAGGCATCATCTGTTGCCTGACTAGTCCACCTACAGTATTAGTGGGGAGGACCAAGGTCTGAGTGAATGTGCTGAAATGCAAATAGCCTGAACGAGTGGATATGTACGTGCTGAATAATTAGTATTACAACAATAAGTACGAAGAATCGTTATCCTGTTATAAGCACTATGTAGGTGTTAACTGTTTATACGGAATTAAATACTTAGTTTGTTAAAAATAAAATGAAATACAAGTATATGCTTATCTTTATAGGTCGTGATGATTTTGATTTGTATTTATTTAAATATAAATACTCAAGAATGCGGATGAAAGCGAAAGTGGACAGTGGGCAATCAATAACAAGTCTTGACAATTGAATGAACAATAATAATATTTATTTCTCGGCATGCGGGTAATTTATACAAATGAGTGAACCAGTTCGCGATACATATTCTGTCTTACTCTAGCGCGTGCATTGGCGGGTAGATATTTATTTGTATTCGTAGATGGCTAGACAGGTCGCAAATACTATAAAATAGTAAACATTGTTGTTGTTCCTAGCGTGTGACAATCTGTAAATACTTCATCGGTCATTGACCCTGTATGTTTACTATTTTAACAATAATTAATTTAATTTAATTATGTTTAACAATTCACTTATTTATTTTGACAATTAAATATTTATTTAGGTAAGTATCCTACACAAGTATTAAAATTAAGTCAGTTCATAGTTATAATATACAAATTAGATTCGTGCTTAAGATACAAATTTGTATATAGGCCTTTGCCAAATGTTTATGTTATAGATTACTTCATAAAGTAAAAAAACCCCTTCCCCCTTAATGCAAGTATTTAAAAAAGCTCTCCTCCAATTTTTTTTAAAGTTACCATATTTTGAGCTTTTCTTGACGATGTATTGCCAGCGAATTGTTACCTCACACAACAAGGGGCTACTTCTGCTCTGTGTTCCGGCCATAATCGAGAGTCCTTTTTATTTTATTGCGTACAGCACGCTTAATTCTGCTTTTTAGAAGGGTGAGTTGCTGTTTTTTATGTCTGGTTTGTTATGTTATTTATGTACATGGTTATCTTTGCTGTGTGGATCAGAAACCTGGAGCATCTATAGAAAATACTGCAATTTGTTGGAAAAGTTTCAAAAGAAATGTTTGCACCGTGTCTTCAATATAAATTGGCAGAACAAGTGCAAAACCGTTCTTGATGAGGTAAAGACAACCAGCAAAAAGTAAAAGTAATGGTTTAGCCACTACGATGGGCAGGACACATTGCCAGAATACTAGAAACAGGAATTATCAAGTAGCAACTCGTCTCAAAACTTTATTTGTGAAAAAATATCAAATGAAACATAACCAGATGGAACCCTTACAGGCACAGGTAAACTTTACTTATTTTTACTCAGGCTGCACAAAAAATTAAAAGTCAAGTTTCTAATTATTATTTTTTTTAATGTGTTTGAAAAATGATACACACAAATGCTAAATTAACATATTTCTACTTCCTCGGTAGGTCAAGGAACTACTGGTGAGGTGGTACAACTTATGTACCACTAGTCCATATTTCCACTGGTTTTTCTAATGCACCACCAAATAATGCCGAAATACATCCAAGTAAAATAAATTTTTAACCTAAATATAAATTTACCACAATTACTGAAGTCAATTTTATCACAACACAACTATTTTTATTAAAATTTAATACAAATATATAACGTTTTCTTTTATACGCACAAGTTGGCACACCAAGAACAACTAACTGTCAGTAATATTAGAAGCTAAATGAATTTGAACAGGACCAGACCTGCAGCTGTGCGGATATGAGTCATAAGTATTATATTATACGAAGTGGTACATAATCTGAGCGTTCGTGCAGCAATAGGGAGAGGTTTAATAAGTGGTACATTGCGTGTACCATTGTGCAGTACTGCGTCAAAAAAAGGTGGTACATAACGTGTACCACTAAGCCTGTAAGAGTTAATGAAATAAAATTTATGATTTCATTTCAGTTTCCATTTTGTCTGCCTCTTAGTAGCAGAAATATTAGTGGCATGTGCAGTTTTAGGAAGTACTTGAAGGAAACCCTTTTTAAGAGTCTTTTCAAAATGTTTAATTACATACGAATATATTCCAACTTTAGCCAAATGTGTCACAAATATATATCGGAAGATCTACAAAATTTTTTGGCAGATCGTCTAACCTTAGTAAATTTACCGCGGTTTTCTTACCAAATACGTTTTTCTAAACATATGCAGATGTGGAAAATTATTTTTTCTTAAACTCAGTACCACTACCTTTCTACTTTTATATTTTGCTTTTGTTTTTGTATTATTTTTAATCTGTCAATAAAAGAGGGCCAGAGTCTCGAGCTAGAGCGCCCTTCAGAAGAATTTGTTTTCTAAATGACGTTATTTAAACTGTCATTTTATTATTTTTATAATTTTTTCTTGTATTTTGTTTTAGAAGGATGCTTACACTATGTCCTCAAAAGAAAACGATAGAACAACAAACACATAAATCTAAGTGTCCTTAACGAAACCATATTAAACAATAAAGAAGCTATGATAAATAGACACCAACTAAGATAGGCTGAACACGTCGACAAAATGACGAATTGTCAAGCATTCTTTTTTTAACTTAATTTTGGTACAATGACTATCAAAGTAACCCAAAAAAGACCTAAAAGGAAGTACAATATCCCACTGTGGGGTATATTTACCTTCAATATGTTATTAATATTATTGGGTACATTGCTCGTGGCCAAGGAGACAGTTTGGAGAGGTTGATAGTTGCAAGAGGCGTGTAAGGATGACACACAATAAGACGAATCCCAATGAATTGGATTTACCAAGTCAGAGACGCAACTGGACTACCCTTAACACTTGCCTTACTGTGCTAAAAAATTCCCCCAATCACGGTGCTGGACGCTAAGCATCCAGTGAAAATGTATATTTTAAATTAAAATTATGCAAAATCTGCTAGGTTTTTTTGTGTAATTAGCTATAAAAATCATTTTATTATGTGTTGAAACTTCGAATGATCAAATAAAATATAAGTCCTGGCCACTCGCTGTCCATCACAGGGTGGCAAGTGTTAACCACAACGCTTTGAACCGCGGAGTGCGGGGATAGAGAAGAATCGTCGGAGGCTATCATGGGAGTCACGACATTCAATAATGAGCTACATTACAGGATAATGAGTTTTTAAGAACATTCTCACTCGGATTTAAAACTACTTTGTTGAATGAATTTCCCAATATTGATATCTTCCATATATCGGGGAATATAATGGGGATACATTTTTTTTAATAAACGTTGTAGGCAAAACTAAGCCACTTCACAAGACAGCTTAACTATCTTTGTCCTTGGTATTATATTCAATTTAAACATAACATTTTTTTTATTATTTGATAGCGTATGACAGAATACGGGATATAGGGATAAGAGCGAACTTGACCCTTCCTGTCCTGTGATGTGTAACTAGTACACATTGCTTCCAAAAACTTTAATAACTCTATAAATATTATAAATACTGGGTTCAGATTTAAGGTGTTCTTCCGTAATACATTTACGCATTGAATAAAAAAATGTATTAAGAATAATTAGCACTTGTCGGCCACATTAGAGATATTTTATGAAAATCGGGAATAAATTCACCAATACAATCAAACGTGTGTCAGTGTGTGACGTAGGTATATTAATTCTAAAAACCCGCTATGGGTGCGGAAGCGACGCTATTTACGTCTCACTCTACTTTGGTATATGGGAACGCAAGAAATATAATCTTAGTGTGCTCGCTTTTCTCGCTCAGTAGGTCGGCGGTTTTCGTTAGAGGTGGTCGCTTTGCTCGTTTTGTGAACGTCGTCCGATGTTTTTTTTTTTATGTTTTCAGCAATTAAATTTCAATTTGTATCACTTTTGACTTCAAATTAAATTAACTTAAGCAATTGGCTATGAATATTATTATTTTTTCCGATTTTAAATCGCTCATTTATACATGTGTATTGAATACACAGCGCCGGAACGGGCGGATTTTTTTAGCACAGGATAGGAATGTATTGAGTAAGATGAATAAGGGTACAGTGAGATTGTTTGAGCATGTGGAACAAATAGATGGAAACAGACTCACAAAACAAATATACAGTGCAAATATGAGTGGAAGACATGGTAGAAGAAGACTTAAGTTAATATGGTTAGAACAAGTGATTGATACTTTGAAAGAAGGAAAATTAAGAAGAGAAAGTGAATGATAATTTAAAAGGACATGGAAGAGGTGATATGATTGAGATGAAATAGGAGTCTGGCGTTATATCATGTATATCCACCCTTGCAGGGAAACAATGATTTGTGCGTATGTATTTTCACTGTAAACGAAAAAGAACATACAATAGGGGAACCTTCTCGAAAGACAAGCAACGTCGCCTCAGACCAAGAGCACATCTGACAATGCGTAAATTGAGCAGATTTGGTCCATTAATGTCGTTCTATCATAACCAGTCGAGTCATCATGCCAGTTTATTTTGTCACTGGTCATTGTAAATATTCATTTTATTAAAGGTTTCGGCTTGAACTTTACGGAACTCCATATTAGAATATTTAATAATAAATTACTGTTTGAAATAGTAAAATATCCCTTTAGATTGCTGGGATTGTTTACAAGAATCACTTGACCATTTAACAATTTGTCATCATCGAATCTATTGGTAAGAAGCAACCTGGAAAATGCCTCTGTTGTATGGAACCTTTACTGAAGGTTGTACGTTGGTTTAGTTAAGGTGGTCCAGTGGGGATTTTTGAGGTTTCTGTGTCGTAGGGAGGGGCTGCTAAGTGTTCTTGTGTCGTACGGTAATAGATTGTCTTTTTTCGATCTTCAATCGCCGGACGCTCGTAGACTTACTTCGATCTTATATTTCTTTATAAAGTCTTAAATGATCTTGTGGGCTACATTTTGAAGCAACATTGGCTTCTATAACCCAGTATTAAGAGTATGCCGAGAGTACAACATGATAGCTGACTTAGAAATGGACATACGAGTATTTATTTCAACACTCGAAATTTTTAGGACGATGGTGGCGTTTTAATTATTTGTATATAATATATAAAATAAGAAATATTGTGCTGTTGTATAACACCTTCGTTGTATACATTACAACTTGACAGGCTTCTTGGATCGTGTCAATCTCTTACAACCAACCAGAAATACTTTCAAAGAGGCCTTAAGTGAAAAGTAGACCGGAATCGTTTTTTTTTAATCTGTGTTCCAGCGGGGTTCGAACCCGCAACAGCAGGGTTTGGAGACGGGCGTCTTATCAACTAGACCACGGAGATTGTCATTTTTTTCATTGACCTGCTAACATCAATTTCATTAAACTGTGCACTGGTAATTACAATTTAATTCTTGAATATATTTACAAATATAAATGGTATTTTTTGTGTAAAAATCTTGATTATTTTTTTATATGGTAACAAACTCGTAACTGCTGTTAATATATGGTAACATATAGTAAGTGCTGTTTAATATAAAACTACAAAAAAATCCTAATTGAAATAAATTCAAAAATATCAATACAGGAAATAGGGAAATTCTTAGTGTAAAAGCAAATGACAGCAGGTAGAGGATTTGATGTGATTTGTATGTTATTTGACGTGATTGGGTTAAACCTTTATCAAACGTAAAATAAAATAAGTTTAAAATGTGAATATACGTACCGTACATGGTTTACCATTTACACTTATAAATAATGTTTGACAGCCATAATAGGTTTATACAATCTCGACAAGTTTATTGATTGAGCTCCCCCGGTACAAACAAGGGCACAAATCTTCCCCGACACGGTCGGGAAAACAAACTGTTGAAAACGATAAATCCAGGCTGTAGAGGCAGCCCCTGTGCGCGGAGGCTGAGGTGGAGGCGGTACAGATAGACACAGACAGTTCCCACTCGGGTCCCGTCCAAAATAACACGACGAGCGGGAATAACTATTGCTAGGGGATGAGATCTTTTACACAGGGAAGCGCTCTAAAGATTCCGAAGAAATCGAATGAAGGATATGTACGAAATTAATTTGATATACAATAGATATACATATGTTATATGTATGTGTGATACATCCTTATTAATATTTAGGAATAAACTAAAAAAGCCTTGTTAATAATAACTCAAACAAATATGTTTAAAGAGGCATTGCATTGTATTACATTTTCAGTGTATTTAGTACAACCTAGTACGACTATTGCCAGGTGGCAATCCCTTCCAGCTCAACGGAAAGTTATTTAAGACACAAAACAGATGTTTAATATCCCTATTTAAGATTCTCTCAAGGCTGCTTTAACTGTCCCGCGATTCTAGTAGCACTAAGTTTATATGTAACCAATAAATATAGCCGTGCAAGGAATCACCCGCTGTTCTACATACCAACTTATAGGACAAATATCATGGCTTAACACTCAGTTACGTGTGGTATAGAGATATTGAACCAACTGAATGACACGGTTGATATATTCTCGGTACCGTCTAGCAGTATGAGAAGAATCCTGACTGATTTAGCGGATGTCCTTGTTGGACGCGCTGATGATTTTGATTGTTTGGTATTTAAAATAAAAAACGTCGATTAGCAATGCGGAAAGTGAGAGTGAATAATCAATGAATAGTAAACAGTGACGAATGGTCAAATGATTAATGATAAGTGATTCTTTATTTATCGGTAAGTAGGTATATATACATTTCAGAACGGGGCGCGTGAGTGCGCCCGCAATATATTTTTATCTCCCTCTGTGCGTGCCGAGGTGGTCGATCGAAATATTGCAGACGTCGCGAATAATATTGTGGATAGATAATTTGTTGGCGAAAACGGCGAGACAACGCGATACGTTCTCTTTCTACTGTGGAATGTATCGTAAATAGTATTTGCGGATAAACAATATCAATGTTCTGGTTTGCGACCTTTGGACATGTCCGAAGGTCGTTTCGTCGGCCGTTGACTGTGCGTGTTGACAATATTCAGGGACGACCGTAGTCCCTACACTGATATTCTTCCTGACGAATAAGCTAAGCAGCAGACCCTCTTTGTGTAACAGGAGAAATCCGTGCAAAGTGAATAAAAAAAAATTAAAAATGATATGTGGAAATATTTAACAATATTTTCAGTCAATCAATAAAGTATTGTAAAAAGTAAATCGACCTCTCGATGGGTAAGATATTGCAAAAAAAGTGCAGGAAAAATACCGTAAAAGGTTTATCTCTATACACCAAAAGATATATAATATATGTTATACTGAATTTCAGTATTGTATTACTATCTGGAAAAATATTTTTAATATTATGTAGTTTAATTTAAATATGTATTGTATGGACCAAATTCGTTAATCTATTGGAGAGTTGTCATTTTTTAAATGTTTCCTTTATTATTAATTCTTAAAAACCGCTTTGGGTGCAGAAGCGACGCTATTTACGTCTCACTCTCACTCTACTTCGGTATATGGGAACGCAAGAAATATAATCTCAGTTCGCTCGCTTCTCTCGCTCAGTGGATCGGCGGCTTTCGTTCGATGTGGTCACTTTGCCCGTTTTGTGAACGTCGTCCGATGTTTTTTTTATCATGTAGTTTAATTTTAATATGTCTTGTATGGACCAAATTCGTTAATCTATAGGAGAGTTGTCATTTTTTAAATGTTTACGTTGATTGTCATTTTGTCAGTTGTAAAGTAGAATAATGAATGAAGTGCATGGCCACGCGGTAACTCACTAGACTTCTGTGCGTAAGGTTGCCGGCTAGAATCCCGCGCTGTGCTACCCCTCTCGAATGACACAAGCATTTTTTTCTGCCTAGTATTTTGGAGTATAAGGATACCTATGACGTTGATCATATATATTCTTTTTAAAAATATTAAAAAAAATGCCAGTTTGCTACAATTGTCTCACTTCAGGTATACCATTGGATCCAGTACACTATTGTAAACGGTGAGTTTGCTGGTGTACAACAGCTTACTCATTTAAAGAGAAAAAAAAGAAGAAAGAAACGAAAACTCCACGGCACAGCTTCGCTTTCCAATTGAATTGACGTTAGAATGGCGAGGGAATCCTCGACTACGAGGCCTAGTAACGATAACGAAGATTAAATAAAAGAATGCTATATGAATCTTAAATCAATACAAACTACAACAATGGGCAGAAATTTGTATAACCTTTGTTAGAAAAATAAGCTTGTTGTGCTAACTTAACGAGAGTATTGAAGATGACATCGTCCGTTTTGCAGAAAAGAATCGCCCGTTTTAATTAAAAGAATCGCTACTGTTTTGAAGAAAACATCGACCGAGTTAGTGAAATTGTGGCGAAGTCTCCAGAAACATTAACAAAAAGACGTGTTCAACATTTAAACATTTCTTCATACTTTTTTGGACAAATTTTGAACATGTTTTCTCTTACAAGTATAGATAATGCAAGATACTAATAGTCAGCTTACGAAGTGCATGAATGCCATTCTGAATCTTGTAAGATAAATTGAAAATTTAAGGAGAAAAATTAAAACATGTAACGAAACACATTTTTACCTCAGTGATCATATCAATCAAAAAACGAAATTCCCAATTTCAAGGAAGTGAAGACCTATAAAAAATTCATGAAACATCATACATCCACTTAAATGCCATTGTACCACATTTTTTCAATAATGAAAACGGACAAACAACAACCTGTTCTCCCTGGCTCCATCCCAACTCATTGTCTGCGAAGACTGTTGGGGTCAGCTCTCCTCGTCCTCAGGTTGTATGCTCTTCTGTCCCGGACTACGTCCCCCAGGCAGTGCCCCTGCATCAGGTTATCTTTTTACACCACCCATGAATTCTTTGGTCTTCCTCTGGTTGTTATTCGAGAAAGATCCATGGAGATTGACTGGTTCACAATGTGATCGGGTGCTCTGCGTCCAACGTGCCTATACCATCTCAATCGCCTCTCCTCCATCTTGCTGTTGATCTCTGTAACACCTAGGCTTCCACGAAACGGACAAACAACAACTGTTACTGGGGAAAATTATCGGCAGATAATTCAAGACTGTTAATGCCACAAATTAAAGAACGGAGTCTGAATAATATGTGATGTTAACAGGGCGACACAATACCACATACACAACGGCACACAGCAACAGCAAATATGGTAAACTAAATCGAGGAATTAATTATGCTCCAACCTGTTTGAATATATCATATGTGCCATTATTTTTTATTGTTACTTATGTATCGCTAATGATTATATGTACAATACCTCGTATGTTATGAAACATTTGATAAAATACTCGGCTTCATAAATTGGAAAAACATACAACTCAATAAAATATTATAGCATAAAAAAATTATAACAGATTCATGCCTTCTTATCTTTAAGTTTACATAAAAATCTGTACTTGTATTGCGAAGTAATTTTAAGTCTTCAAAAATAAATGTGAGATACGAGGTATTGAAATACACAAAATAGGTTCTTAAATAACTTGTAAACGTAATTTTTTTTAAATGAATGCACTTGATAAAACTGTTATTATTAATTACTGGTATGTATTAAAATATAACAATTATGTGAATTATCCCAGTATTTTTTTTGTTTAATCTCTGAACTTTTAGAAAAAATCATTATTTTTAACCGAAGTTTAACATTCTGTTTGCACAATTATTAAACTTTACTCGTATAATCTGTAAGTCACAACAAACTTTGAACGTCACAATTAAATTATAATATAAGATTGCCAGCGAGGTTTTTCCACATAGTTATTTCTCCTAAAAATTGGACGAATTATTGTTCATGACTAAGATAAAACTAGTCAATTAAATAATTAGCTTTATAAATTAAAAACTGATATGTAAGACATTTATCTTCTATCCCGAGGGATTACAGGTAAAACTCTCGTTGGAACGCAATTTTTTTGTAAAGAATTACATCCATGTTTTCACTGCAGGTCCCTTTAACATTTTTCTATTGTAGATAGTTAAAAAAGGTTGCTACATTGCAAAAATCCAACCAGATTGTATTGTTTACAACGACTAGGTTATAAAACACACAGTTGTTATTTTTTACTAGAAACTATCGCGAAATTAAATAAGGTCTGGGAAGTCGTTACTGCAGGGCCCTTATAGTTGAGTATCCCATTGCAATAGAAACTTTAAGTGTAGAACTGCTTTCTTGTATTTATCATGTGATCTATAAGAAACCACACGATCATTTAAACATACTCCTTTCCGGAAATATCTCAGATGCATGTCCAAAGCAAGCTGAACATTTCTCATGTGGTAGTTATTTCAATGCCTGAAGCCTAACAATGCAGTCACGTTTGACCACTGCCTCGCACATTCTGGAACAGCCTGCTCCTTCTAGCGCTTCTTACCAAATCAACAGCTTCCGTTGACTATTTTACTATACAGATTTATGTGTCAACCAAACCTTCAATTTCTATACAGTCATTACACGTTTTGGGAGTATTCTATAGTCACACATTACAGGTCCAGTCCACTTTAGTCCAACCTCTATAGTTGGCCTAGTCGAAAAAAACGCCAGACCTCCAATCCAAGGGATGTGAGGCAAATTACCTTTGGAACCCATTTTTCAAAAGGGTTTCACTTAAGGATTATCTTACACATTTTTGATTGCTAGGAAAAGATTTCCGCATGGTGCCAGGTTTCATTGTATTAAACGAAAAGGTGTTAAAATAATTCACAAGGATTACAGTTGAAGCACTGTGAGACCTAGATATTTTTTAAATGGTTGCTCCAGCGAATCAATAGGATTTGGTTAAAGAAACGCTGATGGAACCTATCAAAGTTCCAAATGTCTCGTTTAAAGGAACTCCAAGCATCAAACCCATACATAAGCGTGAAGCGCTTAACCATAAACAGTCGAACGGGTAACCCAGATTTTATTAACAAGGACTTAAGCTCATTTTTCACTAAAGGGTTATTTAACAAATTTGTTTATTTGGTTGGAAGAGTTTTGTCATATAACAATAAAACTTCAGGCTGTACAGTATACAATGAAAGTTTAATACAATGCAATACAAATGTTGAAAAAATAATGACGAAAAATCGATAAACAATTTTAATAAAAATACAATTTATAAATTATATATTATTTATAGTTAAGGCATTAACATTGTGGAGGTTTAAAGACATTGTAATTTGTTTTATCAAACACTGTTTATTCCACTTTTTTGTAACGGTATAACCCTACCGGTTTCAAGGCTTTCACTTCATCATCAGGAAAGTTGCTAGAAGCGTGTATCTCGATACCAGTTCAAACATAATTCAGTCTTGTTATTGCTCCCCTGAAGATGAATATTGCTACATTGCTAAAAGACCACCAGATTGTATTGTTAACAACGAATGAGTCATAAATTACATGTTAGATCTTTTTTATTAGAAAGTATCGGGAAATTAAATAAGGTATATGAAGTTGTCACTGCAGGGTCCTTACAGTTGAGTATACCGTTGCAATTAAAACGTAAGTGTAGAACTGCTTTCTTGTATATGTCATATGATCTATAAGAAACCACACGATCATTTAAACGTACTCCTTTCCGGAAATATCTCAGATGCATGTCCAAATCACGCTGAATATTTATCATGCGGTAGCTATTTCAGAGCCTGAAGAATCCAGCCACGTTTCAGCTCTGCCTCGCACATTCACACATTACAGGTCCAGTCTACTTTAGTCCAATCGCTATAGTTGGCCTTGTCGAAAAAAAAAATGCCTGTCCTCTAGTCCAAGCGATGTGAGTTCAATTATCGTTATAACCCATTCTTTCAGAAGGGTTCCAGTCTGGTTTTCACTTAAGACTTGTCTAGCACATTTTTAATTGGTAGAAATTTTTGATTGGTAGACCAGGTTTTATTGTATTAAACGAAAGGGTGTTAAAATAATTTACAAGGCTTACAGTTAAAGCACAGTGAGGCTTAGATATTTTTTAAATGGTTGCTCTAGCGAATCAATAGGATTTGGTTAAAGACACGTTGATGGAACCTATCAAAGTTCAAAATGTCTCTTCGAAAGGGACTCCAAGTATCAAACCCATACATAAGCGTGAAGGGCTTAATCATAAACAGTTGAACGAGAAACCCGGTTTTTTTTAACCTGGGCTAAAGCTCATTTTTCACCAAAGGGTTATTTAACACATTTCTTTATTTGGTTGGAAGAGTTTTGTCATATAACAATAAAACCACCAGGCTGTACAATAAACAATGAAAGTTTAATACAGTATAATACAAATATTGAAAAAATATGTAAAAATTATCGCGAAATATCGATAAATAACTTTAATAAAAATACAATTTAAAATTATATATTATAGTTAAGGCATTAACATTGTGGAGGTTTAAAGACATTGTAATTTGTTTTATCAAACACTGTTTATTCTACTTTTTTGAAACAGTATAATCCTGACGGTTTCAAGGCTTTCGCCTCATATTCAGGGGAGTCGTTAGAAGCGTGGATCTCGGTACCAGTCCAAACAGAATTCAGTGTTGTTTGTGCTCCCCTGAATATTTGGTGAAAGCCTTGAAACCGGTAGGGTTATACCGTTACAAAAAGTGGAATAAACAGTGTTTGATAAAACAAATTACAAAATTTATAAATTGTTTCGAGAGTGATTCAAACTTGCGATTCGAACTCACTTTTATTGAGAGATTAAAAATGTTATAAAAAAAATTAATACAAGAATGAAATAAGTTGATTGTAAGGATAGGGAAATGGTAACTAGATTCATTTGATAGGGTATTTTCTTACATTTGCATACATTTACAAAAACATTTTTTGTAAGAAAATTACGAAACACTTTCTTTCTTAATCGTCCGATTAATTCGTAGATTAAAAAACTTATGTATTCCTCAGTATCGCCCAACGGATTGCGTTGTTGCGTTGATCTTCCATAGTCCTGCGGGCTGGATATTATAATACAAAGAGCTAAAATGATTTACTGCTAAGTGCCACGGGAATGAAATTGAAATAAGGTTTTTCGATAATCCAAGAAGGCTCCTTTTACCCTCACTGTGGAGACTGGTTTATCTCAGAGCGTTGCGAATAAAAGAATTTTATATTTACCACTGAAATTCTCGAATTACTAACTGAAACAATATTTTTCAACTGTTTCTACTATATTTTCAGATATGGTCAAAGAGTTTGCTGGATGAATTGTGTAGAATACTATTTTTCTTTTAATAATTTTTATTGTTTTTCTATTTGGAAGCTAACGGAAAAGTGGAAATATTAATAAAACATATTTTATCCAAATTAAAAATGTATTGAAATGTTTTGGTTCATAGAGTAAAGGGTAAAAATGACAGGGGGTGAGAGTGTGATAGAGAAAGGTGATAAGAGGAGAGAGGGATGCGTGAACTAGAACCTTCGGTACGTGATAAATTTATAAAGGTATCAAAAATTCTCAGCTCAATGTGTGCTTCAACCTTATGAATTTTTAAGAAGAAGCTAAAAAGCATTATTCATCTCAAAATATTATTCGATCCCTAACGTGATTCTTATCGTTATGTAGCAAGATGCTTAGTAGGACGTGCTGATGATGTTGATGTTGACATCGCTATATTCGTTTTAGTCGAATTCCGTGTTCCTTTTCGTTCGGGGTCACCAATGTAGCGTGATGCTTAACTTGAGACGTCGTGATGATTTTGATATGTCTTGTATTTAAAATAAATACAAGACTCAGGAATGCGGATAAAAGTGAGAGTAAATAATCAATGAAATGGTCGAGTGAATAATAATGTTTATTTGTCTACAAGTAGGTATTTTATAGTTGTGCGTGAATGCGCCCGCGATATATACTTTGTCTCACTCCTGCGCGTGCCCCAGTATAGCGGGTAGGATATTTATTTGCCGAAACGGCGAGACAAAGCGATGCGCTCTTCCTCTACCGTCGAATGCCGCGTATGATTTTATTTGCGAGTACACATTGTTGACGTTTCTAGTATGTGACAATTGTAGATGTCCAGAGGTTGATTCATCGGTCGTTGACCCTGTATGTTTGACAATTTATTTAGGGACGTAGGTATTCCCTACAGTTATATATATTACTGAGAACTACTTTATGTTTTGATTTTTGTTACTTTTACTGAAATATTAATGTGATTTACTATGTGTAAGACCAGTAAACCCTTCCTGCCATGTGATGTGTAACAAGTACACATTGCTTCAAAAAACTTTAATATCTCTAGAAATATAAAAAATACTGGCTTCAGATTTTAGGTATTCCTCCGTAATACATTTACGCATTGAATGAAAAAATAATATTAATAATAATTAGCACTTATCGGCCACATCAGATATATTTTGTGAAAATCGGGAATTAATTCACTAATACAATGAAACGTGTGCTAGTGTGTGACGTAGGTATATTCATTCTAAAATATGAGTGAGGAAGCGACGCTATTCACGTCTCACTCTCACTCTACTTCGGCATATGGAAACGCAAGAATAGAATCTCAGTTTGCAGTTGTATTTCTTCCTTCGGGGTATAACATACACAGCGTTAGTCCGTCCCGTGAGGTGATCTCTTTGCCCATTTTGTGAACTTCGGGCGATGTGATGGCGATGGACGATCACTCTCACTCTTCTTCGGTATATGGGAACGCAAGAAACAGAATCTCAGTTCGTTCGCTTCTCTTGCTTCAGTAGCTCGTGGGCTTTCGTTTGAGGTGGTCGCTGTACCCGTTTTGTGAACGTCAGTCGATGTTTTTTGTTTTCATATTTTCAAAATTTAATTTCAATTATTATCATTGCAATTAAATTTCAATTATTATCACTTTTGACTTCAGATTTAATTAATTAAAGCGATTGGCTATGAATATTCTTATTTTTCCGATTTTAAATCGCTCATTTTTACATGTGTATTGAAAACACAGCACCAGAACGCGCGGATTTTTTTAGCACAGGAAGGAAATTGTTAATAATTTTGATTAAAAAACTGATTGGTTGGAACAAATTGATTTATAGCAATAATCCACCAAATGTTTTTCCATGAAAATGTTTCACAAGTTAACAATTAATTTGTTAAAATTTTCGTAATTTTTTTTAAGTGTTTTATTACATGGAGTTTTTGTTCTTGTTGTGAAATCCCCCTCAAATGGTCCTAATTATATCGCGAATAAAACAAGATACAAATATATTCAATAATTTATCCAAGGTTTTGGTTTAACTTTGTGCAACTCTTTATTAGAAAATTCAACAATGAATTACTTTGTTACACCACTAATCACATTAATCTCAACTACGCGTATTTATATATACCAGAGAGCCTCAAAGGCAAAAACACGTATAGCGGGGATTAATATAATAAGTGAAATAAGAAGATAATTTCTTGTTATATATTATATATTATATATTCCAGAATATTAAAAACTATTTAACTAACCAGGAAATGAACAGTCTCCTAAAGATCCTACTATTTGCAGACGATATCGTATTAATAAGTGAAAAAACATGAAGACCTGCAAAATAGTCTGGAAAGGTAGAGAATAATCTTAGAGGACAATGGATTGAGACTGAGCAGAAAGAAAACAGAGTATCTGTACCTACCATTCGAGAACACAAATGCGGTCACTCCCGTAATGCAAATGGATGGAGAAACATTACCAAATTGTGACTCCTTTAAGTATCTTGAATCACTCATCCATAACGATGGAGGATGTGCAGCAGATGTAACACATACAATTAGTGTGGGATGGATGAAGTTTAGATGAATGACAAGAGTTCTATGTGATCCGAAAATGCCAGATAAGTTAAAAGGAAAAGTATACCAAACGATTGTCAGACCCGCACTCTTCTATGGCTCCGAATGATGGACGATGTATTACTCTTACTCTAGGCAACTAGAAACTGCTGAAATACGCATGGTAAAATGGTCAGCTGGTGTGTCCCTAAGAGACAAAATAAAAAGCTCACGCATTCGTGGAAGCTTAGGTGTTACAGAGATCAACAGCAAGATGGAGGAGAGGCGATTGAGATGGTATGGGCACGTTGGACGCAGAGCACCCGATCACATTGTGAACCAGGCAATCTCCATGGGTTTTCCTCGAATAACAACTAGAGGAAGACCAAAGAATTCATGGGTGGTGCAAAAAGATAACCTGATGCAGAGGCACGGCCTGGGACACGTAGTCTGGGACAGAAGAGCGTACAACCTGAAGACGAGGAGAGCTGACCCCAACAGTCTTCGCAGACAGTGAGTTGGGATGGAGCCAGGGAGAAGATTCAAGAATATTAAAAAAGTTTGGTTTTATCACAGTTATTATGTTAACAAATAAATTATATAATTTATCGAGATTATTGATTTAACTTTTTTTTTTTCATAAAAAAGACACTTCACAAGACTCATCCACTATCAAAAAGCAATTAAACAAAAAAAGGCTTAAGAAATTTTCTAATTAAAATATGTCGTTTAAAGGGGTTCCTTTAACCCTAATAAAAAGTTGATTTTACTTTTCATTGATTTTACATGAAACTTTTCCTTTCAGTGTATTATACAATATATTGATAATTTCATACACAGTATGTGTTCTAATTTGTTTTTTTAAGTGGTTGATATTAATGCTTGAATGGTTGAAAAATTCTAAAAAAATTATGAGGTGTCTCAATTTACGTGAGTAAGGTTTGTATATGTGGATCTATCCTACAAGGTTTCTTCTAGGTATATTGGGATACTACCTCTTAAGCATGAGGAGGGATGTGAGAGTATCTTCCTTTATCTTTAAGTTGCTGACGGAAGCAACATGTTATTCAAGTACAAATATATTGGAAAGTATATGGTTTCATGTTCCTGACAACTATTCGAGATACAGATACGAGTATATAAATATTTTTAAACTGACATTAGGTATATCTTACCTGCCAAGTAGGTACCCTTCCTTTATTTCATTGAATATATATTTTAACACGTTCACTGCGTATAAAATACTTAATGTCATACAGAGATGCTGAAAATTCACGAATTTTTTAAAACCCATAACTTTGTTAAAAATCAAATTCTACTTTCTATTGAAACATCATATACAAGTGTATTCCTTCGCGTCTTTAAAACACATAAAACCGGCGACGAATTCTTATCGGGAGACGTTTATGAGTGCACTAAACATTCAAAGCTCCCGTGTCCATACAAAATATTTGTTGTCGTGTTCAACGCAGTGAACGTGTCAAACGGATATTGATATTTTTAATATTTCAAGAAATGTTTCGGAAGTACCTAAGTATTTTGAGCTATTTTAGAAATAAGAACTTGTGGTTTCGGTTTTACAAAATTTCTTATTTAAGTTTTTAAATTTCTTTTTTACTGTATTTTATTCTCTTAAGTTTTGTTAGTAATTGGGTTCAACCTACGTGTGTTAGCGTAATAACATAAATTTAAAAAAAATATATTTTATATTTTGTTAACTTAATGTTACAATGGAATGTAAAGGATATTTAAGTGTCGTAAAAACCTTTTCAATAATTTATCATATATTAGGTATTTGGATCAAATGTGATAAAAACACTTAGAAAGTTTATACAATTAAATGCAATTTATTTTAATTAAAGACATTTGACTGATTCACTATCAACAAGCTATTTAAACCTTAAATTCTTAAGATATTAGTTATTTAACTATTAAGTTTGAATGGGTTCCAATAAGCCTTATAAATAAAGTAAATGTGAGAATACCCTTTCCTCAATTCAATTACTGTCTTCAACTGGTTAGTTATGAAATTTGAGGTTAGGAAATTCAAACTTTTGACCCAAAGATGTTAATATCTGAGAATTTAACTTGACGACGTTCTTATAACTTTCGTACAAAAACAAGAAATAATTAAATATAAGATCTCAACGTTCGTAAAGATTTTTTTTACAAAGTAGAATTTATTTCGGGTTTGTGAATAAATTTAATTCAAGGCTTTAAAATTATAATGGTGCCCTGGTCCCTTTATGTGTCAACTGCAAGACGTTGCAGCCTATTTATATATAATGTCTATGAATCTTTAAACATAACGTGGTTGCGGTCAAGTACTGCGCTCGCTGGAGAAACATAATAACTTCCTTTTATGCTCTTGCCGCCTTGAAATGAAGCAAGAAATAGCTTTTCTGTTTTATGAACAACGATATTGTTATCTCTGGCTTGAGCTATTTTCATTTTTACATATTTGTTAAGTTAAACATGGCAAGTTTAAGGAGAGTAAATGCGATGTGTAACGATTCACGTAGCCTAGTTGGTAAAACGCCTCTGTACCAACATGGGGGTTGCAAGTTCGATTCCCGTATATATAATATATTTATTTTTAAAGTATTCTAGTTAGATTTTTGTTTAAGAGATTTTTAACATATTTCTGGTTAGTTGGAAGAGATTGCCATTTAACAATTAACTCGTCAGGCTGTACTTTAGACAGCAAAAGTATAATACGATACAAAAAAAACTGTTCTTTTGCCTGACTAGTCCACCTACAGTATTAGCTGGGACGACCAAGGTCTGAGTGAATGTGATGGAATACAAGTAGCCTGAACGAGTGGACTTGTTCTTGCTAAATAATTAGTTGTAGGAATTGTTATCTAGTTTTAAGTAGTATGTAGGTGTTAATTATTTCTAAGAATTATAGTAAGATTGTAAAAAATAAAAATAAAATGACGTGTAGGAAAACAAGATTAAGTAAGTTCATAAATTATTATATATAAATAAGATTAGTTAAGTTATAAATTTGTATATAGGTATAGCCTTGACAAATATTTGTACAATTTTTTATTTCGTTTAATAAAAAAAAACAAAAAAAAAACTAAAAAATGCTAAGCTAACCTTACATGAACAACATAATAATTTTTTTTTATTGTTTTAATTACGTGGAAGAGAGATGAAGAGATTAAAATGCAAAGGGTATCTAACAAGAAAAGGTTGATTAACGAGGTGAAATTACACCATCGGGCGCTGGGTAACTGTAGAAATGTGTTCTTATGGCAAAAAAAACCGGATATCATGGACCTTACACTGTGAGAAAGAAAAGGAATTAAGGGTATATGTTATGTTTATTTAGTGATAAAATATTTAAGGTGTTTGATAAAAAGCAATCAGCTGAAACATAAAAATTGGGATAAATCAAAGAAATATAATAAAAAATAACAAGACATCCTCTACTTATTGACGGTGTAAGGACGCGAAGATTGGTATCAAAAGTCCATGTGGGTCTTCGTTTGGTCGTTACTGGGCCTCGTAGTCGAGGATTATCAAGCTATTCCAACATCAATTCAGTTAGAAAGCGAAGCTGTGCCGTGGAGTTTGTTTTTAGTGAACCGTTGTACACTAGCATACTCACCGGCCATACCGCTATGTAGGATTCAATAACATACTGAAGTAAGATGATCGGATTTTTTGAAAGAATAAATTTTACCAAAGTCATAGGTATATTTATACCACCTCAAATAGTAGGCGAAAAAATACCTGTCTCATTCGAGGGGAGTAGCACAGCGTGGAGCTCGAACCGACGACCTTTCACACGAAAGTCCAGTGCGTTACCGCTATGCACCTCAATGTGGGGGATCACAGTCAATATGGTCCATAAAGTTTATACAAACCCCCCGACATGAAAAATAAAAGCTTTTGAAACGACATACTGCAGAATTAAAGAAAGCTGGGAGTGAATAAATACTAAGAAAATAAAGCTTGACGGATCGTCTTGCAAAAAAGATCATCCGGGAAGCTAAATCTATTCATAAACGTTATGGCTGTCAGAGACACAGGTGGGCATCAGAATACAGAATCGGTTAATATTTTTTTGAATGGCGGCATAAAGCACTCCGGAGAAGTGTTAGCAGACTATAATCAGATATAATATTCTGCTGATTGATAGGAAGATTTTTTCTTTCTTTCTTATATTCAAAAGTGTGACCACAAAACCACAAAGTCTTCAACTACTTAAATTGAGACTTTAATTAAAGAATCACTAGAAAACTAGAAGCACGTAACTAGGGGTTCATCATCGCACGTGTTGGTGATATACCCCATACGCGAAGAGACAACATTACTTCAACGATTCTCGAATAGCGTTAGCAAAGGTCCTAGTACATATGAGTATGGTCACCAAACGAACTCACCTTTCCCAATTCGCCGCTGTCCTTTTTTAAGGACGTCCTTTTCTGTGCATGCAGTGAGACTCTGGAACCAGTTAGCAAGTAATTTTAGTCTCACCCTGTGACTGACGTGTTTTAAAAAGCGACTGAAAAAACACTGAATTTTTAGTCAGTAATGTAACGTGTTTCACTCCTGATGTTTCTTCCCTGTCCACCATCCCTTGCTTTTTCCATTGATTGATGACATCTTATTATCTATATTGTTCATCAATTTTGTACAGGTGAATAGTGATTTTATTGGTTTTTGCGACCTTTTCCTTTATTAACTTTTTACTGGTTAGTAAGAAAAAATTACAACCTAGCAATAAGGTCACCAAACCATTTTACTATGAAGTATTAAAAAATCAAATAAACTATTTTATTAAACTTAATCTTATTTTTTTTATATTTTTATATATTATTTATAGTTAAGGCATTAACATTGTGAAGGTTTAAAGACATTATAATTTGTATTATCAAACACTGTTTATTACATTTTTTGTAACGGTCTAACCCTACCGGTTTCAAGGCTTTCACCTCATCTTCAGGGGAGCACAAACAATACTTCCTCAAGGGAGCACAAACAAGAGTCTTGTTTGTGCTTCCCTGAAGATGAGGTGAAAGTCTTGAAACCGGTAGGGTTATACCGTTACAACAAGTGGAATAAAGAGTGTTTGATAAAACAAATTACATTTTTTTTTCGTGTACTATGGGGAATCGAACACGGAACCCTCGGGTAGAAGGGAGGCGTCTTTCTAACTATAGTACGGAAAACGTCGAATGGTAATTTACGGCACGAGCGACGGTGAGAACAAAAAGGTATCAATGAAGGAAGCTTGTGTTCAATACTGAACGAAAGACTGCTGATTAAATAGATGTTTTTTCGTTTGAAACTAATTTCAGTTGAAGTGCTATAGTATAACTTTTGCGGACCCCCTGTTATACATTTCGCAAACATCTACTAGATAAATTCTCAAATCGGATTTTACTATACTACGATAAAAATTAGTCAATAATTTCCCAAAAAATTCCATTCAGCTTTACATCGGCTCACTTTCAGACCGATTGGCCACTCCGCTCTAGTAGCGGCCAAGGATAGTGTTGCTACATGCATAGCCTTTCGTAAATAATAGCAACTTACTAGACTATTTGAACTTCATGCCTTAACATGTTGTCATTCTACGTACCTTGTAGGCCCACTCGACAAAATATTATTGTATGTTTCATAGTGAAGTGGTTTCTACTACTCGTAATTACGAGTATGTTATTTGTACAACTTTTGCATAACAAAACTGTACAGGTTGGGTTATCAATGTGGGCATTGTATGGATTTTCATAAAGCGTTGGCTTCTTATAGAATTTGCTTTGTTGGGTTGTACGACTTGTACAGTTTTTATTAGTGTATTTACTGCATACATATCAATATTTTTTTAACAGGCAATCTCCCCAAAATAAAATGATTTTTGTCAATGTTAAATTATATATAAAGGGTCTTTCAAATTGAGCGTTTTTTTTTAATTCTTGGATAAAACACAGATGGCGTTGTGAACTTGCCTGGGTCTTGTGACATTTGAGAAGTTTAATGTATGACATTTATAAAAATGTAGTATACAATATAACAACGCGTTCAAATTGTTGAATTATTTGATGTATTGTAATCTCCGGAAACGGTGATGTTAATTGCCCACCACGATCATGCAATCTGACACCGTTGAACTTTTTTATCTGGGGTTAATTTGAAAGACCCTTCATATATATATATTGTTGTTTTGTTATCTTTATTTAAAAAAAATATAACTAAACCGTTGAAATAAATAAATAAATAAGCTGCTTTTTTAGCAAATTTAGTGTCCATTGTTCTTTCCCCATGACGTCGGATCTTAGGTCCATCGTTGCTGCTATGCTTTTCACACTCTGATGTTTCGCCGCTGAAGGAGCCTCTCAAGCAGTTTCTTTTTCGTCCCTACGTGACGTCGTAATCATAATAAATAAAGAAGATTTCAATCTTGTTGTATAGATCGCACTGAAAAGGGATTTATTCGGTCCCGCATCACAGCATGAGGAGGGAGGTGGTTGAACTGACTGGAAGAATACATTCTTCAACTGAACCTACCGTATCAAGGAAAGTTTTATAAAATACATAAAGCGTTTCCTGAGATAGCCTCTTTCAATTCCAGCTGATTTCATTTCGTCCAAATAATGATTGGAAACTGTAAACTTAGGATGTCCTCCAAAATCAGGTTCCACCTGAACAATGGGCTGAAATGCCGGTGGCCTGCGCCAATTGAATTTGACGACGGCGAGTCCTCCGCTTTATGGGTTCACCCGTCCTCCATACACGCTTACATCGCCCCCGCTTCCGACCCATTCCAAATCTTTTCATCCAGGGAGGGGGTAGGAGCAATGAAACAACTACCCCCAAGGTACAGCGGTAAGATCATGAAGCAGAACTTTCCAAAGTTTATGATTCAAGACCAATGTTAGCATCAACATTAATTTTGAGTGTCTTGAAGGTAACGTAGTTTAATTGCTAACAATCTAACTATGGTATGCAAGGAAGCAGGTTTGATGCTCGTAATGTTCACTTTCAGTCTGAATTTACTGTCAAGTATTTCATATATTATGTTAATCCTTAACCTGTCCGCTGGCAATCCTCGTGTTCTTGTTGGTAAGACGTTTATCCACCAAACCAGAGGTTTCGGGTTCGATTACTGTTGGAACCCAGATTTTCTGAAAAGAATTCCAGTCTGGTTTCCGGTTAAGGCCACCTTTACATGTTTCTGGTTAGTTGGAAGAGATTCCTACATGACCAAAAGCCTGCCAGGTTGTATTGTATATAAAATAAAGAGTAATATAATACAATGTAAGGTATACGAATTTGATTCCCGATGCTATCCAAAAACAAGAGGTTGTATATTTATTTAACACTTTTATTGCAAATAAAATCTGGTGAGCTTATTCTCACAAAGAAATATCTTTCAACCAACCAGATAAAAGTAAATAAAGCAAGACATGGTCGCAAAAAATATTCAAAAGATTATGATTCATATGTTATTTATGAAATTTATGGACATAAAAATATTAAAGTAAAAGTGGAATATTCGATAAAATAATATTAAAGATAGTTTAAGCCCATTTCTATTAAACTTGGTTGTGTATTAAATTATAGAAGAAGTTGCCGACCTTAACCTGGGATACAAGATGGGCGACAATATGCTAAACATCATATGCTATGCTGACGATGCCACCACCATAGCCGAATCAGAGGAAGACCTGCAACAAATGCTACATCGATTCCACACTGCTTCCAAAAAATACAACATGTCTATCTCCATCAGCAAGACTAAATGTATGACTCTAGCCAGAGAGCAAGTTGGATGCAGTGTGGCGATCAACGACACACCAATTGAACAAGTAACAAAATTTAAATACTTGGGTGCTAGCATAATGTGCAATAATGACCTATATGGCGAAGGGCTTGAACAATCACAAAAAGCCGCAGCTATTTCCGGATATTTAAATAACACTATCTGGAAAAACAAGTATATGAACATCCAAAGCAAGGTGAGGATATACAAGACCTGTGTCCGCCCCATGATGACATACAGCATAGAGTCCAGGGCGACACTATCAGAACCAAAAATCTCCTTCGAACCAGCGAAATGAAGGTACTCAGGAGTATCGCTGGCAAAACCCTTCGTGATAGAGTACGAAACACAGAAATCCGAAGGATGTGCGAAGTTGAAGATATTGTGTGATGGGGACTACAGAGAAGAAGGTTCTGGAACCAAGAGCCGTAAAAATGGCCAGGGACAGTATCCCCCAAGTAAGCAGACCTCCAGGACGACCTCCCAAAAGATGGAAAGACAGCTGGCAGTGGACGTCACAAGAGGGAAACAATGATGCAGGACCATAACAGGCCAACAGGCCTAAAATAAGAAGAAGAAGAAGAAGGAATATTATCAATCAAAGGAAAAGGAAAGAATGGTGGAGAGGAAAAAAAATCAGGAATGAAACACGTTATATTACTGACTGTGTTAGTTTTAAATTTATTGTATTGTATTACAAAATCGTTGTGAACAATATAATCTGACAGGCTTTTCATCATGTGGCAATCTCTCCAAACAACCAGAAAGGTGTTCAAGAGGCCTGAAATGAAAACTAGACTGGAGACCTTTTATACGGAAATCTGGGTTCCTGCATGAATCAAACACGCAATCACCTGCATGCGAGACAAGTGTCTTACCAGCTGGACCACGGAGATTGTCAAGTTAACATTTATTTAAACAAAAAAAACGAAGAAATATTGCATGCACAGTTTCTAGATTTTTGTGCATTTATGAGTGATTTTTTGTGACTACAAATCAGGCGATGATCCTTTGTAAATTGTATGTTTTTTTAAATATTTTTTGTTTCTCAATTTTAACACTCCGTGTTTTTGGTAATATATAATAGAATTCAAAGAATAATAGCAAACAAACCAGGGATAACTGAAGGAAAACATGAAAATAATAAGGGTATAGGGCGGGATTCGAACCTGCATCTTCTGTTTTTCGAGACCAAAAACAAAGATCAACACTATGTGGGCCGATAACTTAGAAAACATTGTTGTGAACAAAAAAGTGTCTTAGATAATATTCCAGGCAATATTTCTTTGAGCGCCTGCAACAACAGATTGTGCTGTCTAACTAGCAGAAATATTGAAATAAAGAAGGAAGTAGGAAGCGAGGCAGGGTTACTATTGAGAAGATACGACACTTAGGGTACAAGGTATTGGTAGCTTAATGGTTAAAGCTGCTGTCATGAAAACAGAAGATGCAGGTTCGAATCCCGCCCTATACCATTATTATTTTCATGTTTTTCTTCAGTGATCCTTGGTTTGTTTGTTATTATTCTTTGAATTATATTATATATGTTTTTTTATTTCGATGCTCGTTTTGGTATAGTGTGTACCACATATGACGGGGTTTGATATTGTCTTCTGTTTAAAAGTGGTTTTTATTCTGCTGCTGTATACGAGTATGAGATTTTTTTTGTTTTGTTTTGTAAAACTTGCCTAAATAAGAATAGTTATACTTTTAGTTAAAGGTAGTGCTTTGAATATTTAATTGTAAAAAATAAAAATTTATTTAAAAAAATATTCTTTGTATGGAACCCTTCAACACGTCTGCGTGTTACAAGTGCGTGACTGTTATCTTACTAAACACACCAGCCTCAATGTCTTCCTCCCATCCCCCTTATCATTCTATTGCATATCCTGTCAAACATTGTCATCCCGTGTATTCTTCTCAGTACACGCATTTCTACAAAGTTTATTTGGCTACTTTTGATATTTTTTTTATAAACCAAAGTTGATAGAAAAATACTGTTGTAGAAAATCATTTTATTAGATTTTGATACTGACTGGTTCGAGTATACATTTTTAAGTGTCACGTCAACTTTGTTTCCTATCGATGCACGCATATTCGTTATGTCTCTTAACTCTTCCATCATCTGGGAAAATACTACCCAAATAGCAGAACTCCTCCACTTGCACCTATTTTCCTTTGTTCGCCCATGTATCGCATCTATATTTCTCTCTCCGCCTGTTTAATTATAGCGTTTTATGTAGGGTGTTAACATGAATGAACTGCATTTGCGATGATCATAAGTATTTAAGACTTTTGCACAGCACATTTAAATTCCAATAACAAATTCTTAAACACAAGTATTTAAGAAATTGTTATTGGGATTTTAAATGTCTTTTTCTAGGTCTTAATTAATCAGCCTCATTTGATCAGGAAAAAAAAAAGATGTACGTGAAAAAGAAGATGTAGAAAAAAGAAGATGTAGAAGAAGATGTAGAAAAGAAGATGTAGAAAAAGATGTAGAAAAGGAGATGTGGAAGATGTAGAAAAAGAAGATGTACGTGGAAAGGTAGACAATGATACAATCAGCTAAATGAGTAAAGATGAATGTGACCTTTAGTATTCACTCCTTTTCTGTAAGTGTTCTATTAAATATAAATATAGTACATATATACCATGATGTTATTTCCTGTCGGAAAAAGCAGAGAAGACAAAGTGCCAGACTTTCCTTTCTTGACACGTCCTTAGCTTCCTCCCCATCCATAAAAATTTATCTAACTTTCAAAATACGAGTATTATTCACTTGATTCAATCACTCTTTCCTTGGTATTCCTCTCACACGCCTACCACTCACATTTGTACTATACATTAATTAGCCTTTATTCTTCAATTCATCTCACATGCCTAAATTATCTCAGCGTGCTGTTCTTCGTCTTACTTAACACACCAGCACCCTTAAGTTAACAAAAGTAAAAATAATAATTCTTTGAAATGTCGTGCGAGCCACAGTTTGCGCAACTTTGCTTAGAGACATTAGTATTCCAGTGAGGGCTCCGAGTAACAATACGCACAGGTAACGTTGGTTATATGAAATATCGCGCATGCATCCCCGCCGGCTAGGCAGAGGGATGGGCGCTGGGCGCTGGGGGATGGGAGGACAGACTGAACCAGTAATATGACAGGCGAGAAGAGAAAAGTCTGTTGTACTCGTAGAGGCGTCTGGTGCTAATAAATAATCTATATCGACAGCCGTTGTGTTTTCCTTTAAAAAATCCTTGATAAGTCGAAAGGTGAACGTCCTAGAAATCTGATAAACATGGTAAGAAGATTGTCGAAAAATATTTACATGAAATAATTACAAAATATGATACATTTAATGTATTGGGTTGTCCAGAAAAAAAATGTTTTTATCGGTAAATGTCGTAAAGATGATTTTTTGTTGCTTAGATTATTTCAAACGTGCTGAATGTATATTATTCTATTATATTACGTTCATCATGGAACACAACAGACCTTTGGATAAACAAGGATTGAAAAATTCAGCGCATTCAGCGCAGCGCACGTATATGTAGCCTTAAAATAAAAAAATGCAGAACACTGAAAATAACGTAAACAAGCTCAGATAAACACTGAATTAGACGTTATGTTATTTGAAACTGTTTTTGGTTTTAAAAACTGGTTTATTTAGTCCAGTCATGTTTTTCTCTATCTACCTCGTGCACACTCCCCTTACATTGACACTCCACGAATTTTCCTCAGTACACGTATCTCCACAGCATTAATTTTTCTTGTATTCTTCTTCCGATAATACCATGTTTCACTTCCATACATCAACGTGGGCACCAACACTTTATTATGTATAGTCATTTTCGCTACTATTGATATTACGTGGTTATTGTATTGTATATAACATTAAGTGTTCCGTTTACCTTATTCCCTGCCATTACCATTATTTTAATATCATTTTCAGCTCGGCCATCACACGTTAACGTACTGCCTAGATAACAGAACTTATCAACCTGCCTTCCAGGAATGTACATTCGTAAAACGACTTTATCAACCAAAATAAGCGTGGGTAGAGTTGTAATACTCTACAGACTTGCGCCCACATGAACACACTATGCAAACGTAATCAAATTAATTTCAAGTCATAATACCATCCTGAGAATCGATAATAATGTGGTAAATTCGACATAGTATCGTGCTAGAATACTATTTTTAACTATTATTTAAGCAAATTTGGATAGTGACCGGTTCGAGTATACATATTGTTTATATTTTAGCGCCCCACTAACGTTGTTTCCTATCGGTACACACAGTTCAATTTTTATCGTATTTCTTTCATTATCTAAGAAAATATAACCTTACACCTACTACCTAGCATGTCTATATGATAATTCAAATTAAAATAAATCTATTACTAAACCGTTATCCTACAACTGACCCTTTTACCCTTCTCACTTTAATTTGACCCTGTCGCGACCTTCGAGCCGTTAACCTTAGAAAGGACACAACATCAGCAATCCTCTTACGCTCGAACGCCACTCCATTACCGTTACTATGCCCGTCTAGAGGTCCATTGGTTCACCGTTCTCCTGGTTTGCACTTCTTTATCCTACTGTAGTCTAAAGTTCGCAGATATTTTCGATTACAAATAAACGTAAATGGTGTTTTTTGGGATGTACAGGGTGACCGAAAATTAGCTTCGCCAAGTTTATTTAATAAATAATAATAAAATGTCAATTAATAAAGCAAAGAGCAGAATCTCCTAAATGGTGTTCTAGCTCGGGATTCGAACCCACTATTATTGAGATTAAAATGTTTCGAAAAAAATATGAATAAAATAGATTCAGTGTAAGGAAAGTAAGGTGGTGGCTGCGGCCATTTATACGATGCTATCAAGATACCTCTGTCGGTCTTATGTTATGTGATAGTAACTCATTCGTCTTTAGGTGGAGTGCAATGTATAGATCATTCAGTCAGAAGACTCTTTTGCATTAGTGTGAGTAACAGTGAACTTACAAAAAATTAAAAAGTAAAGTGAAAAAAATGCAAAAAAATATATAATATAAAAATAATATTTTTTATTCAAACATTGAAATGAACACACGCGTTTTGTAAATTAACAATGCAGTCAGATTAAATTATAATAATCATAAAAATAAAATGAAAGTAAGTTTATTTCACATATTAAATGTTTAGGCATGGCAGATTCTAGGAAACATTAAATAAAAATAATTAAAATTTCAAAATTTAAAATAAATACAAGTACAAGTATCAAAAAGTAAAAACGTTTGTCAGCTTTAATTAGATTCCACATAAAAAATTAATGTAAGATTATTTAACATATTAATGTATCATAATTAAAATGCCGATAATACAGTTTTAAAAGATTAGTGGATGGAGTGATACTAAATTCTAGGTAACTTTAATTTATAACAAAGTACATTCTTACAATAGCTTTCGAAAAAATTTGAATTATACATTACATTAGACAAAAATCGCACTCCTAATTTCGACATGGTAGTGTTTTTCTAATCACCGAGTATTTTAACAACAATACAAACGTGCGTTCTGCGCGAAGCAATCGTGTGACATTCTAAAACCTATACCACTACATAAGTTGTGTAATACAGAGAGTGTTACTCATACTTTTGCAAAATGAGTCTTCTGACTGAATGATCTATACGTGTGTTATGTTCATGTATAATCTTAAATTTTGAAAAAAAATCTCCTAAAACGGGTTGTCTTTAAGTGCTTCCTAAAGCTGCTCACGCCCCCCATATATATTTCCAAGTCCTTTAATATGATTTCTTATTGTATATTTTTAATTTTTGTCTAAGGTGTGTTTCTTTAGAAAAATGTAGAACTTCAAGGGTCATTTATTATTATTCTAATAAATTGGTTGTTATAAATCAATCCAATAGAGTGGGTTAAGCGATAAGAGGTTTTACCGTTGCTGGTTCTGTGGCATGGAACGGTCTGCCTCCAATATGGGTATTGTGGGAGTTTAAGTAATAACAACTTAAAAGATATAAAAAATTGGGAGGTCTTATCAAAATTTATGAGTGGGTTTGAATACTGGGTTAAAGCGCCCTTGAAAATGTGGTCACTAAGCGGCGCTTTATGAATAGGCCTTTTATTATTCTTATTATTTTTAGGGGTTGATCATTCCAGGCAACAGGACTAGAAATAGCAAAAGCCCTGTCATAATACCTTGCCCTATTGGAATGATTCAGAACAATCAGTTCTTTCAGGAAAGAAGAAATTGATCTAAATACTCTATTCGTACCTATTTGCCTATCAAAACAGTCAGTTATCAAAATAAACACAAAGAAATTTATAACATGATTTGGAAAATATTGAAATCCACAACTGATAGTGCATATTCATATAGAAAATTTATAACATGATTTGGAAAATATTGACATCCACAAACTAATAGTGCATATCCATATAGAAAATTTATAACATGATTTGGAAAATATTGACATCTTCAACTGATAGTGCATATTCATATAGAAAATTTATAACATGATTTGGAAAATATTGACATCCACAACTGATAGTGCATATTCATATAGAAAATTTATTACATGATTTGGAAAAAATTGACATCCACATAGTGCATATTCATATAGAAAATTTATAACATGATTTGGAAAATATTGACATCCACAACTGATAGTGCATATTCATATAGAAAGTTTATAACATGATTTGGAAAAAATTGACATCCACAACTGATAGTGCATATTCATATAGAAAATTTATAACATGATTTGGAAAATATTGACATCCACATAGTGCATATTCATATAGAAAATTTATAACATGATTTGGAAAATATTGACATCCACAACTGATAGTGCATATTCATATAGAAAATAAAAATGAATATTTTTAAATAAATTATTTATTATACATTGCGATTATTTGTGTGATATAATTTGCGCAAATGCTCAGATTTTGTTGTCACCTAAATGAAAGCTCTGAGACTTTTCAAGAAATTGAAACTATTGCTGCTTAAACATTGTTTATATGTTGGTGAACAGATGTTGGCTTGTAACATAGACACGGCTTTGAAAATAACACAATAGAACAAAGGTCATTTAAATCTGGAAGTTTTGACGGCCAATCTATGTCAACGCTTCTAAAGAGTATTTAGTCTGAAAACATTACCTTCAAAATTCCAGTTACAGCTCGTGCTTTGTGGCATGTTGCGCTTCTTTGTTGAACCACATGTTTTTCAAACTCATTTCATGTGATTGACGTGACAGAAAATTCTCGATCATGGTATTGTAGTGGTCGACATTCACGGTTACAGCGTTCCCTGTAACGTCTTTGCAGTAATCAAGTCCGACCAAATTCCATTTGCTAATGCAACTGCAAAGCAGCTTTAAGAAAGGGTTTTATTTTTCTTTGTTTACATAACCGCTGAGGTCGAAATGGATTTTATCTTAAAACTGAAGACTGGTGTTCTAAGTATGTTCTTATAATAATAACGCATCGCTGATACCAATATATTGTCTGCACATATTTTCTGAACTCTATTAAGAAATTAATATTTATAGCTTTCCACTCACCAAAAAAAAACATGCCAATTGCTCTATTAAATATTTTTTTAATATTCTCTTAAAAGGGATACTTTAAAAATCATTTTGAACTGGATCCTCGGTCGCCGTGGAATCGAGGATAATAAAAAAGCTTGTTTTACTACTAAATTATAAAAAAACTTCAGATACAACATCTCAAAACTTTAAAATACCAATTCCAGATATTTCCTCATATATTAAATTGAATGTGGTGCGTCCACGTGAACATCATAAGAATCTTTAGAGCAAAGCTAAAGGATTGTACTACGCTGGAATTCCACAGGTTATTCTATCAAAATAACTCTTGAATCCACTAAAAAATTATATTCAGGAAAATATAACGACATTAACATCTAAATTCCACAAAAACAAAAAGCTTACATTCATCGTCAACAGAAATAAAGGGGACAAAGCACTCAGTTTCAGGGCACAACTTATACTCAAATCACATTGTTGAATCGTGAAACACTCCATCATTAATATGCTACGTGCAGACTGCTGGACTGTCAAATATTCCCTTTCAAAATTAAAATAAACTAAAATGGCTGCCGATATAAGTTGGACAAAAGCTCAGTCAATTTGATTGTTTTTATCTTGTAAAATAAAAAGATTCCATCTTGTTTAGATTTCTCTCAAAACATTTTTGTTTCGGCCTTGTGACATAAATTAAGGTTCATAAATAGACTCAACATAAAACACAAACAAGCAAAAACAACTTAGGATTGTGAAAGAAAAATAATTCCACCAAAGCGTTTACCTATATGGTATAATATTTAACTTAACACTATTATCCAATTTGGATATGAAGTGAGGCAATGAAAACTCTTGTGAGACAGTCCAACTGACGGTACTACATTTGCTTTCTGTTCCGTTAACCCTTCCCTTACTGTGTTAAAATTGAAACGCGTGCTCCGGTGTTGGGTAGTGAGTACGCGATCAAAAATAAGCAATTTTAAATTGGAAAAATAAGAACATTCATAGATCCCTTAATTAATTATAATTGAAGTTAAAAATTATAATAATTGAGATTTATTTGCTGAAAACATTAAAAAACCATCTGGCAACGCTCACGGAACGAGCGTACGTCTAACCTATTTGCAAGCCTAGAAGCTACTAGTGGCGCGGAACGTCAGTCGCATACCCCGGCGCTTACGCTTATGCTTGCGACGTTGAGACAATTCAGCCCCTCGCAATTCAGTCTAGTATGCAAGAGTGAGATGCGAATATAGTGTCGCGCTTCCCGCATACTATTCACCCATCGTCAAGACGAGGCACTCGCAGCGTTTAAATGCGAATTTGTTTTCGATCTTTACAAAACACCTCGATGTAGTCGATAAATTCTGATTATTATTAATATTATTTTTTAAATCAATGCGTAAATAAACTATGGAGGAATACCTCAAATCTTAACCTTGTATTTATAATATTTATAGAGATATTGATGGTTATTAGAAGCAACGTGTAGAAGATACCCAACACAGGGAAGGAAAGGTTAACTTAACACTATTATCCAATTTGGATATGAAGTGAGGCAATGAAAACTCTTGTGAGACAGTCCAACTGACGGTACTACATTTGCTTTCTGTTCCGTTAAGACATCCACCCTCCTTGTTTGAAATAAAAGGAGTTGCTGGGAGAGGGATTTTGAACAAATCATATTGTGCCGGGTGGGCCTACAAAGAATGTGGAAGATGGTAAGATGAGTTAGTTACCTTCTATCTAAGAAGATTATAAGACTTGATTCCTTCCGACAATAGACTTAAGTCCGCCTCTTTTCATGGCATCTTTAGTTCAATGTTTACAAAATATAAAAACTTACCATATATGGGTGTTTTAAAGTGTTTTTTTTTTAAACTTATATGCGTGTTTTAAAGTTTGAAGTGAATGAAGCACTCACTGTTACTAAAGTGGAATAAACTGTGTTTAACTAAATAAATTACAATGTTTTCTTTAAATTAAGAGTGCCTATTTTTACTATGTTGTTTGTCTTGTTTTTCATATAAATAATATATTTACTAGTTGCAACCATAATATATTTACTAGTTGCAACCCGTGAAATATTCACGGAAGTAAAACAAATTGTACATTTATGAAAATGTATATTCATAAATGTTAAATTTGTTTATATGCATATATCATTTATACGAGTATATCGTCCCCTTTTACACCAGTTCAAAAATTCTTAGCTAGGTATTTAAAATTCGTTCAGTTATCACGGACCCACCGAGATTCAAATTTCGAATTACTTTCGGAGAGAATCCAAGTATTCCTCTCTCGCTCTCTAGTATTCGAAATTCAATTCTCGTATTCTTTCTTTGGCGATAACCATCGTTTGGGTTTTGGCCTATTTATACTATGATACAATTACTTGTTACGAAAATAAATAAATAAAAAATAAAATGTATTTTCTTGTTTCATAGAGTAAAAAATATAATATTCACGGTGATTTGAATCCACATTCCAAAATATAATATTCACGGTGATTTGAATCCACACTGCAAAATATAATATTCACGGTGATTTGAATCCACATTGCAAAATATAATATTCACGGTGATTTGAATCCACATTCCAAAATATAATATTCACGGTGATTTGAATCCACATTCCAAAATATAATATTCACGGTGATTTGAATCCACATTCCAAAATATAATATTCACGGTGATTTGAATCCACATTCCAAAATATAATATTCACGGTGATTTGAATCCACATTCCAATACTTTCAATCATCAAGCTTGATCGGTTTTTCAATCAAGACCTTCCCGAGCAAACCGAATTAAAAACAAAAATTAACCCCTCGAAAGAACTCCGATCGTTCACCCATAAAAATATACACAAGAGCTGCTTACGGCCATTTCTTTTTGTGAAGGGAAAGCAATTATTTCTGGAACGTTCGACATCAACGTTATATAAAGATTGGCCAGCCAATAACGGGATATAAACCTTCCTAACCTTATATTACGCCGCTCAAGGAAATCAATTAATTGTCTTCTTTGCCGCCCGTAAAAAGGCCATTTTGGAAAATAGCCGATTGCGGGGCGAATATCGAAGGACGTTAATTTAAGATCGGGGCTTCGAGGTGCAGATTATTAATGCAAATTCTAGAAAAAATAGATTTTATTTTTAAAACTTAAAACAACACGTGTTTTTTTTTTCAAATGCTTTAGAATTGAACTACGTGTACATAGAAATATAATACATACATACTCGTATTATAGATATCTTCTTCTTTCCAGTGTCATGTCAAGTCCCCCCAACGTTGAATATCACCTGAGAGTAGGCATCTTTGATGACTCTTGTCCAGTCATCTCTGCACTCCACGTTTCGAAGAGTAGTTGTTCAGGGTAGTCGCACTGTCTCTCATTTGGTCAGCATAATGCATTAGGGTTCTTATACTTGTTCGTGGTTCTTCCGCGCTTTCAGTGAGCACAAATCTCTCCAAACTTGGCAACGAACAATGGGTTCAAAGAATCGAAAAACTTGTTGTAGACATTTTGTCGACAGTCTATTGGTGATTCTAAGTTATTCGACAATAAAGGCATTAGTTTACCTTACCATCTACGGAATTCGTAATGTCCTTCTCCAGCATCACATTTCAAATGCATCTTTTCTACTTATTTTGCTGGCTGTCAGAGTCCACATGCACTGTACTTGAATATTATATACTGCGAAGAGCTGGTGTGCAGAGGAAACGCTATAAGAGCAGCCTGCGAGAGTCGCTTACTTGGTGCGGGCCGCCTGAGGACTGGGAACAGGTGGCTCTGAACCATGAAAGGTGGAGAGCCGTATGTTCTCGGGCTGATGACGTCTCAGCGGCTAGACGTATGAGAAACAGTCTGCGCGCTGCGGACATGCGTCAACATGGCCAGGCGGCTCAGCAGAGTCCATATGTCTGTGGCATTTGCGGGAGGGAGGGCGCATCCAGGATCAGGCTGTTCTCTCACATAAGATCACCATAAGGGTTGGAGAGCCGTATGTTCTCGGGCTGATGGCGTCTCAGTGGCTAGACGTGTGAAAAACAGTCTGCGCGCTGCGGAGATGCGTCAACATGGCCAGGCGGCTCAGCATAGTCTATATGTCTGTGGCATTTGCGGGAGGGACGGCGCATCCAGGATCAGGCTGTTCTCTTACAGAAGATCACACGATTGACGTGGGAGAACGGTTCAGGACTGACATTGGAGTGGCGAGGGGGTCCTCGACTGCGAGGGCCGGCAATGATGATGATGACTTGAATATTGCGAAAACAAGAACCATAACTAGGCACATTTTCACTGAGATGTTCCTTCGTATATTCCAGCCCCTTTTTATAACAGTTCAGAAACCTTATTTAAAAAAAAACTGAACCCTTGCATGGTTGATCGTTGAGTTTTCAATAATTATTCACGAAAAGTTAAATAAAACATAAAAACTGTTCCTTTTTAAGGCTCTGTACCAAACTTTATATAATTCTTAAAAGTGAATTTCTTTAAAAAAAAAAAAAAAGGAGCAGTGAATCCTACCATGTTTACTCACCGCCAAACTAATGATGACATTCTGGGAGAAAGAATGGCTCGGCGAATAGGAACACTGGAGGTGTGCTTAAATTAAGCGCCTTTTGCTCGGTGCCACTGTTAAAAAAAGTGCTTCTTTTTACTCTGATCCATAAAACTGTTTGTTTATGTCTGGAGATACATTCGGTAATTCTTACAAAAAGGAGAATTAAACTTTTATGGGTCAAGAAAAAAAGACGAAATAACATAAATTTTATACAACTTTTTATCGTGTTGTTAATTTTGTAATGTTTTTTTTTTAGTGATTAAATAATTTGTTTAGTGTTTTATTTCCTTTTTTATGTCTTCAAAGTATTGTATAAAATGTATATTGTATGTAGACTTATTTTCAGGAAAAAAATAATGACTTTGTGAAAAACCATCATCATCATCATCAATGGCACTACAGCCCATTGTGGGCCCCGGCCTCCTCCAGCAGTCGTTGCCATTCCCCCCTTGCTGCAACTCTTTTTCAATGAGTCAATCGAGAATCGAACCTGACAGGAAACTTTTCTTTCTGAGGAGCGAGTTTTAAGTCGCTCAGTGGAAAACAATCATTGTACTAATTAAACAAACTCCATAATTTAGCTCGTGGAACTCTCTTCGAGCCATGATTTTAGTTAGACTTCCGACGGCTGTCGAAGAAAAGGGATTTCAATTGTGATAAAGATTGTGTTACCTTAAAAAAATTATATATCTTATTTCGTTACTGGCACTATACTCGACTTATGTATATATACTAGGATATTTAATGCCTTTAATATTCCATTCCAGTTTACTAGGCAATATAGTAAACTGGAATGGAATAATAAAGGCCTGGTGATTGGTGGAAAATGCCTGAGCCATTTGAGATTTGCATGCGATATCGTTATATTCTCACAAAACCCGAATGATCTTCAGCACCAACTGCAAGAATTGGCAGAGGTCAGTAAAGAAGTTGGTATAAAAATGAATATATCAAAAATCAAATATAATATGATGAACAGCTTTGCTTCCCCAAAACCAATAATCATAGATAGAAAGCCGCTGGAACTTTACGTCTAGGAATATGTTTATTTGGGCTAACTTAGTTTCATTGTAGGTGGCATATCAAAGGAAATAGCACGAAGGACAAAACTAGCATAGAGCTCATTTGGATGTTTGAACAAATATCTTTGAAGCAAAAGGTCCACAACCAGTGTATTTTCTCAGTACTTACGTATGGCTGCGAGACATGGACGCTCACAGTAAAGAACACACAAAAGCTCCAGACCGCACAAAGGGGCATGGAGAGACGCATGTTGAGATATACTAAAAGAGACCGTAAACGAAACACCTGGATTCACAATATAACAAAGGTAAAATACGTTATAAAGATGTGCAAGAAAATGCAGTGGCAATGGGCAGGACACATAACTAGAATGTCAGACTTCCGATGAACATCCGAAATAAGCCAATGGTGCCCAAGAGGAATGAAAAGGCCCAGAAGAAGATCAAAGGTACGCTGGATAGGTGGAATCAGGAAGCATGGCAGCATCACATGGCATCAACGAGTAAAACACCGAACTATTTGGAGTCAACTTGGGGAGACCTTCATCCAGCGGTGGATCGACCCTGGTTGACAATGACGATGATATAATTAATGAAAACGCAAAACATCAGACTATGAGTAAGAGGTCATACGAGAGATGAAAGAATATCTTTATATGAAAAATGCATGCATCAATGTCATTATTATTACCTCATATGTTCCATCAAGAACAAAAAAATCCTATAAAACGTTTCTATCCAAATCGATTCACAACCCGGCGCACCGCGTTAGAAAAACACTTATTTTCATGTGCCAATATATTCAAACCAACTATTGATTCTGGATTCAATACTCTATATATAATCCTTTTCTATTTTTTTTTTTTTTTAACATTAATCGCGTTACTATGGATATGATGTTATTGAAATTTGTTATGTCACGTTGCTATGGCAGATTATTAAAAGTTTTGAAACTTCCTTAATATTGATGCGCTCCTGGTTTTCAATGTTAAATCCAACATTTTTTTTTGTTAAAAATAACAATTTTTTGTTACAGAATATAAACATCAAATTTAACCGGTTAACAATTTAACCGTTCATATTTATTTTGTTGAAAAATATTTTGTATATATTGAAAATATACTCTATCATATTTAATGGTGTCCTGTTGAGAGTTTGAAAAGATCGGAACATTTTCGGAACACAAAATTCCAAATTCCAAATACTTAAAAAAGTTTCCCGAAAAACTTCTGATAGTCATGACAATACGAGAGAAATAAACGGAAACATTTAATTAAAATGCACATGGTTTGGATTTGCGGAGAGAATGGGTGACGAAATTATGAATAAACGAATATAAAAGTCAAAAACTCAAAATATGCATCGAAGAGATAGACTAAGTAAAATGTGGCTGGATGAAGTGGACCAGTTTCAATTCATATAAGAAAAACATGACGAGATGTATGAATACTGAGTTGGCAAAAGTTATGTTCTTTGATAGAAACGTTTGGAAATATGTTTGTTATCCCTCAAGTGATTATGTGCATGTCGTCGTCGTTGCCGGGCCTCGTAGTCGAGGATCCCCTCGCCACTTCAATGTCAATCTGGAACCGTTCTTCCACGTCGATCATGTGATTTTCTGTAAGAAAACAGCTCGATCCTGGATACGCACCCCCTTCCGCAAATGCCACAGACATGTGGACCCTGCTGAGCCGCCTGGCCATGCTGACGCAGTTCGCAGCGCGCTGACTGTTTCTCACACGTCTAGCCGCTGAGACGCCATCAGCCCGAGAGCATGCGGCTCTCCACCATGTATGCATGTAAACATACACATAGTGTAATCTGATAAAGCTATCTTTAAAATAATAGAAAAGCCTGAAAGAAACGTCCTTTCCTTATTATTATCTGCATTTTTAATTTTTTGATACCGGTTTGGGTGCTTCGTTGTCCATTAAAATGTAAAAAATCTTAATTTTATCAAAAATGTCAAAAAGATACATAAAAAAATGTCAAATATACAAAAACATTAATGCGGAACATTTCAATTATTGAATATCATAATCATTTTTCATAAAAACAAACCATCTAAATAAATGTTGCACACTTCAGGAAAGTCGAAGTTAATGCAACTATTATAATCGTGCTACGAATTTTCGTTTATTAATTGCACCCCTTCACACTGAAGTTTTATATTTTATTTCAATATTCAAGATGGTGACAATTATTTCCGCCGTCGAGTGAATTATTTTTTTCCTCTTGAGAACCTTCATGATTTTGTGAATTGAAGTAAACATTCATTTTTTCTTCTTTTATCATTACCTTCATGTCCATAAGTCAATCTCACGGTACCAAACGAGATCAAGCTTCATCAGTACATTGAGATGTTGTCATGTATCTACCACAGCGGATGTTAATCTTATATTCTTATCTCATTAACCCTCAATATATTATGCAAACCAATGTTTCGCGTATCTAAGAACCTATAAATATCATTATCTGTAACACGGTATAATCACCAAAACCGATGTTATCTTATCCACATTCAAATAAATATTATAAGTTATATTATACCCTTGTCAAGCAACCATGTACTAGATCCGCGCTAACACATTAGCGTCAATTTAACTTCAATGCATTATATTTATCCTCTCGTCTGCCCAAATCAATAAAGATTAAATATCACTAAATGGGTAAGCTGCGATGGATAAATCACCGATATCGATTTGACCTTAAAGGGCAAACATAACATGCCCGACGCATTCCTTCGTAATCTAGCGAAGGGTCGTGGTATGTTATCTTTGCTTTAAATAGGAGGTCATATCTGAGGCAGCATCACTATTCTTAAAGCCGCTACTTTGTAAAGATCATAGCTGTTACTATTTATGTAATACTGTTAATATTATACATCAATGTAATTCAACCTTCATACAAATAAAACTACACGTTGAAATTCTAAAAGTGTTTTCGTTGCAAAAGGCCATAACAATGTCTTTTACAATGAACTCAATCTTGCGCCTCGCTGCATACCATATGCTAAGAAGAAAGTTCACCAGTCCCACATATGCAGAACCGTTCTGAAAAGGCCAGAATTTACTAAAAATGCACTTACTAAGAAATTTATGAAGATGAAACAAAGCAACACGTGGCTGAACAAGACACCATTTTTTTCGATTCTTACTATTTTCATGGACCCCTCCAGCTTTGTTAGTGAGTTACATTTAATCTACATTATTACTACGGAAGAAAGTGTAACTGCTGTTTTCTTAATGTCAGTTTAAAGGTGTCCTAGCTGAATAAATGGTGAAGAGAAAAAATAATTCATTTGTAAGAACCGATTCGTAATATGCGAGGAAATTTAAAATTTTAGAAAAATTAACTAAACTAAATAGCAGCATAGTTTTGATTTTTTTTAATATGTTATGTCATTTATATGCAATTTCATAGTGTTATGTCATTCATTGATGTTATGTTGTTAAATGATGTTATGTTATCCAATGATGTTATGTTATTCAATGATATTAGGAACAGGAGTACATAAATAGTGAAGAGGTTTCGATATTTTAAATACGGCCGTGAAAGAATTCAAAAGCACGTGATTTATTTTTACAATTAAAATTGTAAAAACAAAAAAAAAATAACAAATAGCAAGGTAAAATGTGTGCACTTAATTAAATAAGAATATTAAACAAAGCATTTTAAATCTTCAATTGTCTTAATTTCAAAATACACGTATATATAGTATATTCTAGTTTTGTCAAACGTAAAATAAGATGGATCGGAAATCTTCGTACTATTTTACTGTGTTGCCACAAATACTAGTGTTCAAATATTAAATTATTCTCAATACAAAATGAGAGCTGCAATATATTTTTTTAAATGTCTTTATTTATAATATTAAAATACGTTGTCACTTTGACTAACGTAGTTATTTTTAAATTGAAAAATCAGTGATTTGAAAGCGTTTTGTTATTTTGTTGCTATGAAACCTGTGGCGTAGAAATTTAATACCTGCTTATTTATCTGATTTTCAATATTAAATTGATGTATTTTTATATTCAAATTTAAAACTTAAAAACAAAAATTAACAAATAACATAGCACAAATTTACCTGTAAATGACAATTTTATAAATTTCACTGATCACTTTTAGTTTTTTTCTTTATAAAATATATATATTTTTTTCCGAGTTTCCGAAAAATTCCGGAAATATTTCCCGGGAACCCTACAAATTTCCCGAATATTATCAAACGAAAAAAAATAACTAAAATATTAAAGTATTTCTTCTAATGGCTTAAGTTTCTTCTTATTTTTATTATTATTATCCATTTAAAAAAACAATGTTTAAGATTAATTCATTAAAAAAAACTGTCACCGAAAAAACTGTATATTTCTTCTAATGGCGTAAGTTTCTTCTTATTTTTATTATTATTATCCATTTAAAAAACAATGTTTAAGATTAATTCATTAAAAAAAACTGTCACCGAAAAATCCATTGAAATTACTTTTTTTTAATTTTATTTTAATATCGTTTGGCCTTGTTTAAAAAAAAGTTACTTCATTACAACTAACAGTTAAACATATCGTTAGATATATTTTATTAAGCACATCAAATATATTGATATAAACATATTACGATGAAACGTGGACGTGGAAATAAAGCAAATAACGCTGTAGAAATTCAAATACTTAGAAGACTTCATGGGGTTAACATGTACGACAAAATATAGAATGAAGTAATTAGGGATGAATGTGGACTTAAAGATGATGTGTTGAGTAAGATAAAAAAGATCACGCTGAAATGAATGGAGCATGTTGTACAAAGACATAAAGAAAGACTAACAAAATAAATAAATGTGTTTATTGCGCAAATTTTGTATTGGCCGTGGTACAGGAAGATCAAGGAAAGTATAGTTGGATCAAGTTAATAATATTTTGAAACAACAAAATGCAGGAAGTCAGAAATCGTAGAATTTGTATGAAAAAGTAAATGGATGTGAGAGAGGCGAAGGATTTATGTTGAGATAGGACATGGCGTAGTTAAACGAGTAAGTAAGTTTGTATATCGGAAAGTGTAACTCCTGAGGCGGTACAATGGACAATAAACCAGAACTTCGGACGTGAGAAGATAGAATATTTATATATAAAATAATGCATGCATCAGTGTCATCTTCATACCTTATATAGTTCATCAGGCACAAAGAGCCTCCTTCCAGATCCGTCCAAAATCCGGCACTTCACATAGGTCTGAGACTGCAACTCTTCCTATCATTTCACCGGCGTAGGATGGACGCCATATCATGCAATGTCTCTTACAGCGTTTTTCTTTACAAACTACCAGACGGCCTTCTCAATACGTGGTCAAATCTCTTCCAGCGCCACACCCTTATTGTAGTAGTTATAGGCTGCTGCTGGATACCAAGATGTACCGTCTCATTCGTTACGTGGTAACAACCATCAGCGTTCTAAGGAATCTGTTCTCAAAACTAAGAAGTTGTCTTTCTTTATATTTTGTATTACGCTAAGATTTAGAAATCTACACTTAAATTGTCAAGATATAATCCAAAAAACACTTTATATATTGTAATATAACACTGTTTAGAGAGTTACGTTTTAAAATCTACTATTAATTATTGAGCAAATTACAAATCATGTATTGTACAAAAAAATCATGAATATGACTCATGAACGCTCTGAGATCACTGCCATGTGGCAACCTCTTCATGTGCAAGCGTTAAACACCCGACACTTTATCTTTAGACTGAAAGCAAATCATGAATATGACTCATGAACGCTGTGAGATCACTGCCATGTGGCAACTTCTTCATGTGCAAGCGTTAAACACCCGACACTTTATCTTTAGACTGAACGCAAAACATGAATATGACTCATGAACGCTCTGAGATCACTGCCATGTGGCAACCTCTTCATGTGCAAGCGTTAAACACCCGACACTTTATCTTTAGACTGAAAGCAAATCATGAATATGACTCATGAACGCTGTGAGATCACTGCCATGTGGCAACTTCTTCATGTGCAAGCGTTAAACACCCGACACTTTATCTTAAGACTGAACGCAAAACATGAATATGACTCATGAACGCTCTGAGATCACTGTCATGTGGCAACCTCTTCATGTGCAAGCGTTAAACACCCGACACTTTATCTTTAGACTGAACGCAAATCATGAATATGACTCATGAACGCTCTGAGATCACTGCCATGTGGCAACCTCTTCATGTGCAAGCGTTAAACACCCGACACTTTATCTTTAGACTGAAAGCAAATCATGAATATGACTCATGAACGCTGTGAGATCACTGCCATGTGGCAACTTCTTCATGTGCAAGCGTTAAACACCCGACACTTTATCTTTAGACTGAAAGCAAATCATGAATATGACTCATGAACGCTGTGAGATCACTGCCATGTGGCAACTTCTTCATGTGCAAGCGTTAAACACCCGACACTTTATCTTTAGACTGAACGCAAATCATGAATATGACTCATGAACGCTCTGAGATCACTGCCATGTGGCAACCTCTTCATGTGCAAGCGTTAAACACCCGACACTTTATCTTTAGACTGAAAGCAAATCATGAATATGACTCATGAACGCTGTGAGATCACTGCCATGTGGCAACTTCTTCATGTGCAAGCGTTAAACACCCGACACTTTATCTTTAGACTGAACGCAAAACATGAATATGACTCATGAACGCTCTGAGATCACTGTCATGTGGCAACCTCTTCATGTGCAAGCGTTAAACACCCGACACTTTATCTTTAGACTGAACGCAAATCATGAATATGACTCATGAACGCTCTGAGATCACTGCCATGTGGCAACCTCTTCATGTGCAAGCGTTAAACACCCGACACTTTATCTTTAGACTGAAAGCAAATCATGAATATGACTCATGAACGCTGTGAGATCACTGCCATGTGGCAACTTCTTCATGTGCAAGCGTTAAACACCCGACACTTTATCTTTAGACTGAAAGCAAATCATGAATATGACTCATGAACGCTGTGAGATCACTGCCATGTGGCAACTTCTTCATGTGCAAGCGTTAAACACCCGACACTTTATCTTTAGACTGAACGCAAAACATGAATATGACTCATGAACGCTCTGAGATCACTGCTATGTGGCAACCTCTTCATGTGCAAGCGTTAAACACCCGACACTTTATCTTTAGACTGAAAGCAAATCATGAATATGACTCATGAACGCTGTGAGATCACTGCCATGTGGCAACTTCTTCATGTGCAAGCGTTAAACACCCGACACTTTATCTTTAGACTGAACGCAAAACATGAATATGACTCATGAACGCTCTGAGATCACTGTCATGTGGCAACCTCTTCATGTGCAAGCGTTAAACACCCGACACTTTATCTTTAGACTGAACGCAAATCATGAATATGACTCATGAACGCTCTGAGATCACTGCCATGTGGCAACCTCTTCATGTGCAAGCGTTAAACACCCGACACTTTATCTTTAGACTGAAAGCAAATCATGAATATGACTCATGAACGCTGTGAGATCACTGCCATGTGGCAACTTCTTCATGTGCAAGCGTTAAACACCCGACACTTTATCTTTAGACTGAACGCAAAACATGAATATGACTCATGAACGCTCTGAGATCACTGTCATGTGGCAACCTCTTCATGTGCAAGCGTTAAACACCCGACACTTTATCTTTAGACTGAACGCAAAACATGAATATGACTCATGAACGCTCTGAGATCACTGTCATGTGGCAACCTCTTCATGTGCAAGCGTTAAACACCCGACACTTTATCTTTAGACTGAACGCAAAACATGAATATGACTCATGAACGCTCTGAGATCACTGTCATGTGGCAACCTCTTCATGTGCAAGCGTTAAACACCCGACACTTTATCTTTAGACTGAACGCAAATCATGAATATGACTCATGAACGCTCTGAGATCACTGCCATGTGGCAACTTCTTCATGTGCAAGCGTTAAACACCCGACACTTTATCTTTAGACTGAATGCAAAACAGTTTAAAAAATATATACAGGTTTATTGACAGCAACATAGTATGTTATGTACATATTTATACACTTCAAAAACACTTCAAATACACTTCACAAATACACTTCAAAAACACATAAATTGCAGAAATACATTTAAGAGAGAAGTTATCAAAAGGTTTGGGCTCATCTAATAACATCCCTTCGGCCAAGATACACCCCACCAATATAGAGCGAGCCCAGCTACAGGGACACCAGATGTTTTTCAGATGATAAGACATTGTTTTGAACACGTTTGTTATATACTCGTACAATACAACCTAGCAGGCTTATTTCCATGTGGCAATATCTTACAACTAATTACAAAGATATGAGAGGTCTTAAATTAACATCTGACTGCAATTACTTTTAAAAATTCTGTGTTCCAACAAGAATGTAACAAGAAACCTCCGGGACTAAAACACACAAGACAGCATTAATATTGTTTAAAGCACTGATGGCACGTTTGTCTAAGCTCGAATTTTATTCAATGAATTGCAAAGACTAAAATATCAATACATGTATCATAGATCGATACATACAAAGAGTCTGATTTGGTGAAACTCGTGAACAAGGTCAATAGTATAACCAATAATATCCGAATAAAATCATAATAAACATCAAAGTTCATTAACACAAAACATAAACAAAATAATTTCCATCATATCGGGACACTCGAATGATATTGTTTTTTATTGAAAACAACAGTTTATGCTCGACAAAGCGGGTATAAACAAGTAAAAATCGACGACAATAATTCCACTGTCATTTTGTTTATATTAAATTTAGAATAAATGTAGCCATTGAGTCAACAGTTCAGTAAAACTTCATTTAACAAGGTAATATATTTATGATTTGGTAAAAAAAGAATTTTATTTAACAAGGCTATATACATATTTATGTTTTGATAAAAAAAAGAATTTCATTTAAAAAGGTAGCATGTTTGTTTGTAAAAAAGATTTTCATTTAACAAGGTAAGTAATTTTTTACAGATAGTGTGAGAGCTATGTGGGATATCGAACAGCTTATAGCGATAGAAAACAAAGTCAATGGGGCACTTTCATTTAAACATATATGCTCGAAAGCACTTTATTTGTTTTGGTAAAAGGAAATGAATTTCATTTAACAAGGTGCTAAATTTTTCAAAGATCTAAGAGTGAAAAGTATGATATCTAATGACGTGTAGTGGTAGGATATAAAGTGAATGGGGCACTTAAACATGTACACTCGAACTGGACAGTATCAAAATCTGCTAAGATGATAGTCCATAATAGTCTATTGGTGACAACTTGATGTATGGAAGTGAAACATGGACGTGAAAAAAGACTGAGAGAAGCCTAATAAATGCTGTAGAAATGCGTGCATTGAGATGAATGCATGGAGTAAGAATGCAGGACAGAATACGCTATGAAGTGATAAGGTATGAATGTGAACTTAATGTGGCTGATATCGTTAGTAAGGTAAAGAAGAGAATGTTGAGATGGTTTGGGCATGTGGAACGAATGAATGAAGAAAGACTGACAAAAGATTTACAGTGCCAATGTTAGTGGAAGTTGTGTGAGAGGAAAACCAATGAAAGTATGTTTGGATCAAGTAAATTATATTTAAAAAGAAGGAAACTTACAAGTTGTATGAATGTAGAAGAGACTAAGAATGTGTGTCAAGATAGGGTATGGCACTCCGTTTTCTTTGCCTACCCTGACAGGCAAGTGGCATGATCGTTTGTATAAATGTATATTTTGATTTTAAGACCGTAGTGTGAGTTTGCGTTCCGGTCAATATCAACTTTGCTTGACACGATCGATTATTTTCTTATAAAATTTCGCACTCGCAGATTCTGACAGCCATTTCGATATTATGAAGTAATATAGCTGTTTCCGATACTCTGGAGTGTGGAAGCATTAGATACCACACCGCATAGCAAATGTATGAAACTATTTCAATAAGGCTTCAAGTGTATTTCAATTATTCAACTTGGTGTCTTGATGAAACCAGTTATTCATAAACTTATTTATAACAAGGCACATTCAAAGTGAAAACCAAATCTTCGTGTTTCTGTTTGCTAAGATTTTTTATTCTCAAAACCAAAATAGTTGGTTTAAAGCAGTGGTCCCCAACCCCCGGGCCGCGGCCCGGTACCGGGCCGTGGACCAAATGGGACTGGGTCGCGCAAGGGCCTGCTTAAAAATCAAAATTACTTTTGAAAAATCGAGCATACCCAATAAAACTTAATTATAGCCTAAAATAATTATTCCGTTGAAAACCCCTTCACCCCAAGTTACCACCGACCTTCCGACAATACCTGTTCGAGACAACAACTCTGCCGGTGTTCTGGATTAGAGTCATGGCGGAATACCCTGAGATTGCCACCACAGCACTAAAATCCCTATTGCCATTTTCTGCAGTGACAGCAACCAAAACAAAACAAAGAAATAAACTGGACATAAGCATGACACTTCGGGTGTCACAATCTCCTACTCGTATTACCCCCAGATGGAACCATCTCGTTTCAATGAAGCAAGTTCAGGGTTTGCATTGATTTAGCATTTAGTTAAAATATTTAATCTGTTTTTATTCATTTTTAAGGGGTAACTGTATTTTATTTTGAAGGCATGTTTAAACACGATTCAATTAAAAATATTAAATCAAAACACATAAAACTTCAACATCAAAACTTTTAAAGAAAATAGATAAATAACCTTCAAGTTAATATATCTGCAAGATATCAGAATAACATAAAAATCCCGATATTAGACCCTAAGCATTCTCAAAATTCTTTTCTCTATCTTTCAACCTTCCGTTGAACTTTAAAAATACCCATGATTCCAAAAGAAAATTAAAAAATTATCTGAAACTTAATAATCCTTCATTGTTATTATATACGAGTTATTATATAATTTTTTCTTCATTTTTCCCACAAACCTTGTGTTTTCTCTACTATTATTTGTCACTATAACTTATGTACCACAGTTGTGTCCCCCCCCCGTCCCCCCCCCCAGTGGGCCGCGGTAAAATTATGAAACGTTGACCGGTCCGCAGTGACAAAAAGGTTGGGGACCACTGGTTTAAAGTATATGAAACATTTAATTTAAACTAGATAAAATATTTAATTTGAAGGGAAAGATGAAATATAAGAAGTAGAGGATTTTGTGGAAAAGAGTAGAAACTTCAGAAGACACTAACGAGGGCATATGGAAAGGGCGAATAACACAAGGATTCCCTACGTTGCAATTGTCCCCAAGAAGACCTCCGAAAATAAAGCAAGCAGTCAACTTCTCTAGACAGGCAGTTTTTATAACAGATCACAGGTCTAACTAAAGAAGTTTTTTTTCAATTCATTTTTAATTAAATGTTCCAGGTACAGAAATGGTAACTTTTTTATTCGTGGATCAATTTGATTTTTTTGTTCCATAAATGATTTAATCTCGGTATTTTATAGATAAAAACGGTATTTTAATAGACAATTGAATGTTTTACCGTCTCTGTTATAAAATACTCTGCAATAAAATATTGCGACCATCACTTGACACTGGCGTATACTCTTTCATATATAGGAGTTAACGGCCATTATTCAAAGAGAGAGAGAGAGAGTTAAATATTGCGACAACTGTCATAAAGACATTTCCTGACAGATGTGGACAGCAAATTAGTTAAATTCCAGTAGCTTGGAAAATTTCATAAAAAAAAGCGGGGATGAAAATAACACAAAGTTTTGGAAAGTCAATTTATTTTATATCTTGTCATAAAATTAAGAAAAAACAAATGTCAAAATCCAAGGATTTGAACAAACAAAACTCAAATACATGCTTTAATTAAAAAAAATATCGTTTTTTTTATATTATTATTATTATTACACATGACAAGAAATGTACACAATTTGAGAAAAAACAACAGGTAATTTGATTTGGACATATAATTTTAATGGATCTGGGTTTGTTGCCTTTCATTTGTCGTATCCCCAGTAAACTAGGCTTTTGCCTGTATCTCACTGAGGATATTTAGCATGAAAAAATAAATCGATACTTCTTTCCGATTTTTGATAACACAAAAAAACCCCGTTGCACGCTCTCATCAACCTGACAAACAGTGACACTCAACTACAACTGGAAACATCTTGCGAAACTCAACTCCTCACACATTATCACTCCAGAAAGACCAAAAATATTCATCCCACAATATACCGCGCACAATCATAAGAATAAAAATCAAAACAAATTCAAAACAAAAAAAAAAAGAAGAAAAAAAGAAAAACACACAGAAACACAAAAACAACCAAAATTAAAACAACAAGAAGAGACCCACACTCACGAGCTCACATAAATCCTTTCCACTCGTCATTCATCCTGAAAGCCCAAGTACTCAAAATCCTGTCGCAATAACAACCACGCTCCGATCGACTGTCTAAATGGTTTTCCTACCTTTACTTTTATTGAAGTCGGCACGCCATTGTATGTAATGGGAGCCAAATAAGCATATTGCCTTTGGGCAAAAGAGGTTTTAACTATAGGGATGGTGAAGCATATATATAATATCCAAGCACATAACTTTCACCCACTCCATATTCAAACATCTCGTCATGCATATTCTTCTATTACTCATACTTCTCACTTTACCTTCTTTCAAAATCTAGCCCATTTGGTTCAACCATACATTTCTCGATGTAGGTACTCGTACATCTTCCACGCACGCCTTGTACTTTTGAATTGAAAAAAGTGTAGTTATTACTTAAACGAAATGAAATGATAAACAGTCATATTTGTATAGCTATTGGAAGAAATCTTTTGCACTCAAATACTACAGTTGCAACTTTTACATAACAAAGCTATTTATTCAATGTTCAAAACAATATCGTTTTCTGGTTATATGCATATATTTAATTTTTGATGGTAAAAATTTATTGCAAATGTATTATTTTTTTCTAAGTCGCGTTGCCATGACTCTAATATTGTAGATATTTGTTATGAAACGTTGCTAGGGCAGTTAACTAGAGTTATGAGACCTACTTAATATTGATGTGCTCCTGATTCTTAATGTTAAATTTGACATACGTTTTTGTCAAAAATATCAAAATTTATGTCAAAAAACTACAGGATATAAAAATAAATTTAACCGGTTTTTATTAAATTTAAAAATACATCTTTTTTTTTTTGCATGGGGCCCTGTTGAGAGTAGGAAAAATCCGGAACACTGAACATAAGTTTCCAAAAATTTTCAGAAATACTTAAAATATATTAATATTATAAATAATAATTATTTATTTATATGATTAATTTTTAGATCCTTTCACGGCCGTATTGGTTATTATTAATTATTATGAATATTATTAATATTATTAATTAAGATTATTATTATTAACGTCTTCATCGTTTTTGTGCTCCTGTTTTTAACATTGTAACGATGGTCGTTATCAATGTAGCGTGTGTCCTATTAGAACGTGCTGATGATTTTGATATCGACATCGCTATCTTCGTTTTAGTCGATCTGCGTTACTTCTCGTTCAGAGTCATCAATATAGCGGATTGCTTATCTCTATAAGTCATGATGATCTTGATTTGTATTCAATGAATATAGACTCAGGAATGCGGATATAAAACGATAAGTGGACAGCGGGTAAAATAAATAACAAGTCTTGACAGTTGAATGAATGACAATAATAATAATATGTTTATTTCTCGGCGCGCGGACAATTTATACCAATGAGTGAATACATTTGCGATACATATCTGCCTTGCTCTAGCGCATGAATTGGCGGTAGGTTAATTATTTGTATTTGGAGATGGCTAGCCAATTCGCAGACACTGTAAATAGTAAATATTGTTGTTGTTCATAGCGTGTGACAATCCTTGAATTCTTCATCGGTCGTTGACCCTGTATGTTTACTATCTGACAATAATAAATTTAATTTAATTGTGTTTAACAATTCACTTATTATTTTGACAATTATTTATTTACTAGGTAGGTATCCTACAACATCATTGAAAAACTTAACACCATTTAATTGTCTTGTAAATGACCAATTAAATGATGTTATGTCAATCAAACCTTATTATTTTTACTAATAATAAAAAAACGCAGCAATATAGTTATGTACGAGTACTTTAGTTTTTTTTTGTGGCTATGAACAAAAAAAAATAAGTTAATATTTTAGCGCATATTACGAAGCAGGTCTAACAGATTCTATTTCAAGGAATTCTTGGAACAATAATTACTCTCTAACTCCATACCATTAATGCTTACCATATCATAGCGTTATTTCTAGGAATATTTTAATTAAGCGAAACAATAGCTGGAAATTAGCAAATAAATATTCAAGAGTATTTGCAGACAATATTATTATGTATTGTTTATGTTGTATGAAAATTACTCTTACCTTCTTACAATTTATGTACTCCTTCTATAATAACTTCAATAACCTAGTTATCAATCAATCAATAGATCAATCAATCAAATAAAAATTTTAACATGTCAACGAAGAAGCAGTGTTCTGAACCAGACGTCCATTTCTCACTTCTTACTAGTAAATACGTAATAAGTATTTGTGGTAAACATGGTAAGACTATGGTAAAAAAACATACAAAATTATTCATGCAAAATTATAAAACAAAATATTTTTTTTGTGTTTCTCAATAATATAATTTTACAAAAGATATTTAAAAAGTCATTACCTGTTTTTTTTTTCTAAAGTTGTTGAGTGAATTAATTTTATGAAAAATATTTATTTAACACACGACAGTTCCTCGTTTTTTTTATTTTGCAACGCTAAATTATGTTGATAACATTTCGGTAGAAAGAGAGGGACACTCCCACGGCAATATTTTAAATATTATTTCTTTTGTTAGAAAATAATTTAATCATGAAATTCACATAAATAATCTAAAAGAGTACGTACCATTTTAAAACAGATTTGAACATACAACGAATCAAATCTGATCGATTCTTTCAAAGGAATATTTATGTAAAATAACTTAATACTTCTTTTATAGAAATCTGGAGGAGCCTTTTTTATTTTAAGTAGCGCTGGAGACAATTTTAATATGCACGATTTTTTTATTTCATCCTAAATATTGGCATGAAAATTACTTTAAAAATACATCAATGTAATTTTTATCGAAAATCAAGTTGATCTAATTTTAGCTACAACGAGTCAAATGTGCCAAAAAATCGATCGATGAATAAACTGTCCTAAAAAAGAGATTATTTTATTGCGCCTTCGAACATTTCGTATTACAGAGAAAAAGACAAACCAAACCCTAAGATTAGCAGCGCATTGACCATTTTGAAGTTACATTACAATGGCAATACCGCAATTTCGAGAGCAACATGGGCTTAATTTTAAAGATACTCGTAATTTAATTATAGAAATATAATGGCACATCATTCGGGTGAATAAGTACAGACATATATGATATATACATACGCCACGCCATCACGACATTTTCTTGTCGAGAAAGGCAAGAGGACAAAACGCCAGATTGTCCTCTCACAACACACATCCTTAGTCTATTCTCCATCCATACAACTTCTCCGATTTCTCTGCCTGCCTGTGTGTCCTTATTTCCAAATATCATTCGCTTGATCCAACTACATTTTCTCGTTTTTCCTCTAGCGTGGCTTTGACTCCTATTTGCACTATTTATCTGTTTTGTTATTACTTTTTCATTAATTCGTTTTACATGCCAATCTCAATGTGCTTTTCTTTATCCTACTCAGAACATCAGCCTCAAAATCAAATTAATCGGTAATAACATAATTGGTTTTTGTTTTTTTTTAATTTGATGGTTATTGCGTATTTTATACATGTAACCAAATTTAAGTTCTAAAACACAAAAGCACGTATGGCGGATATTATGGTAACATTTGCTTACTAAAAACGATGCATTTTATAAATTTATTTATTCAATTTTAATTCGCGTTAGCGTTTAAAAAAATCAACCACGTGGGTACAATACAATATGCATGTACGATGTCATTTCTGTAATTTAACATAAAGTGACCGCTACAATCGCTTTTGAATATTTTATTTTATAACTCATTATTTAACAAAAGAAACGGACATACTTTACCTTTCTGGCTTAAATGAAATATTGCTACAAAAAGCTTGCTTATTAAATAAAGTTTGTAATAGAGCATCCAAAATTGTAAGATAATCATTATTGTTTCAAGAATTCTCTTGGAAAAAATTGTTAAATCTGATTTGTAATGTAAAGTTTAAATATCATTCTCCCTATAGCTACAGAAAAAATAACGCATTAACAAAACCAGATATTTTTTTAAAGAAAATTTTATATCTAAATTAATTTATGTTATGTTATTTATATAACGTTACGCCATAAATATGCCGTTTTAATAAACGTTATATTATGTTCTTCAATGCTGTTAAGAACAGGAGCACATGAACGGTGAAGAGGTTTCGATATTTTCAATGCAGCCGTCAAAAGAAATAAAATCACGTGATGCAATGAACATTCTAAAAACACGAAAGTTACTAATATCAAAGTAAAAGATAACATAGTAATAATTTGAAAATAAAACAAAACGTATGAAATTTTCATGTACCCTCATTCCCAAACATCTATATACTGTTTTAAATGTAAAATTACGAACAAATATATATTTTTTAATTAAACCATTTCACTCTGTGCCACATATTCTCATATTAAAATATAAAACGGTGTTCTCAATACAAAAGTGACAGCTACATTATTTATTTTAGAACGGTACTCATTTCCTCGTATTTACGTAATGTCACTTGATTAAACATAGAGATTTTTCAATGAAAAAATCAATGTTTGGTATCATAAAAACCATTTTGAATACGTTTTTTTGCATTTTTATTCACACTCGTGAATACATTAGTGGTAATACACAGAGCGTTTTCATATTATGTTGTGCTAATCTAAAATTATTTTCTTTTTGCAAGTGTTTTAGTACATGGATCATAAAAAAATATTGTTTCAGTTGAATCGGCTGTATTCTTCTTCGAAATGGCATCAGGACAGCGTAGTAGATTTGGAAGAAATTCATAAACTAAAAATTTTGACTTTTGTTGACTTAACCGTTATTTATTTAATGAACTATCTTCAGACAATGCATTCACGACGGACTGTGATGCATTAGACGATGATGATGATGATGTAAAACGAAAGATAAAAGGACCCTTAATTGTTATTATCCAACGAGCAGCCTTACACACAAAATTTACTATAACCTCTTTATTATTTATTGAAGACTCATTTTTTTGTAAATTGAAGTAACTTCTACCATGAGCTTGTCTAAACTGTAAATTGATTCAATCTCTCTTTACCAAAAAAAGAGTTGACTCTTCAACATTGCTGAAGTATTTTTCATCGCCAAAATAATGCAGCGTTCATTTTGGTTTTGTTAAATGATTGGTTTTGTTAATTATAGATACATAATATTTACGAGTATACATAGTCAAAGCATAAACTTTGTGGAGGTTTAAAGACATTGTAATTCGTGTTTATCAATGACTGTTTATTCCACTTTTTGTAGCGGTTTAAATCCTACCGGTTTCTAGGATCACATTTCATCATTAGGGAGCACAAACAAGACTGATCTCTGTTTGAACTGATACCGACGTACACACTTCTAAAGGTAAACATTCGGGTTGGGAACTGTGGGAGGAGGGAGGGAGGGGACAACCTCATAGATTTTCAGTATCACGATATTTTAAATTAACCGTTATTTATTTAATGAACTATCTTCAGGCAATTCATTATCGACGGACCGTTAGTCTATAGATGATGATGATGTAAAACGAAGAGAATATATATGTTGCTAACGCTCTACAAATAGCGCTTTCTAAATAGCGCTTTCCAAATAGCGCCCTGGCAATAGTGCACTGCAAATAGCGTATTACAAAACCTCGTTACAGGACATCATAATTATTGAGGAGGTATTCATTCGTTTTCGCTCGACGAATACATCTGAAATAACGGTTTTGTACCAATTAAAAAAACATTGCTAATTTTTTCATAAAATATTCAAATCTAATGAATTATTTGTCAGTAAACATGATAAAATTTTACTAGAGAGCCTATAAAATACCGCGTAACGCCATAGTTGCATTCCATCAGCAACACTACCAATAGTCCTACTCCTAGCGTCCACGAGTGGCCTCTTAAGCCCCGCGAGCCCTGGGCAATGTGGTCACTGGCATATTACCATCAGTGCCATAGCAGATAGGAGAGGATGAATGTGCGAGTGTCCGGCGCCATAAAACCGGACCCCCCCGGCTAAGGGAGGGTGACCCCTACAGAAACACCTATCAGGGAAGGCAACGGGAAACCACCCTGATTATCATTCCCAGGATATCACTATGGAGAGAAGCGCAAGACAGAGAAGCCTTCGCCAGAGTGATTGCCAACGTCGGGGGGACCTGACAGGGCACATCAAGAAGAAGAGAGTATCAATACAGTATCTGTGAGGCAATTTATAGCAATTGACATAATTATGACCTAAATAAAAAGTACATAAATATGATGACGAATAGGTTGATATCACTGTTATGAAGAAACTATTACTATGTTATATCAACTATTTTTTTACTACTGCTGTTCGATATTTGTTCTTACATCCTAAACATGTATGCACTCTAGGTAACACTAGGGTAAAAATCCCTGCTACTAAATCTCTTAGGTTAAAAATTCGTAGAAAGTGATTTTCTAGGTGAAAACCCTAAACTGACATACGAGTATATTTCTGAATTTCCTGAGATGCTTGCAAGATCTGCCAAAAATGTGAATTTCGCGGAAATCGCAAAAAAAGTCACCGTATCACAGGGACTTAAATTTAAGAAACGAGATGATGAACATCGCATTAAACTTTCAACAAGTCTTGGTAAACGAATCCATCTTGAACACACATTATTAATTATTCTCGCTTTAACCAATTCAATTTTCAGGTAAAGGTTGAAACTTTGCTTGAGCATTCCTCGTCTATCGGTCCATAACTTGAAGTCATATACATTTTCTATAATCACTTGGGTTCAAACATCATAGATGAAATAACAATCAACAGGCAAATCATATTTCAATAAGAAATTCACGTTTTAAAACCAAAGAAAGTCTTTCTTGAATATTATTTTCAACCTTCTGATCAGATATGATTACATATCACATGAAGGCCAAATAAGGTAAAGATGGTGTTTTACCTTATTGACGTAATGAATAACTAAGGGACCGAAATACCTTGGGCGCGAGGACATATAAAGGAGGCGGTTCATTTAGTCGATGCCCTCTATGGGCCATGATGTTAGAGATGATGATGGTAAACGAACCCTTGATCGTAATTATCGAACAAACACCATGGAAACATTCAAATGATTGTTATATCATCCACTTATATTGTAAGACATAAACTTGAAACTGATCTAAACAATAAGTACTGTTACGACTATATTTGTTAAATTGCATACTTCGCGTCCTCGAAATTGTTAATTCGCGACATATAATAATTTATGAAACTTGTGGTGTCGAGACCATGTGCTTGCCTTGAAAACAGGAAGATTAAAATATTATGAAATACTTGAATATTTTAAAATACTAAAGACAATAAAATAAGGGTAACTACCCTTGCAGTCAGGTACATTTTTATTCTATGACAACATTGTCACGGGCGACTTAGAGGTCGAGATTGGCACCCCTGCTCCTTTGTACTTCCTTGCTAAGGGGAGGCCGGCTAGCTGGCTCGTCCTATTTCCGTGCTGACCGTGCTGAGATACAGACGTTGATCCGACACTGCTCTTCCTCATATATCACAGAACTCCAGGACGCCATCTTGATTACGGGTGAATATTATTTCTCCTATTTTGAGTGTGGATTTCATCGCCACGCTAAATACCCACCGAGTAAAAAAATAATTTCAAATTGTTATTCAAATCTTCCTTGCCAAATACAACACATTTCTTCTTGCCAGTTTTAAACTTTTTTTTCTCGAAATTCGTCGAGTTTTTTTTTTATATATTCTTTTTTCTTTTTTTTCTTTTTTTTTACAATATAATAAACTGTTTCATTACAAATTGTTCTTGTTTAATTGTGTCGCCTGTCCCAGCGAGATTTGAGAGAGACTTATTCAGAGTTAAGAGAACCCAACGAATCCCAGAGATCTAAAGAGTTCCTGTCTCGTTAAGAAGCCGACTGACCTGTGCGGGCCTGTCGCTCCTTGGTAAGATTGATATTTGGTGAATTGATTTAAATAATCAATTGTGTACATATAATTATTGTTTCCTAAATACAGCAGAAAGGCGTGACATAATTGGCCCCCGAACGCGTGGCAGAAAACTCTGTATCTCTTGATATCTCGCTAGACAAGGTTTTTATTTATAATTTGTTTTGTGTGTTTTAAATAATAATTTATTTTCAGAAAAGTGTTTTTATATGTATTTTTTTGTGTACGACCGTTTGTTTTCTCTATTTTGTTCCCACGTGTTTGCATCATTTGTTTTTACTGCCATTGTTTTTTTTTGTTGTTCTCCCGCGTTTGTTTTCGCTGTTCGCGACCACATGGTCTTCCTTGTGCCCACGTGCTACGGGCTCCGAGTTGGAAACGCCGTTTTTTCGAGTCCTTTTGGAATAGATTTCTAGTTAACTTTTTCTAAATATTTTCTTGTTAAGAATTGTGTGTTCCTTATCAAATTTGATTTAAAAAGTCAGTGCGTTTGGAGATTTGAACCATGATTCTCCCGCGTTTGTTTTCGCTGTTCGCGACCGCGTGGCGGTCTTTGTTGTCGCGTGTATACGGGCTCCGGTTTGGTATAGAGCCGTTTTCGAGTTTTTTCATTATTTGAATTGTGAATAGAATTTTAGTTAATCAAAGGAAGAAAAAGAATTGATTTTCTAGCTAACGTTCGCTAAAATATTTCGTTGTCAAGAGAATGGTGTTCTGATTTATTTGAGACCAATCTCATATTAAGAGAGTTCGTGGGTAGGCAAAGCGCACGAAACGCCTATCTTTCGTGAAATAGTTCGCTGTTCAGTTGGCCAAGTTTTTCGGGTTTTCTTTCAAGGATTGATCATTTCTTGGTGCTCGGTTTGTCGAAATATGGAGAATTTCAACGGTTTAATATTACAAAGAAGTGGAAGTTTCGCTTAAGTTAGATTCCTCTTTTACTTAAAAAGATTCCGTTGGAGCAAGTTATTTTTGGTTTCGATCTTGGTTCAATGGCCGAATCATGCATTGAATAGTTTCTTTCTGTAATGGATCTATAAACGATACAGTTGTTTATAGAGATAGAATTACATTTTGGTCTATAGTTGTTTGTAAATTTGAACTACGTTGTTTAGTGAAACCTTGTTTGTTTAACAAAAACGATCGAGTTAGAATTGTTGTTTTGTTAGTAAGGTCTTGATTTGCTTCGGTTGGGCTTTTTGTCCTATTGTTTTATTGTTGCAATGTATCCAATTAAGGCCGAGGGAAGATCTCTTCATTCTGCTCCCCTGTTTTCAAGAAAAGAAGTGCGCGGTCAGAGAATTGTAAATAGGACTAGTGTGGTATTTCGTGGATAGTCAGGCTTAAAAAGAATTAAATTCCACGTGGATTAAGCTCCAGTTCATCTTTGAAAGGTGAATGGCTAGGCAAAGTGTTATGTGCGCCCTACTTTCGTAAGAAATATTCCAATCGCGTAAATGATCCAGTTTACGAATTTTGTTTAAGAATAAATAAGAATTATTATCTCAGTGGTCATTGAATGACGACAAGTGTTTTGAAATCATAGAATATTCCAGTTGAATAAGAATTGGTTCCTGGCTAATTGAGATCAATCTCACCTAGAAAGAAGGTAACTTCCGTAAATAATGTTCAATCGCGCTAGAGACCCGGTTTACGGATTTTGTTTAGAACTAAGTAATAGTTAAAATCGCAGTGTTCGGTTTGGTAATTTTCAAAGTCGAAGGCAAAAGGACGAATTGCGTCGTAATTACGGATAGTTTATTTTGATAACGGTGTAGCAGGTCAGGCAGTAAATATTGTGAAAAAGAAAAAGAGTGGGAACTAGAAGAAGGCTCTAGATGTGAATAGTATTGCGTCATAGTTATAATTTTTTTTTCTCGTGATAGCAGTGGCTGTTATTAAACAATATGTTGGAATAGAGAGAACTGGAATTAAGTTCCAGAAGGGTTCTTATATTAGGATATTGCGAATTATTACGCGGAGCTACTGTTGTTATGGCGAGTTTGTGTAGAAAGTATTGCGTCATAATTGTTGTCGTTCGGTAATATTGGCTGTTCTTGTTGACACAGGGATTGTTAGAAAGGGCTGTTGTATCTTATTGATAATCAGTCAGTCGATGCTGAGTTTTCTTACATGCGCTGTTTTTAAACACTGAATGGAATTACGTTTAGATAAATTCATTTGTTCTCGTATCAATGTCTTTTGATAGAGAAGTTTGTTATCTGGTCTGAATTGAATTTCGGTTGGTTAGATTCCTTTGTTTCTGACAATACATCTGGATAACACGGTTGGTTTCGAAATTCGAAAAGAATTTCGTTTTGAATAGATTCTTTTGTTTCGTGTCGGTGCATTGGGTACAAAGAAGATGGCTTGTTTATCCTTGAAGTAGAAGTAAATAGACTTCCTTCAACTAGCCATAGTTCCTGTGAGATGCAACATTAACCTTCTCAGAATTAAGGTTAAAAAGGTAGTGATTGTCATGTAATCTATAGGGTTTTCCTAGAAGGGTATGGGTCGGAAGACTTTAGGATAAAGTCCAGACTAGACAGGCTTATGGATAGAAACAGTTGAGTCCCTTACAGATTATATTCCAAGAATAGAGAATTTAAAATCATTCTTTAGAGCCACCCTTGTCAGATAACGAATTATCGCGGGTGTAAGAAGTGATAGCATAAAGATGGCGCAGTGATTGTCTGTCCAGTCGTGATTAGTTGAGGATTTGTGAAAACTCTGCTCAGTTTTCGAGGTAATAATTAAGGAAGATAAAAGATCTCGCCTCGCTTCCTTTTACGTAAGAGCGTGGCCAGGTAGTCGGTAGTCGAGTATACCATTCCATGTCATAAAAGTCAGGAGAGAATTAGTCCGGATTCTCGTAGTCAAAGCACATAAAGGGAGCATGGCCAAGTAATAAATTGAGTATAGAACTGTTTCTCGTCGTAATAGAGAGAGCGTAGTCGAGTATTCTCTCTTTAGAAACTAAAGAGTGTGGTCAGATGACCACTACTCGAGAATGGAACTCTTTGTCGGCGTAACAAAGAAATCGTTAGTTTGTGTTGTCTCTTTTGAAATTAAAGAACGTGGCCAAGTGACAAGAAGTCGAGTAAAGTCACTTTGTCGTTTTGATAACGAGTGAGTTAGTTTGATATCTCTTTTGAAATTAAAGAACGTGGCCAAGTGACAAGAAGTCGAGTAAAGTCACTTTGTCGTTTTGATAACGAGTGAGTTAGTTTGATATCTCTTTTGAAATTAAAGAACGTGGCCAAGTGACAAGAAGTCGAGTAAAGTCACTTTGTCGTTGTGATAACGAGTGAGTTAGTTTGTCATCTCTTTTGAAATTAAAGAACGTGGCCAAGTGACAAGAAGTCGAGTAAAGTCACTTTGTCGTTGTAATAACGAGAAAGTAGTCTGTATTGTCTCTTTTGAAATTAGAGAACGTGGCCAGGTGACGAGAAATCGATTATAGCATTCGTTGTCGTTGTTATAACGAGTGAGTTAGTTTGTGTTGTCTCCTTTGAAGTTAGAGAACGTGGCCAGGCGACAAGAAGCCGATTATAGCACTCTTTGTCGTTGTAAAAACGAGAGAGTTAGTTTGTTGTCTCTTTTGAAATTAGAGAACGTGGTCAGGTGATTAGAAGTCGACCATAGCACTCTTTGTCGTTGTAAAAACGAGAGAGTTAGTTTGTTATCCTTTTGAAATTAGAGAACGTGGCCAAGAGACCACAGGTCGATCATAGCACTCTTTGTCGTTGTAATAACGAATGAGTTAGTTTGGGTTATCTCTTTCGAAATTAGAGAACGTGGTCAGGTGACATGAGGTCGAGTGTAGCATTCGTTGTCGTTGTTAATAACGAGAGAGTTATTTGAGTATTCTCTCTTTAGAAACTAGAGAGCGTGGTCGGGTGACCAGTGATTAAGTAGAGAACTCTGTCTTAATGAAGAGAGCGTTAGAAGAGTATTCACTCTTTAAGCTAAAGATCGTGGTCGGGTGACCAATAGTTGTGCATAGAACCCTCGATTGTGTTAATAAACGGAGCGTTAGATGACTACTCGCTCCGTAGAACCAAAGAGCGTGGCTAGGTAACCAGAGTGCGAGTATAGCCTCTTTGTCGTTGTAGTAACAGGAGAGTTAATAGTGTATTCTCTCATTGTAGACTGGAAAGCGTGGCCAGGTGATAGCTGGAGATTATAAAATTCTGGTCGTTTTACCAGAAACGGAATTGGGAACACGGTTAGAACGCGGTTGGAACTCGGTTGGAACTAGAAAGCGTGACCTGGAGTCAAATTATTAAATGTATCATTCTTGTCTTGTAAGAAGGAAGGAATACAGGGGTTATTCTCTTATTAGAAAACGATTGAAGTTTAGTAGCTGCATAAATATTATATAAATTGACTATTGAATACAGTATAGCTTAGAATAGACCTTATGCGGTGAGTCCGTCGTCACACGATAAGGACGCGAACATATGATATGGGTCCGGTCCTGAGCACAGCTTCTGTGCCCGGGTGGATTATAGATAAGCTAATAGTTGACAGTGTAGTGATGGGTTCGTCAGCGCCTAATTGGGAGTCATTCATGGTTAGGAAAATGGTTCTTAAAATAATTAAATTAAATATTTTGTTATAATACCTTGAGGGTATACACTGTCGATTCCTTGGTGAATGGCAGTTTAGTATGTCAAGTCACGTCACCGGTGCGAATTTATTATTGCACAAGGGTGAATGAATAAGTGGGCTGGCCGTGGGCAATCTCGTATGGATTCATTTCCATATGTTTTATGTATGGGCTGGTATTCAACCCGGTGACTTAACCAAAGAATACCTGGCGTTCAATGAACCTGAGCCTGGACCACGAGTGGCGGAATGCTGAGAGCCTAGAATAGGATTGTCTTCCTAATTGTTGTCTTATCTGGTAAGAATTCTTGAGGTATTCCGAACTTCTTAACGGAGGGGTGTACCCTTCCCCCGAGAGTAGCGTTCCAATGACTGTACTGAGGATTCAGTAGAGTATCCATCGTGGATAATTGCTTTGCGCAAATGCTATCGCTGGACAGTGGCCCGCAAGTTTAATAGCAGTAGAATTGTTCAGTAGTGCTATGGAGTAGGTGTTGCTTTCCACCGAGTTAAATTTTGGAAAAGATTGTACAGATGGTACAGTGGAATATCCGTTTCGGATAGCTGCACGCAGTAAATGTTAGTTTTTGGACGGGGTTCCATGATGATAATAGCCGTTGATGTGTTCGGAGTTTTCTTGTTGGGGAAGTGTAGCATTCCACGGTGTTGAAGGGCTATAGTATTGAAGTAAGTCATCTTGTTGACGAATTGGCTCCTGTTGAGTGTGGAGTATATAATTTGAAATAAAAATGATTAATTTTTTTTTGTTGTTGTGTAAAATATTATAATATATTTTGTTCTGTCAAAGCACTCACCGAGTACGGGGTCGCAAGGTAGTCTGTTAGGCAGCGCGATGAAAGGTTTATGGGAAATGTGGAGGTTGTAGTGGTGCTGCTGGGAGGAATAAGGATAAGAGTATAGTGCGTTCTCGAATGAACTTTGACAGAATTTATGTAACTGTTACGGTAATTGCCGTTCTATTTTTGTTTTGTTTTGAATTTGTACCGATTTTATGTAACTGTTACGGTAATTGCCGTTCTATTTTTGTTTTGTTTTGAACTTGTACCAAATTTATGTAACTGTTACGGTAATTGCCGTTCTATTTGTTTTGTTTTGAACTTGTACCAAATTTATGTAACTGTTACGGTAATTGCCGTTCTATTTTTTGTTTTGTTTTGAACTTGTACCGATTTTATGTAACTGTTACGGTGATTACCGTTGTATTGTTTGCTCTGTTTTGAGTTTTGGGATAAGAGCTCTGGTTACTGTAGTGTTGGCAGCATGCGTCATGACTGGGGGCTGCGTTTCTTGGATAGTTAAATCTCGAAACGAACCCGTGCCCTTGTGGTCGGACGTATGGTGGGTCTCGCTCGGTAAATTGAATTCCCGGATTTTTGTTGTTTATTATTGTCTCCTTACTTTGGCTCGGTGTAAATCACCGAGAGGCCTTGGGCAGCCTTAAGAGTCCGGGTTGGGGGAAGCTAGCCTCCCAACCGATAAAGGTTTTGAAGATGGCCTGAGAATACATCTGGGATGGATTGCTGTGTGTCTCCATCACGGGCCTCATGAACCCATATTAGCAATTGCGAATACAGATATGTTCTGTCATGTACACGTTTCGGGCCAAGGTAGCTTCGGTTCGTGAGGGTCGCGTGTCTGTCGCTCGGATCCTAGATGACCAAAGTTGTGTATGTGGTATCACGTGATTCTTGGCTCTGTTCTGGGGGTCCGTAGACGCGTCCTGCTTTCAACCGGGGCTACTCGCCAATTTTGTATTATGTTTTGTATTTTTCTTTTTAAAGGGAACTAAGGCTCCATTTATACAGTTACCATTCTGTGTGGTGGTGAATTGTTACTGCAACGGTTGTCCAGACCTTGGAGTCTGAGGAAACCCAAGTTATGTGTAAAGTTCTGTGTGAACTTAAGGAGATATAAGTCCTCGAAAATGGTTCGGTGTGAACCATAGGATATTTGTTATTCAATGTATAAAGTTCTGTCTGAACTTAAGGAGTTACAAGTCCTCGAAAGTGGTTCTGTGTGAACCATAGGATATTTGTAATTTGACGTATAAGGTTCTGTGTGAACCTCTTGAAATTTTTAAATGATAAATATTGGCAATTGCGAAATTTATTGTTATCATTGTTGTTATCACTACGCCCGGTAGTGGCCGGAAGTTGGGACCGTCTTGTGCTGTGTGCCAGGGGCGGTCGTATTGTGGAAAGCGCCCGTGATATGGGGCCGCTTTAAAATTTATCGGTTCCCGACTGTGCAGTATAGGGAAGGGCGAGGAAAGGAATGTGTTGTAAAGTGTTGTCTTTGGTGTATCAAGGGAATTGGGATTCTAATTTTGTGTTGAGCCATGTGGGTGGTTGGTTGGATGAAATCCACATTGAAAGGGGAGAATTTCAGGAATCACCTTGAAGATAATCCACATTGAAAGGGGAGAATTTCAGGAATCACCTTGAAGATAATCCACATTGAAAGGGGAGAATTTCAGGAATCACCTTGAAGATAATCCACATTGAAAGGGGAGCATTTCAGGAATCACCTTTGAAGATAATCCACATGGAAAGGGGAGAATTTCAGGAATCACCTTTGAAGAGCAGCTGGTTCATAGGTTGGCCCGTGACCTACAGTGAACCCACTAAAGTCAGCCTTTGGGAGAAGACTGCAGATTTGTTTTATTATTTTGGTTAAGCTGTGTCCATTTCTCAGAATATTGTAATGAGAGAATGGCTTAACTGATTTGTTTCCCTCTTGGTCAACATTTGATTGTTAGTTGACCTTGCAGTTTAATATTTTATTAATTATATTACCCGATTGTATAGAATTATTTTAATTTCCTTGTTGTGTGATTTGATTTTATTAATACTGTATCGATTTCCTGTAATCTTGTACCATTGTGCATTGTTTTGTTTTGTATCAATTCCTGTAACTTGTACCATTGTGCGTTGTTTTGTTTTGTATCAATTTCTTGTAATCTTGTACCATTGTGTATTTTTTTTTTTGTGTAAGGAGTTGGGAAGGATTGTTTCCCGCTCCTGTGTAACCGGCTATGTGTTGAAGTTAAATTGTTTAGGAGCCTAGTTAAGGAAAGGTTTTACGTGGTTCCCTTCCTCGTGGTCGGTCTTACACCAATTAAGACTACACCTATGGCAAATGCTGACTAGAGATAAATCGGCCACGAAACCGTATCCGGTGAGGGGTACATACACCCCTCGCTCCTTAGAATCATCTCTCGGACTGATGCGTCTGTGATATACGGAGGATAATTTTTTTTTTTTGTTTGTTTTTTTTTTGTTCTTTCAATAACTTCGGGTGGGGTGTTACGACTATATTTGTTAAATTGCATACTTCGCGTCCTCGAAATTGTTAATTCGCGACATATAATAATTTATGAAACTTGTGGTGTCGAGACCATGTGCTTGCCTTGAAAACAGGAAGATTAAAATATTATGAAATACTTGAATATTTTAAAATACTAAAGACAATAAAATAAGGGTAACTACCCTTGCAGTCAGGTACATTTTTATTCTATGACAACATTGTCACGGGCGACTTAGAGGTCGAGATTGGCACCCCTGCTCCTTTGTACTTCCTTGCTAAGGGGAGGCCGGCTAGCTGGCTCGTCCTATTTCCGTGCTGACCGTGCTGAGATACAGACGTTGATCCGACACTGCTCTTCCTCATATATCACAGAACTCCAGGACGCCATCTTGATTACGGGTGAATATTATTTCTCCTATTTTGAGTGTGGATTTCATCGCCACGCTAAATACCCACCGAGTAAAAAAATAATTTCAAATTGTTATTCAAATCTTCCTTGCCAAATACAACACATTTCTTCTTGCCAGTTTTAAACTTTTTTTTCTCGAAATTCGTCGAGTTTTTTTTTTATATATTCTTTTTTCTTTTTTTTCTTTTTTTTTACAATATAATAAACTGTTTCATTACAAATTGTTCTTGTTTAATTGTGTCGCCTGTCCCAGCGAGATTTGAGAGAGACTTATTCAGAGTTAAGAGAACCCAACGAATCCCAGAGATCTAAAGAGTTCCTGTCTCGTTAAGAAGCCGACTGACCTGTGCGGGCCTGTCGCTCCTTGGTAAGATTGATATTTGGTGAATTGATTTAAATAATCAATTGTGTACATATAATTATTGTTTCCTAAATACAGCAGAAAGGCGTGACAGTACATAAATGACGAATAGGTTAATATCACTGCTGCGAAGATAACTATGTTGTCTCCCCTTCTCAGTGAAATATTTATGAACTTTTTTGAAAAATGTATTTTTAGGAGTAAGTTTAAGTTAACCAAAAATGTTTTGTGCTGGTTTAGGTATGCAGATGACATTCTTTGTGTTTGGACGGGTACCGATAGACAATTACACCAATTTCTTAAATATTTAAATTCTATAGAAAGTTTTATAAAATTTACACTAGAAACAAAACAGGACCGAAAATTAAATTTCTTGGACCTAACATTATCTGGGGAAAATGGCACATTTGACTTTGATATATATAGGAAAAATACTTATTCAGACTCTATAATTCCAGCAACTTCTAACCATCCTAATAATCATAAATTCGCCGCCTTTAACTGTATGCTTCATAGATTGCTCAGTGTCCCATTAACCGACGACAATTTTAAAAAGGAATTAATAACCATAAAAAAAATTGCTACAAATAATGGCTATCCTGGAAGCCTCATGGATTCACTTTTAAAATACAAAACAAAAAAGAAACTTATAAAAGATTATATATTTAACGACACCTATAAGCATCCCTATAAATGGAACAAAGTCCTATTTATAAAAAATATATCAAATGAAATAATCAAAAATATTCCAAGTCACATAAAGCCAGCTTTTTACACTAACTTTAATCTCCGGAGACTTATTTAATGGGAAAGGCAAAAATGGAATACTTAGCAACAGTGGTGTGTATAAACTTTTATGTGCTGACTGTGATAATTTCTATATAGGAAAGACAGGAAGATCTTTTGAAAAGAGATTTCGTGAACACCAATCTGCCTTAACAAATCCTCTAATTTATTCTGAAATGGCTAATCATTGTCACCGTGAGAATCATACTTTTTCTATCGATGATGCCAAATTCTTACATATTAGCGGTAACGGAAATAAATTGGACAGATTAGAGGCCCTAGAAATTTCTAAGTTAGTATACCGATCGGAGCATCTGTTGAACAGTTATTTCCCCAAAATCTCCCCGCTCTTGGCCGAAATTATCCCTAGCCTTCCTCACCCCGCAGCCTCCAACCGTTGAAGTGTCTATATCGGTACCAGTTCGAACAGCATTTAGTCTTGTTTGCGCTCCCCTGAAGATGAGGTGAAAGCCTTGAAACCGGTAGGGTTATACCGTCACAAAAAAGTGGAATAAACAGTGTTTGTTAAAAATAAATTACAACAAACTTGAAACTTTTCAATATTTGTTCACTTTTGGTAAAGTTACTTCAATAATTGAGGAAGTTTCTTAATTTTTATGTCGTAATTGACGGAATTCTTTAGTAAATTCGTCTTTATCTACTATGAATTTGGTGTTGACAGCTTAAGCTTCTTCCGAGTCAAATTCACCCTGCCAAAAGACTCTGTCAGTGCGCTTGGAAGCTTTTCTTTCTCAGTGGACAGTTTCCCTTCCATAGTTGGTTCTAAAATATTTTATTTTATTTAAATCGGAAATAACAGACCGAACCGTATTGAAGTGCATGTCTTCAACATTTATAAATTTCATTTATATGTTCATTTTTTCAATAATAAGTTTTTCATAATTTTTTTTTTCAATGTTTTAAACTTTATTACTTTTCATGAACAAGAGCACATAAGCAATGAATGGGCAATTTTATCATAATATCCGTTGACAAAAACCCCAGAAAGGTAAGAAAAAACCGTAAAAATACAAAGCCCTGTGTTGATTTAATTAGTGTAAAACTCATTTTGAATTAATGTACGTCGACTTTTAATATTGAGCCAAGTATCACAAAGAAGAGTAAATGTATGAAAAACTATTTGCTCGGAAGCCACAAAAATGAATTTATTAAAACTATTCGAAATACAAAAGTGACAGCTGCGTTATTTATATTGGTTTTTACATTTCTTTCATGTTTTTTTAGACATGCAGCGTTTGTTTTCAATAGAAAACTCAATATTTTTGTGATTTATCATAACGGAATTTTTTTTAATATATTTGTGAAGACTTTGACATGCCTTGGTCATATATTTTGTCACTTGGTTGCCGCGTCTGTAGGTGATATTTTGAATAAACTAAAGCAACTCGGTCCGAGACTACTGTTAACCAGTGAGATACTATGGAGGGGAATTAAACTACAAAGTTTATAACTAAATCAGTATATACAAGAAGATGTAAATTAAATGTGTAGTAAGCGAGTGGATGATTTTTGTTTAAATGCATATTCTGTACATATATTTTTATACAAGTTGATCTTATTTTGGCAAATAAAATGAATGATTCTATTAAATATGGAAGTTTTATTGAGGCTCAACAGATAGGGAAGGTTCTCATAGATCAGAATATTAATCTTTATTCATTCTTAATAAAATCTTTTGAAAAGCAAAGTACATCTGAATTGTAATTGTCACAAAATATATCATAATTTTGATGTGAAATATTCAACTTTATAGTTTAAAATATAAACAATTTGTCTTAAGATTTTCCTCGTATATCACTCGGGTATTCAATCCCTAGTAGTCCAAGGATGGCAAGACTGCCAAAAGAGAAAGTGTAGTTAGCTGAAAGTAAAAAAATATGTTTGCACAAGAAAGACTGGGTGCAGTGTTAATATTGTAGGGAATACCGACATCCTTAAATATTGTCAACATGCACGGTCAACGACCGATGAATCAACCTTTGAATATGTACAAAGATCACATACTAGAACGTCAATATTGTTTACACGCAAATAATATTTACGTCGCATTCCACGGTAGAAAGAGAGCGCATCGTGTGTCTCACCGTTTCGGTAATAAATACTCTACCCACTATATCATTGGCAACGTCTACGACCACCTCGGAACGCACAGGAGTGAGATCAAGATATACCGCGGACGCATTCAGGCACCCCGTTCTGAAATTCTATATATATACCTACTTATCGATGAATAAAGGGCACTTGTTATTATTCACTTGACCATTCATCGCTGTTTAATATTTATTGATTATTCACTCTCACTTTTTCGCATTCCTGAATCAACGTATTTTATTTTAAATACAAAACAAATCAAAATCATCACGACGTATCAAATTAAGCATCCCGCTAAAATATAATCAAGTGTTATAATCAAACTTTCATTCTAGTATAAATTAATATACTGTGCACAGTTACAACAGAACTTAGTCTCCTGGAGTGAGCAAGACTCCCTAGTCTCCTGGAGTGAGCAAAATCATATTCTGGTCAAGATAAATAAATGTATATGTGTATCTTGTAGTCGATCGTTTTCACCAATCCACCATCAGTATACTATACAGGGAGTGGCACTAAACAGAGTTTCTGAATTCAAAGATTTGGGCGTAATCTTCGATGTCGGACTCACGTTCGTTAACCATGTCTCACGTTTGATATCGTTTGATATGTTTTATTATGAGAATATCAAGAGAATTTAACAGCACCGATATCCTCCGAAACTTATATAATTATCTAATTAGAACCAAATTAGAATATGCATCTACGGTTTCGGCTCCTCATCAGCTCAAATATAAAAACAATATAGAACAAATACAAAAAAAAGTCCTCAGATATCTATGGTACAGAACAAAGGGCGATTACCCAAAATATGCTCACCATGCCGAACATCTCACGGTGTGTAACTATAGAAGCCTCGAAACAAGAAGGCAAGAATCCATTGTGATATTCCTAATAAAGGTTTTTCAAGGTTGCTTTAATTGTCCCGCGATTCTAGAAGCACTAAGTTTATATGTACCCAATAAATATATCCGTGCAAGGAATTACCCTCTGTTCTACATACCAACTTACAGGACGAATATCATGGATAAACACTCAGTCACGCGTGGTATAGAGATATTGAACCAACTGAATGACACTGTTGATATATTCTCGGTTTCGTCTAGCAGTATGAGAAGAATCCTGGCTGATATTATTCCTAACGAATAAGCTAACGCTAGAAGCAGACACTGATTGTGTAACAGGAGGAATCCGTGCAAAAAGGATAAAAAAGATAATATAGTGTAATAAGCAAACGTTTATTCTAGTATAAATTATTATAATCTAGTGTAATAAACTAACGTTTTTTCTAGTATAAATTAATACAATTTAGTCTGCTTTCATTATATTATATGAACGTAACTCCAAGATGAAAAATGCAGCGAGATACAAAAAAAAAGCCACAATGAAATACTTTCCTTAGTTCTAATGTATCTCCTTTGGTAGATTGGGGTTGCATGGTTGATGAGTCTTCCATATCAGACATGAGATTTCCATTTGAAAGAAGAAGTTAATATTGATGGAATCGAATTCTTTCTTTGGTTTAATAAATGTCAGATGCTTTGTTTATTTCTTCATGAATTCATCATTTTTATTTTTAATTGTTCTATTATCTTTATCAAATGGCTTGCTCAAATCTATCATGAATATATTGAAACCTCTTCAATGTTAATGTACAATAATATTGTTAGTAAACAACATATTATTAATTGTCACAATACTTTGATTGACATAACGTATCAACCAACATATTATAAATCTATTGTAATATTATTGAATAACATAATTTTGTGACAGAATATAAAAGGACCTGAATCCGACTTAATATTTTCCTTCCAATCGCGCACAACGCTAACTAGTAAGGGGTTAATTTACCCTTCAAGGTGGCGCGAGGTATCGGAAAGAATTTCCAAATACTCTTTCAGTATTGGAGGTGGATTCGTTTACCATGCCAGGATTCGATATTCTTTTGACAGTCATGGACGCTCATTACAAGTGTTCTTTTAGAAGCTGTTCCTTTCATTTCATAATTAGCCTGCTCATTTGTCGTCATAATTTTTATCATCAACAGCATATTTAGTGCTGCTACCCTTGAAGGCTTAACTGAGAAGCCCCTTTATTTCGATTGAATGCCGCCCAAGACGCGACAAAAGCCATAGACGCCCTTAGCGTAACAGGGTATCATAATCGTAAAAAGGTCGATCGTTTAAAATATTGTGATTCTAAAAATCTGACGATTTCCCAGAACTCTTTTAACATTTCGAAGAAAGAATTAATTTTGCGAAGTTATGAATAGTCCGAATAATAATAAAAAAAATTCAACAAGCACACGTTGAAAAATGGGTTTCTATTGTGTCAAAACTTTTAAGTCGAGATGATCAATACAAACAAATATCCAATTGAATTTATATAAAATGGTTTTCATAATATCAAGTCATAATACTGAGATTTTTATTAAAATAAAGGTATTTCAGGTGAAATAACACACCATAAATTAATTAATACAGACAACATTTATGCAGCTGTCATTTTGTTTTAAATTGAGTAAATGATTTTTTAATTTTTTTTAACGCGAACTTTCAATTTGCAAGGCAATATGTGACATTGTATTTTCACATTATACTGTTTCATTTCAATTAAATTTTTCCCCATTTTTTTATTAAGTTTCAATCGTTTGTTTTCATAATATTTTGAAAAAATTCTCTTTACAAATACAATGAATCTTAAAAATATAGTTGCCTCTTCATTGTTAATGTACTCCTGGTTATGGCGATTATAAACAATAAAAAAAGGTTTATTTTTAATAATGGTAACAATTAATATAAAAACATAACGAATCCGATCTAATCGATTCCTTTCAATGAATATTTTCTTTGGAAACAATGTTAAAACCCCTCTTTTTGTAAGCTGGAAGACTTTGTTTTTAAATGGTAGTATCGCTGAGGTCGGATATTTTAAATCTGGACGTAGGCATTTTATTTAAATAAGAGAATAAATTGCCTATAATCGAATAATAGGCAATTTATAGCTTTATTATAGGCAATATATAAGCATTTATGATCAGGAGCACATAAATGATTAAGATGTAACATTTCAATTTCCATATTTTGGTTCTTAGTTTTAAGGGCCATATGTTAAAATAACACAATATATCAAATTATAACAACATAATTGTATATTTCAGATTAATTAGTAAAAAATTCAAACTGGATGATTTGCATGTAAGGTATTAACAATATATACCCTTTTTAAACGAAAGCAACTATGCAAAATAGTGACTTGGTAGCCATAGAGATTTCAAATAATAATAATAAACAACGGATGTAACAGTTTCACTTATATTTAAAATGCCATTTAGATAAAATGCGTTGGTTTTCAATGTAAAATTTAATGTTAGCATTGCCAGGAAATTCATAGTTATAGTTTTTTAGTGACCAATTAGTAAAACGCAATTCTTTCTCTCTCCCTGGCTCCATCCCAACTCACTGTCTGCGAAGACTGTTGGGGTCAGCTCTCCTCGTCCTCACGTTGTATGCTCTTCTGTCCCGGACTACGTCCCCCAGGCCGTGCCTTTGCATCAGGTTATCTCTTTGCACCACCCATGAATTCCTTGGTCTTCCTCTGGTTGTTATTCGAGGAAGATCCATGGAGATTGCCTGGTTCACAATGTGATCGGGTGCTCTGCGTCCAACGTGCCCATACCATCTCAATCGCCTCTCCTCCATCTTGCTGTTGATGTCTGTAACACCCAGGCTTCCACGAATGTGTGAGCTTCTTATTTTGTCTCTTAGGTACACACCTGCTGATCATCTTAGCATGCGCATTTCAGCAGTTTCTAGTTGCCTAGAGTAAGAGGTATACATCGTCCAGCATTCGGAGCCATAGAGGAGTGCGGGTCTGACAATTGTTTGGTATACTTTTCCTTTTAACTTTACTGGCATTTTCGGATCACATAGAACTCCTGTCATTGGTCTAAACTTCATCCATCCCACACTAATTCTAATTAGTAAAACGCAATTGAAAACGATAATTGCAGGTCAGCTTGAAAGCTTCAAAGAAATAATGAGACAGAAACAAATCCTTTTGTAAGCTTTTAACAATTTTGAATCAGTTTTTGTGTAGATTGAAATCAGTATTTTAAGGAATACAGAAAGCTTTATTTTATTACGGATAGCCTGAGCGGTATGGGAGGAGAAATATGTCAAGCGAAAAATTTGAACTTTTGACTCAATGTTCAAATATGTAATTTAAAGCTTGTGGGATCAAATTAACAGGGACTTGTATAATGAGGTTCATGAAGGAAAATAAGAAACTTAATCTTGAAGATCGAGTGAACCAACTATGTTTATTTTCTTAAAAAGTGGTATTTTTATATTTTAATATTTTGGCAGTGCAAAATATTCCCTCTCTCCCGCCTTTTATATTATACTTTCCTGATACAAAGTAGGAAAGAAGAAGAAATTAAGAAGGAAATAAATAAGAAAAGAAAAAGATTTTTCATTATTTTGGTTTCGAATTGACTTTTTCAATTGATTTTTTATAATATGAACCCCATTCTTATGTTTATATAACTCACCACTAGCAACACCTTTAAATAAAGGAGTTCAAGGTAATTTTTAAAAGATAAATAAGAGTATGATTTTACAAAATATAAACTCGTCGGCCATGTCACCGGCAACTGTCACCTTAAAGTTTGTTTCTGGTTAAGACAGCAAAAAAGTTAAGTTAATTGCTATTTTGTTGACTTGTACTTTATTGGAGTGGCAATGAAAACTTCGCGTGCTATAAAAAGTCGTTTATTTTTTCTAGTTATTTTAAGATCAAAAGTAATTTTTTTTGACTCGAAACATGAATTTAACTTGAATATTCTTAATCTTAATGTACTAAATAAACAATATCTAAGTTACCACAAATCTATATAAAATTTCTTATTCTTTATATTTCATGATGAAATGTTATCAATTATTTCTAAAAAATATCTATTTCTTTACACATTAAAAAAATTCTAGAAGATGTTTTGTATCAAAATCACGATATTTTAAACGATCACTTTTTGTCCAAAAAATAACGATAAGCTGATCAAAACCGAAGTCAGTTGAAACGAACTCCGGAGAAAACCAAGATCAGGAGTGTATTGAAAAATTAACATTTGGTTTGATCAACAACATTTATTTTCCTGCCAGTCAATTTACTTCGTGTATACCAGTTCAAATACTCCGTTATCTGCAAGAAAGTTAAAAAAAGTATATATATTCAAAAATTAAAACATAATCAAAAAGAAATGTACACAAAAACCAAATGTGTTTGAGAACATAGAATCACACAAGCAACGTTGTTTGACTATATTGTTAAGTATTGTATTACACTTTCGTTGGATACAGTACAACTTTACAATTTTTTTGCCGTGTGGCAATACCTTCTAGCCAACCAGAAATATATTAAAAGGGTCTTAAATGAAAACTACATTGGAATATATTTTTTTTTATTCTAGGTTTCATCGAGAATTGAACCTGTTATATCCAGGCTGAATGACAAGTGTCTCACCAACAAGGCCACGGAGGTTTATACTCGTATGTACATAATATTGAGAAAATAAAATATCATATTTGATATTGAGAAAAGTCGGTGAAACTAATGCAGCCGTCATTATCGGGTTTTTTACTAGTCATTACGTGTTTACATCACCTAACACTGATGTTTTGTTTTCCATTTGGATTTTCAAGAGAAAAAATAGCTATCAAGTAAATTGTTTCCATATATTTCACAATACTGGACAATATTTGATATTATTAATGAGAGACCTTTAATAAAATATTTAAACATCAGTAATTTCTTCCAAACTGTATTTTTTGTCACATTAATTTCCATAACGAAAGGTATTTGTTATTTTTTATGTGAACAATTTATAAAATCCAGATAATGAATTAACTTGCACTTCATTGCAGAAAGCTACGATGGCAGGATAATGAGACAGGAGTTACACATGTGTCAATCGCTGGTTGAAGGGCTGAAAAGTTTATAATCGCAGTCTGGTTGGTGGCAGCTTTAAAGTGTCTTAACTAAGAGGAAGGTCACTTACTGTCTTCTCAAGCTTATCTCGCCTCAAATAAATGGGTGAAATGTGCAGCAGAAGAACCATTCTTCATATTCTCTCAAATAATGTTAATTTCATAGGATTTTGTTAGTTCTGTTCACATAGGCGACGTTTCGATATACTTGAGGTATCGTGTCCGTAGCTAATATCGGCTTTATCACGAATTTGATTTTCATGTTTTTCTACTTTGAGATGCTTTTCCTGATGTTAAATTAGACTGCGTTAAAAAACCGTAATTTTTTATTCATATATAATTATTATTAAGAAATATCGACGCAAAAGCATAAATAAAATTTTCTGTTCTGTCAAATTATAAAAAAATTCTAATGAGTTTGTGAATTGTTGAGGTTTACAATGAAATGAAATTTTAATTGATTAAAGAATTCGAAGAAATTAAAAACCATGTATATTCTTATTCTTGCGTAATGACGATGAACTCTGATATATTAAGGAGTATACGCCAGTGTCAAGTGATGTACGCTTCATAGGATTTCTTTAGTTCCATGCACATGGGCGATATCGGTGAACTTGGTTGCTGCGTCCGTTGTTGATATTTTGAGTATCCTAAATCAACTTCACCCGGGACTACTGTTATCTTGTGAGATACTATGGAGTAAAAACTTTGAATTTTACATCATTTTGTAATTTTCCAACTTAACTATAAAGTTTACAACTTAACAAATATTTACAATAAAACAGGAATTAAACGTTTAAACATTAAACGAGAAACTTAACTACAAAGTTTACAACTTTATGAATATTTACAAGAAGATGATACTTAAATGTGTAAAAATTAAACGAGAAACGTCAACAAAAAAACATTGAAAGTGTCATTTTCGAGTTAGGAACAGTTTTTATTAAATAATTTCTGAGGCTATCGAGTGCATTATTTTTTTTCAAACATATATTTATAAAAGACTCGTATTAAATTCATTCATTATATTTTTCATTAAATATTTTTCATTAACCGTTTTACTGCTGAGCCTTTTTCCACATATGCGAAAATTGCGGAAGAATTTTAGAGAAAAAATAATCTTTCAATAAGTGTGCACAAAATTGTGTACATTTTCATCAAATCTAGAGGGATTTTCGTAATTCTTTCGGTTGTGTGTAGGAAACATATTAAACTACTCAAATAAAAGATAATTTTAACTATAACTGTATTTATTTATCTTTTAAAAATAACAAAAAACAAAGATGAATATAAAAAAAATTATATGCAAAAATGTTTTCCCACACAAACCCCATGTACTCCCTTTTTACACCGCGCACAAATTAGTGAAGATCGTGTCATTCCTTTACCTCCATTATTACTGCAAACGGTACAGCGTCCAAGCTTCGTCCCTGGTAACTTTTCCAAACCAAATCTTTGCTTTGATGTTGATGGTGTCTCCGAGACGCTTTTTTTATCCATCCACTCTTTCTCAATATTCTCGATGATTTCTGAAGTAAACTGTAGTCTAGTCATTCTTTTTTCATCTACGTTGTTTGAGTATAAAATATATGAATTGTTATTGGTTTCGTTGGAAAAAATTGTTATTGGTTTCGTTGGAAAAATTTAGGTCGGAAGGAAGTTGCACGAAAGTATCGGTATCAAGACCGTCCAAAGAAATAGAATCATCTTCGGAAGCTTCACTTCACTACAAATACGCATTCTTCGATTTGTATTATAGCGAGCTGCTTATGTTTAATTGTCGTGATGATCTTGATTTGTAGTGATAAATATAGACTCAGGAATGCGGATATATAAAAACGAAAGTGACAACGGACGATAAATAATAAGTCTTGACAGTTGAATGGATGACAATAAAAGTATGTTTATTTCTCAGAGTGCGGACAATTTATACCAATGAATGAACCAGTTCGCGATACATATTCTATCTCGCTCTGGCGCATGGACTGGCGGTAGGTTAATTATTTATATTTGGAGATGACTAGGCGAGTCGCAGATACTATAAAATGGTAAATATTGTTGTTGTTCGTAGCGTGTAACAATCCCTGAATTCTTCATCGGTCATTGCCCCTGTATGTTTATTATTAACAATAATTAATTTAATTCAATTGTGTTTAACAACTCACTTATTCATTTTGACAATTATTTATTTATTTATTTATCTGGGTAGGTATTCCTACAGTATAAATTCTGCTTTCATCCTCACTGTCACTAAAAGAAGTTCCGCGAGTGGTTTCATCATCGCTACTTGACGAATTCGACATCGTATGAGGGAAACAAACAATTTTAACTGATAAAAAAATACAAAAATTAATTTTATTTTCACCGCGATATACTTTTTAAAAGTTTATTTATGATTATTATTGACGAATTAAAAAATGATTTGCGCGCGCGCACCGCGACACGTCTACACAGGTCGATATCTAAAATCAAACTGAGCAATAGTCGATATCCCGACGGTACGCAGTTTTCGCACAGTAATAAAGCGTCGATATATCGACAGCCCGCAGTAAAATACCAGGAGCACATAAGCAATGAAGAGGTCACATGATCAAAATGTTCATTATCAAAACACTTCGAATATTAAAATAATAACAGTAACTAACATCACAGATATTTGAAAAATTATGCTGTATAATTTTGTCGATTCAACTTGTGGTTTCACCTTATTTTGAATTTCACATATAACTTTTTAATATCAAGACAAGTTTCAAAAATATATATTTATGAAAAAGAACTCCTTAGACAGTCACAGAAATTGATAAAAAAAAACAAAAGTGACAGCTGCATTATATACGCGTATGTTGATTCACTTTTATTGTCTTTTATATATACAGAGTTTGTTTCCAACGGAATACTCAATGTTTTTGTGATTCGACATAACGGAAACAAGTTTAATGGTTTTCAGAAGATTTAAATTGATATGTGTTATGAGAAGTCACATATGCAATCATTGGTTCTTGATCAGGAAATTTGTCTCAAAAAAATAAAACAAGAAAAAACATTGTAAACTTCAGTACCTTAGCTCTCTTCAGTAGTTTAATAACGGATTAGAGGATTCAATTTTTTTTATGTATGTTAAGGACAAGACCGTGCTATTTTTGATGTATATTAAGAAAAAAACTGCAAATCTGTATTTCTACCTTCTTCGGAGTATAACCTGATTCGGTCTATTCATCGTTATCATTATCATCGTCTATGGCATCTTGAACTAGTGAAACTTTAGCTCATCGAACTACTCTCTAGGTGTATCTATCTAAGGAAGAATTATCCATCAATCAACCTCACCCTACACGAAAAGATAATTCTCCACTATTTCGGTGAGAAGCCTTTCACAGTTGGGTCCGTCTTTTTATTTCCAAAATAATACATCTGTCATTTTGTAAATTATTTTCGTGTTTTAATATCTGTTACTATGAATGAATAGTTCTTAAGGGCTATATTTTCAATACGAACTTTTTTAATAAAAAAACAATATAAATATTATGGACTTCATTCTACGGTTCGATTATTTTTTTTTCACAAAGTGGTCATTGTAAGTTGTTATTATTCTACTCAAATCACTTTTTTACGGTTCCAAAATCCATCTTTAAATAGTATAACCTCTGCATCGTTTATTTGCTCCTGGTCTCAATGTTATTAAATAACATAATTTTACTACATGACATAATTATTTATTACTGAGTGACATAATAACAATAACATAATAATAATGTGTCGTTTTGTTTACATACTTTTCATTTCCTCGTTTAGTATTATATTGACATCAAAAAATGTTAGTTCCCTTTCTCTAAATGTATATTTTATCAGAAAATGACCGAATATTGATTATCAACGACTACGTTTTTTTTTTTGCAGAACGAAAATCTAGGAATCTGAAGAAAAAAGCTCACAAATTGAAAGCTGCTGCATTGGTCTGATGCTGACTATCTATTTGCTGCTTGCTAAGTCGAAATCAGACCATGGAAGTGTCTTAGGGCATCCGCAATAATATGTTGTTTTATTTTTCATCTAGCCTTTTTCCAATAAATCTACTAGGAGTTTCCACTGTAGAAATTTTTACCCGAAGAGATTCTAATTTAAAGGTTATTATCCTAATTGTTTTACCCTATTCTCACACATAAATAAACTTGTTAGTGAATCAATGCTTAAAAGGTAAAAACAAGTAAAGAAGGGCTTTATCGGTTGATTGATTTGCGAAGAAATATTATCGTTTTATCCTTTATTTAGCATCTTCAATATAACGGCCATATTTCCCAGTCATTTTGACCTATTCATATTTTATTTGCATATTACGAGTATTTAAGCCATACATATATAAATTGTAATTCATAACCCATTTATTCCATTATTGATTTTTTATTGGCAAAACCGCCCTTGACATTTGTCAACGTTGCACAAATATAAATCATTTTTAAAACTAAACTCAATATTTATATGAATTATACTGATTATAGATATTTAATTAGTTAGCTGTCATTCAATTTTGTCAAGTTTGCAGGAAAACAATAAAATAAAGATTAAAATAATTTTATTTTGCGAACAATTGAATCTTTAGAATATTTCACGTGTATTCTTTAATCGGAAAAATTAAAACCTCTTGATCACTTATGATGTCCTATTATAAAGGGAGCTATTTAAAGTGCGCTATTTATAGAACGCTTATTACAGGGAGCAAACTATAGGGAGCAAATTATAAAAAGCTATTTATAGAGTGCTAGTTATAGTGCGCCATTTATAGTGCTCTATTTATAGTGCGGGACAGCTTATAAGAATTTCTCTATTTGAATCTTATCTTTATATCTCAATATTCGTCTGCTAAATCATCGTCATTATAATATTCCGTATATCCTGCCCAAGACTCCATTTGAGCCCTAAACGCCCTTAGCGTTAAAGGATACTGTATGCGAAGGAGGTGTAAATATGTGCTGCCGCGCAGCCTACATACACGTAATTGGTAAGAAAAATATTGTCGATAGTACTTTAATTGTTTTTTGCGCCCCAATCAAATTACGTGGTTTGCAAAAGAATAAAATTCACGCTTTTCTTTAAAAATTGGTACTAGGCACGATAAATTGTCAAAAATGTTTCCCTATAGTCAATATACCATATTTCGGTCGAGCGTGATATCAATAACAGATATCCATTTGAACCTATATAACATGTACAAAATACCTACACAAAATCGACAAAATTAATGCATTTGTCATTTTGTAAGGAAATTATTTTTAAATTTACAGATTTTTGTCTATTGAGTGGATGATTTTTAATTCTTTAGTATTTTAAATGCGAGCTTATTTATAATTTTCAAGGCAATTGTTTTAACTCTATTTTTGTCTTGTCAGTGTTTTCATTATTCTATAATTGTTCAAAATAATCCTAAGCGAATACAATGTATCTTGAAAATAAAGCCACCTCTTTGTTATCTTTACGCTCCTGGTAATGGTAAATATAAATAACCAACAATGGTAATGACGAATGGTAAAAATGGTTTATTGGTAAACCCGAATGGTAAAACAAAGACATCATTCATAAAAAAATATTCATAATATTGTTTTTTGTATTTCTCAATTACATATTATGTAAGCATTAAAAAGTCATCCCCCGTTTTTCTTTTCTTATGGTTATTGAATAAATTATGTTGATAGATTTTTATTTGACAAGGCTAAATTATCTTAATTTTATTCTGTAGAAGGAAAGAGAATGTAAAGTTTGATGTTGTATGTCACTACCAATTTGTCCTTTTTAGTTGTATATTTTGTACATTATTATTCAAATCGAAATGTTTAATGTATGAATCCTCCAATAGCAATATTGAAAATTTAGTTTCGTGATCACAAATTAATAGATAAATTCTCAAATTTCACCAAAGTTGTCAAACGAAATACACTCGAATACTATTTCAAAACAGATTTGAACATACACGTATACGAGTATAACGAATTAGATATAATTGATTATTTCAAAGTATTTTTTTCTGTAGAACAGCTTTAAACTTTTTTTCAGATAATCTGGAAGAGCAGTATTTTTATATGAAAGTATCCCTGAAGACTACGACTTTAAATCTGGAGTTTTAAGATTTTGATATATACTGAATTTGAGGATCGTTAAATTATTTAAAAAAACTCGTAAATCATTTTTTATTTTACGTTAAAGAAATCTTATTTTAGCTACATGTCGAGGTGTGACAAAGAAAAATTCAATGCGATTTGAATGAATATTTTTATTTATTAATTAAGTTATATATAAGATTTTTTTTAAAAACGTAATTTATAAAAAAAACACCAGGTTATTTACATAGACATACAAATTATATAAATCTGATTTGTTCCGTTGCAATGGTCGTGTCCCCAGTATACTAGGTTTTCGCCTGTATCCTTGCTGAAGAAAGTTAGAAATGTCTTAAAAAAGAAAAAATATATTTTGCGTGTATAAATTACCTTTGTGGGAGAAATAGGCAATTAAACGCCTTAATGATTAGAAGCACATCAAATATATGAAGTAACAGAATAATTGCCATGCCACCGTTTTAAGAGCTATAATGGACTGAATTGAAAAATTTGAAAAAAGTATGTGGAAAAGGTCATAAATAGAAGAATGATGACAATTGGTAACTTCAGTAAACATAAAAGCTAGATTTTTGCTAGATAAAGAAAGAAAGCTAGGCTATATGCTAGAATTTAGAAGGAAGTATACCAAGAGTGCATAAATAGTGAAGTAGTTCAATCAATTTTGGTAAACTAAAAGTGAGTTATACTCTGAAAATAAGCGGATGCAACATGAAGTGCAAAAGACGGAGACCACTGCGAAAAGCTTCTCAATATACGCATGGAGATAAATTTTCTTTGGTAGAGTTTAATATGACTCTTAGATACTTCTTCTTATTAAAACCATTTATTATATTATACACTTTTGCGGTACAAAAATTCGTCGAACCTCTTCATTATTTATGCACTCCTGATAAACTTATATAAAAACTAGCATTTAGCTAATTTAACCATCGATTGCTGAAAGTCAATATATATACGTTTTATGGTATTGAAAAAAGATTAGTTAGTTAGTTAGTTAGTCAGGTTAGTTAGTTAGTTAGTTAGTCAGGCACCAAACTGGCTTTTTTTGTAATATATAATACTCAATATTTTTGTGATTCGACAGAACGAAAACCAGTGTTATTCTTTTCATAAGATTTAAATGGATAGATATGTGTTATAATTCGTCACATATGCAATCATTGGTATTGATCAGGAAAGTTATCTAAAAAAAAACAAGAAAAACACTGATAAACTAATATAAAAACTAGCATTTAGCTTGTTTACCCGTCGAATACTGAGAGTCTATATATAGACATTTTTAGGTATTGAAAAAAATGTTCAGCAGTAAATCGGTTAGTCTAGCAAAAAAATGGCTTTTTGTATTCTATAATATGTTGAGGTTTTCAATAAATTATCTTTTTTTTCGATCTTCTGGTCCATCAGTCAATCTTACTGTACTAAATAGTGTGTTCTAGTAGTGGTTTGAGACTGCTACTTGTTCCAAAAAACAACCGTCTCATTCGTCACATGATGACAACCATCATCGTCCGTATAAGGCATCTGTTCTCAAAATTAAGAAGTCGTCTCTCTTTGGTTTCTGTGACGTCAAGTTTGAACGTATTAAAGTAAAAAAAAATCAAAATGCAATCGTCAAACAAACCACTAATTTTCTTGTGCCACTATCTTCAAATTAACTATTGATTCTGAATTCAATACCCTATACGCAATCATTTTCTGGTTATATATATTTAATATTTTATTTTAATATTAATTGCGTAACTATGGCTATGATATTGTTGACATTTATTATAAATCCCGTTGCTATGGTAGTTTATTAGAAGTTTATAACCTCCTTGATGTTGATGTGATCCTGGTTTTCAATGTTCAATTCAACAATGTTTAAAATTACAAAATGTGTAAAAACTTGAACATTCAATTTAACCGGTTAACAATTTAACCGATCATACATTTTTTATTGAAAATATACCTAAAGAGAATATAGGTATGCATGGAAGAGGTAGACCAGGAAAACGTGGTTAGATCAAGTGGACCAGTTTCAATGAATATTAAAAGAAAGTGTATCACGAGATGTATGTTTATAGAGTTGGCAAAACTTACGGATATTAATAAACACGTTTGGACATATGTTCTGTCTATCTATGATCCAAGGAACATGGTGATTATATGCATGGAAATATACACAGAACATAATCTAATGAAGCTATCTCAAACAAACACTTCTTTTCATGCGCCACTATCTTCAAATTAACTATTGATTCTGAATTCAATACCCTATACGCAATCATTTTCTGGTTATATATATTTAATATTTTATTTTAATATTAATTGCGTAACTATGGCTATGATATTGTTGAAATTTGTTATAAATCCCGTTGCTATGGTAGTTTATTAGAAGTTTATAACCTCCTTGATGTTGATGTGATCCTCGTTTTCAATGTTCAATTCAACAAAAAACGTTTAAAATTTCAAAATGTGTAAAAACTTGAACATTCAATTTAACCGGTTAAAAAAACAACCGTCTCATTCGTCGCTTGGTGACAGCCATCATCGTCCGTATAAGGCATCTGTTCTCAAAATTAAGAAGTCATCTCTCTTTGGTTTCTGTAACATGTCAAGTTTGAAAGCATTAAAGTAAAAAAAAGCAAAATGCAATCGTCAAACGAACACTTCTTTTCATGCGCCACTATCTTCAAATTAACTATTGATTCTAAATTCAATACTCTATACGCAATCATTTTCTGGTTATATATATTTAATATTTTATTTTAATATTAATTGCGTAACTGTGGCTATGATATTGTTGAAATCGCTTTCGCGTTGCTATGGTAGTTTATTAAAAGTTTATAACCTCCTTGATGTTGATGTGATCCTGGTTTGCAATGTTCAATTCAACAAAAAAAAATTTAAAATTATTAAATGTATAAAAAATTTAAACATTTAATTTAACCAATTAACAATTTAACCGATCATATAATTTTTATTTAAAATATACCTATAGAAAATATAAGTCTGCATAGAAAAGGACGACCTGGAAAACTTGGTTAGATCTAGTGGACCAGTTTCAACTCCGTTGTCTATTAAAATGTAAAAATTCTATTATATATGAAAGCAAAAATGTCAAAAAGATGGGAAAAATATCAAACGTACAAAAACATTAATGCAGTACATTTCAGTTATCGATTAACACAATCATTTCTCATTAATAACAAACTATGTTAATAAATGTTGAACGATTCAGCAAAAATGATTGAGTAAATGCCACTATTATAATCGTGATACGAATTTTACACAATTTATTGATGACATTACTTGACATTAAATATTTAATATATTTTAATTATAATATTCAAGAAGGCGGCCGTTTCTCCCGCCATCGAGTGAATTAATTATTTTATCTAGAACGTCATGATTTTGTAAAGATAAATATTCGTTTTTTTTTTCTTTTTTAACATGACCTTCATGTCCAAGAGTTAATCTCACGGTACCAAACGAGATCAAGCTTCATCAGTACATTGAGATGTATTTTACAATGAACTCAATCTTGCACCTCGCTGCATATGCAAAGAAGAAAGTTGACCGTTCTGAAAAGAACAGAATTTACTAAAAGTGTTAACCGGTTAAATGTAATGTTTAAATTATTTGTACATTTATTAATTTTAAACAAAAATTTTGTTAAATTGAACATTAAAAACCCGGAGCACATCAACATCAAGGAGGTTTTAGCACTTTTAATAAACTGCCATAGCAACGCGATTTATAACAAATTTCAACAATATCATAGCCATAGTAACGCAATTAATATGAAAATAAAATATTAAAACATATGTAGCCACAAAACGATTGCGTACAGGGCATTTCATATATAATAGAATCAATAACTGGTTTGGATATATTGGCACATGAAAATAAGTTAAATTTGATCAGATGATCTGAAAGAAAAACTTTCACAAAGCACGACAAATGATGCTCGTAGTGGGAGCACGTTTAAACAATATTTTTTGGTCGAGTGCGATCAACAAAAATAAATAATTGTTTAAACCCACTCAAAATTATTTACAACATGGCGGCTTTCATTATGTCAAATCATAAATTGATTTTTTTCATTGATAAAAGCATGGTTGGTACATAACAAGTTGCATAATAAATAAGTTGATATTGACAAAATTAATGCAACTGTCATGATGTTTGGAAAATTAATTTCAAATTATAATGACTATGGCATATAAAGTGAACGATTTTTCGTATTAAATTATTTTCAATACAAGTTTACAATTTAAAAGAGAATATACTCGTATTATATTTTACCACCACGCTGTTTCATTTTAATTTGTTTTGCAACAATATTTATGGATAAAGGTAATTATCTTATTAAATATTTTTTTTAATTCCGCTTTACGGTGTATCTTGAAAAAATTGTAACCTCTTCATTGTTTATATGCTCCTGGTTATGGTAATTATTGTTAATTAATAACGGTTATTATGAATAACCAATTACGATAATAACCATAAACGATAATAACCATATACGATAATAATTTACACCCAATAATTTTCTTATGAAAACGTAGCGAAGCAGATCTTATCGATCCTTTCAAATGATTACTTCATTTGAAAATAATATTGCACTTCCTTGTGTTGTAAGGTAAATACGCTAGTTTTTATATAAAAGTGTGGCTGGACTCTACTTCTTTTAATCTGGACTGGGGCTTTTAATTTAAGTAAAAATATTTTAGAAATATTTTTTTTTTATTTGTACAGTAAAGAAAAAATTTGGAAGAATTTATTTAAAAGTACTTGAAAATGTATTTTTTCATCAAGAAAGGAGTAAGCCAACTAACTACGAGTCAAAAATTCCCAATTGAAAAAGTGGATGTTTTTGGTTAAACTTAGTAAAAATTAAAATTACGTTAAGCCAATCAAGAAAGCCTTCGGTAGCATTTTTTAGCGTAAGATCAAGAAATAGGCTACGTATATGACTTTTCAGCTAATTAAGAAATAGGAATTAAGAAATTAATTAGTTAAGAAATAGGCTAATCATGACCCGGAGCACATAAATGATTAAGAGGTAACATTTTTCAGTTGACTTCTAATTACCTCCGTTCTAAGGAAAGATATGGACCAAATTTGAAAAAAATGTGAAGTGTTTCGAAATTTAACAACAGTTATAACGTGTGAAGCCAATCAAGAAAGCTTTTGGAAGAATTTTTAAGCGTAAGATCAATAAATAGGCTACTTATATTTATGGCTATTCATTCAGCTTAGTTGACTTCTAATTACCTCCGTTCTAAGAAAACACATGAACAAAATTTGAAAAAATGTGAAGTGTATCGAAATTTAACAAGAGTTATCACGTGTGAAATAATTTACAAATAATATTTTTGATAAAACGGGATAATACGATTATAACCTTGTTAAATGAAAGCTGTATACGAAGCATTTGGTAGCCATAGAGATTTCAAATGAAAATATTAATGAAAATAAATAACAAGTGCAACAGATATTATACTCTTGAAATGTCATGAAGATGAACTACGTTGCTTTTCAATTTAAAACCCATTGCTACGAAAATTCATATTTAAGAAGTTAATCAAATGAACTGTCAATTCAATAGGGAATGAGCTATGTCAACTAAATATCATGAAAATCATTTGGTACATGATTTTGTTTTATTTTCTTGATAATTTAACGTTCTTCATCACACTCAAACATACATTTTTGGTTGTATATCAAATTGACTAATATTACGTGAAAAATTAAAAGAAAATCTATTTTTTAAATATAATTAGTGTTTGTTAATATTGTATCCTTCCTCGCTAATTAGTAAAATGCACACGGAAAACAACAACTGCAGATCAACTCAAATCAGATTAACTAAACATTATAAGTTAAACCATTTTTAAGAAGTTTAAGTGTAGATTCACATCCATATATTACTTATTACAACCATAATTGTTCGGATAATAATCCAGCCTTAAGTTAGACATCCTGAATGGTTTGGCATAAAAATTTTTTTAAATAAGAATAGGAACGTTTTAACTTAACACGATAAATTGAAGCCACATTCTTCTCATATCTACAGTAAGTTGGATCTTCTAACCTTAAATGAGTTGGTTCCATGTCCAGTAGAAGAGGAAGCTAAGGTATTAACGGTGACATAAATGTACAATATTTTCTTGTTTAATTTTTTTTAGATAACTTTCCTGATCAATAAATTTGTCTCTCCCAAAAAAACAACCATTTAATTTCGTATGTGACCGATTATATATCGTATAACATTTCGTATGTGTCAAACTTCACAAGTATATTTAAAATCATTTCCGTTATGTTAAATCACTAAAAAAATCAGTTTTCTTTTGACTACAAACCCTACTCTATAAAGTACATGATAGCAATGTTAAAACCAACATAAATAATGCAACTGTCAATTTTCTAGAAAGAAAAGTTTTTATTTACCCATTCTGTGGCTTTAAAGAAAATAATTTTTCATACATTCTTGTGATATTTGTGATACTTGGTTCAATATTTAAAGTCTACATGCATGAATTCTAAATAACGTTTAAACTAATTAAATCGATAGGTTGTTAATTTTTTTCTTCAAATTCAACTGCTAAAATCTATTACATTAACCAAGTGGCACCTTTCCGAGTTTTTCGTTTATGGGTATTTTGATAAAGTCACCTTTCCATGTTTATGGTCATTAAAAAATATTAATGACATAAATAACTAATGAACACTGCCATTTGAAGACCCAAAAGCCATAACTCCTTATTAGCCGGCTGTGACTCATTTAAGGGCTCACTCATTCACAAAGACGGAGGATGCGCCGCGAGTGTTGACCATAAAATGTGTGGGATGGATGAAACTCAGATCGGTAACAGGAGTCTTGTGTGAAACCCAAAAATGCCTATAAACTGAAAGGAAAGGTATACCCGACTTTAGTTAGACCCGCAATTATGTATGGCTCAGAATGCTGAACTATGTACAGCTCCTACTCTAGGCAACTTGAAACAACAGAAATGCGAATGCTTAGGTGGTCAGCAGGAGTATCATTGAAAGATAAAATCAAGAGCTCACGCATTCATGATAGCCTGGGAGTCACTGACATAAATAGTAAGCGGGAAGAGCGACCGCCGAGATGGTACGGGCACCTAAGATGGAGACCACCAGACCATACTGTAAATCAGGCAATGTCTGTGGATCTTCCTCGACAACCGTCCAGAGGAAGACTAAATAGCTCCTAGAGGACTCAATGCTCCAAAATCCTGCAGAGAAACGGCCTTGATGAAAGCGACACCCAGAACCAAAGAATATACAGTCTCTAAAAGAGGAGAATCAACCCCAACAGCCTACTTAGGCAATGAGTTAGGACAGTTCCAGGAAGAAGAAAATAAGAACTAATGAACACAACATTAATGAAAAAATAAATTAATGAAAAACAAATTATAATGAAATACATTTAAATATTTAAAGATAACAAATGTGTTTGATAAAAATAAATTATAATGAAAAACATTTAAATATTTAAAGATAACAAAATATGAAAGTGAAACTGCCCACTGTGGAAGGCTTTTCTAAGCGTACTGGCAGAGATTCGTATTCTTTGGCAGAGTGTTTTTGATTTGAATTATCATTGTGCTTTAAACGCCAAGTTTAAAGCTTAGAAACATGAATTTATTGAAGAACTACATCAATTACGCCAAAAAATTAACAATCTTGCTAAATTATTGAAGTCACTGAAGAATGCTCCGACAAAATTTAACCTTGACCGGAAAACTGAATTGGTCGAAATGATGATAATAATTAGTTATATTTTTTGGAAACAACAAAGAAGGGCTGAACCACGTTAAATTGAACTTGTCATCAGATTTAATTCAGCCTTCACGTTTTTGATAGGCCTTGAAATCGTCTTAGGACATTCGCAAATATTTGTTGATTTTTTTGTTCAGGGTTTCACCTAGAAGACCGCCTCCTAGGGATTTTCCACCTAAGATGTAGGGGTTTTTACCCTGGTCTTACCCAGAGTGCATAAATGTTTACGAGGCTAGAGCAAATATCGAACAGCAATAGTGAAAACAATTGGTTGCTGTAGTTACCTTCATAACAGCGATTTTAACCCTAATGTTGATTTAGGCCAAAATGATAAGAGTTGCTATCGATTGCCTCAACTAAAGATATTTTATTGATACTCTGTAGTAAAACAAGAAAATCATTGAATGAGTTTTTATTTTCTACGAAAATAAGCATAATTTTTAATATGCGAACATTTTTGATTCGGTACTAATCGATTGTTTCAAATATATTTGTGAAAGGTTAAACAATTTAAAACCTTTAAAGTATTGTACGAGTACATTTTTTTACCAATTTATCAGTCATTTCGATATATTATTATTTTCGATTTTTTTCAATATGCTCGAACAACGGTGGCTTTGAAATGTTACCTCTTAACGATTTATGTGCTACTGGTAATAAATGCTATAAATTGCCAATTTTTAAAGGCATATCGATTTTATTTTTTTGCTTTTTTTGCTCGAGGTTTTCTTAATTTTACGCTAGATAATTTTTTATGTATAAAGTTTTATTTAATTATCCTGATCAGTTAGTAAAACGGTATATGGAAAAAATAATTATATTGGAGCCTTAGAAAAAAAATTGAGGAAAATATAATCAAATTTTGTAATGGAAACTTTTTGAATCTGTTTTATTGAAGATAGAAATACATATTTTTGATAAAATTTTTGCGATTACATCACAGCAAGATTATGCATGCATGCAGTGTAAAATAACGATCTTTACAAATCATCACATGTAACATCACATGTAACATCACATGTAACATCACATGTAATAGGGCATCATAAGTGATGAGGAGGTATTAAATTATTTTCGTTCCATTAATATTTGAAACAATCCGTTAAGTTCAACCAAAAAAATGTTCACCCAAATTGGTTTTATTATAGATTTAGTGATTTATTTACCTGCAAACTGCGCAAAATGTAACGAAAGTTAACCAATACAATCAAATGAAAAGGTAGTTAATAATATTTCATATAATTTTGATCTAAATAATAAAAATCAAAATGATGAAGAGGTTAAATATGAATTTACCTCCAGCCTCACTATAAAAAGAGCTGAAGCAGCTTCTAGAGTAAATTAATTGTAAATTCTTTCCCAGATCTCCCTCTGCCCTGGTGCGGTAAAAGAATTCCAGCCAACAAGGCCGCTTATCAAAAACAAACTGCAAGTAGAGATCTAGCATCAAACCATGACAGAAGCTTTCACCACATGTGTGCATGTGCCTACATGTGTGGACGGTTGTTTGTTCCATAATCATGATCAAGGGTTCGTTTATATCTTCGATTAACATCATCTCTAGCATCACGGTCCATCAAGAATGACATTTTCAAAAGAATTAAAAAAATAGGACAAACTGTGTGTAAGGTGTACGGTTGTAAAGAAGTTGAAGAGAGTGTGTCGTTATAGAAAAGGATGTTTGCCCTTTAGATCTATTCCAAATCGGCGTGATGGTATATCATATATGCATGTGCCTTACAAAAAATTCTTTATCTTTCCTGAGACTTGAGAAGTATCAAAATAAATCACAAAATGCTCAAAAACTTCTCAAGAGATTACGCCATTAGATGTTACTTGCCAACTTTAAGTTACATCTAATAAAATTACCGTATGAACGACAGAGAAACCTAAAGAGAAGTTCAACGGACTAAAATTTCACTAACTAAATGACTACGAATAGGCAGGTCGATTTATGTAGAACTACAACAAACCTTACGATAATTCAAAAGGTCAAAACGGGAGCTATCAACAGATCTTCTATAACTGAAGTTGTTGATGAGCTAGAATCAGAGTGATAGAAATGTCAAAGATAGTTGGTAGTGAATACATGGTCTGGTCAACAAAAACATCTATATTATATATTATTTTCCTTATTTCCGCACCGACCTTAATTGAGGCCAATTCTAATGTAGGCAAAAATCTATAGGGAACTTTGTATTAAACATAGTTAATCAGATAAATAACAGTTAAGTCAATAAAAGTCCAAATGCTTAGTTTACACATTTCAAGTTCCAAACCTAACACGTTGGCCTGCTGCCATTTCAAAACAGAAAACAGCCAATTCTCCATGTCATTTCAAAACAGAATACAGTCGATTTTCTAATTGAAAATCACTACATTTATTCAAGCGACATCACGTAAATAAATAAATAAAAATCTAAAATAAATTACGCAGGTGTGTGTCACTTTTGTATTGAGAATATTTTTTTATATTTTAATATGAGTTTATGGGACAACAGAGTAAAATGGTTTAAATAAATGAACAATTTTGTACTTAATATTACATTTAAAACAGTTATATATATTATTATATTTGAAAATGAATGATATTTGAAGATTTTAATCGTCCTGTTTTATTTTCAAAATTTTATTCAGTAAATACTTATAACTTTGATATGAAGTACTTTCTTACTTTTACGATGTTAATTGCATCACGTGATTTTATTTCTTTTCACCGTGTTGAAAATATCCACAACCTCTTCACCGTTCATGTGCTCCTGCTCATAACAGTATTGAATAACATAACGTTATTAAACGACATATGAATGACATTACATTATTTATTAAACATAATTGAATGACACAACGTTATGAATAATATTATTGATAAAAAAATATGGCATATAAATAAGCGGCATAAAGATATTAAAAATAACAATTGCATAAAAACTTTAATTTGTTGGCACAAATCATCTTTGCTAGCATGGTGTCACACCTTTTTCCTATATTAGAAACAATAATAAGATGTGCCCATTTCAATACATAAATCAATTATAACACATTACCATCATACGAGGTGTGACACGCCTGTTCAGCTCCGCCGGCTTCTTAAAGAGGCAAGTACTTTTTAGATCTCAGGGGTTTGTTGCATTCCTTTAACTCTGTGTAACTCTTTCTCAATTCTCAGCGGGACAAGGGGACACAATTAAACAAAGTATATTTTTAAGACAAAACAGTTTATTATATTATAAAAAAATAAAAAAAACTTGAACGAATGTCAAGAAAAAAAAGTTTAAAGTTGGTTACGAAGATTTGCGTTGTCGATTAGCAAGGGGGATTTCAATAACAATCAGAATTTAAGTTGAGCGATGGTTAAACGTTCGGACGGAGTCCAGCATTAAATACAAGGAATAATATTCACCGATAATTTGAAGATGGCGTCCTGAAGTTCTGCGATATGGAGGAAACGAGTCTGGCAGTCTTCCGTGCACACAGCGTTCTGGAGAGACGTCCTAACACCGTCGAGTCTGGTCCCAAAAAAGAGGCCTGCCCGTGAATTTCTCATCTTTTATAGCCAGATCGCGAGAAAGAGAAGATAGATGTTTTTTCCTTCTCACTTAAAAAAATACTAAAGCCGCCTGGTAAGCCGTAGACCCGAAACTATTTGAAGGACAATTGACATCGGTATTTCTATACAATTCAGCAAGAAAGGTTCGTAGTCTAGACGGTTTTTATTACTCATCTTGGGCCGTATGGATTTTTATGATACATTGTTTTTATGTTTTCAACAACAAGGACCTTGGTCCATTTAGCGACTTCCCAGAAGGGCCGTAGATCTTATTGCCCCAGCCGTTACCGCTGGCAGTGCAATATTCCATTTTTACAATCGAAAACAAAGTTGATTTTATTATAGACCCTTTTTCTTAAACAAACAATGACCATGGAATACCTTACAATTCGGGATATGGTTTTGCACCCCGAAGCGACCACCTAACAGATAGTTTTTTTTCATGGACCTAATCTTACCGACAGTATTAAAAAATATACTAAAATCTCAGTTACTAACCAAGACCACGTGTTACATAAAACATGATATGTCGGGAATTTAATATCGGGGATGTGAACTATGCAATTTATCAAATACAGTCCTCACAATAGATTGGCTATTAAAAAAATAACATTAACCTATTTAGATAAAAATATTCGTAATAAGGGACTTAAACACGTGCGTAATCAAGTGTAGCGAACATGTTGAGACACAGTGACCTAAAACAGTGTTTCATTAGGTCAAAGCCCTCGAAAGTCGTGAGGTGAGGGATGATGATTTTCAACGGAGGAATAAACAACCACTTGGTTGATATAATCGAACGCATAACCTTGTTCGGATGAAGTGATAGAGATGTTTCTTATCAATGAAGCGACCCTTAAGAAAGGAATATAATACTCGTAATTCAACCAACCACACTTAGATTGTAACATGTTATCCATAAGTAAACTTTGATTATAAAAATAATGATCTACTTACTACAATTCCTTTCAATAATAAGCTGAAATTTATTTGTTCATTCATTCGAAATCATTTTATTCGTTCCTTAATTTTTTTGCATTCATTCATTCATTTATGACCAGGAGCATATATTCAATGAAGAGGTTTTATGATTATATTGGCCTTAGTAACATCCAGAAAGGCGCCACTTAATTAAAAATAATACATAAAAAATCTCAAACATTGCCACAGATTTTATAAATTTAAGATTCGACCAATATAACAATTTCATTTTTTTAATTGATAATAACATCTCTATAACCTTTTTAGAATAAGTCAAACATTAAAAAATATATGTGAGAAAAATGAATTCTCTCGATCACATCGGGAATGGATTATTTAAAATTATTCGTTAAACAAAAGTGACAGCTCCAATATTTTCGTTAATGTTTCTCATTTTTCTCAAGTTTCTTAGACAAACAATATTTGATTTCATGAAAATCTCAACAATTTACAAACTCAGCGGTCAACTCAATGGTGTATTTGATAAAGCGGGAAAAATCCGTACATATTTTTGTGTCGCACATTGCATAAATTAATTTAAAGTGAAAAGTATTTTTATTAGCCCACATGTAAGATTTTGCATTGTATTTTTTTTTATTTTCTGGTGATGATATAATGGCTACAATTGCTCTTGAATATTTATTACTTGCTACTTAACAAAATGTTTTAAGCTTTGTATCGCTAAAATAAAATGCTAAAAATAGTGCTCTACAAATAGCTTGCTAATTAACTTTCAAATTAGAGAGATCACCATAAATGGCGAGGAGTTAGAAAATATATATTTTTTCATAGAATTCCTTTGAAAATAATTTGTCATATCTGATTCATAATGTGCACGATAAAATTTACTTAAAAATAAGTTTGACGAAAACATCACTGTATTAAATGTCAATAATGGTAATTTTTTTATTATGTTATGTCATTTATATGCCACTTAATAATAATGGTGTTATGTCATTCAATGATGTTATGTCATTCAATGATGTTATGAACAGGAGCACAAAAACGATGAAGAGGTTTCAATATTTTAATTCAGTTTGGAAAAGATCCAAAAACACGTGATGTGATTTAATTCATAAAAGCAGGACAGTAATAAGTATGAATGTAAACACTCAATGGCATTTTAAATATCTAATTAGATGGATAAATTGGATGAATTTCATATATTTAAACTATTTCTCTAAGTGTCTACAGATACTCGTGTACGATAAATATTTTACATTTTTTAAGTAGAAAAGTGACGCAGTTACATTATTTTTTTATAATTTACTTATTTCTCGGTGCGATGTAGTTGGATATTGTTTTTTTTTTTCAATATAAAAATCATTGATTTGATATAATGTTTACCATTCTGTACAAATCCGTTTTTGTACATAATTTTGATTATTTCTATTTTCATTCACACTTGTGTATACTCGTCTTAATTTGTCATTCATCTTTCACTACACAAGACCAAACCGTGTTTTATATTTCAATTCACTATTTCCGTTTATTTCTTACGTATAAAAATGTTATTACCAGCATAAACTTTTTTTTCCGGAAACTGCTGTAAATAAATATTTCTGAATTTTTTTGAAATTGTGTTCCGTGTTCCGACAAGGTCCCGAATGTTTCAAACCCTAACAAATATAAAATATGAACAAAATATTTTTCATTAAAAAATAATTTAAATGATCGGTCAAATTGAATGAAAACTGGCGAAATCTCTTTTTATATCCTGCACTTTTTTTTTAAATATATTTGACACCAAATATTTTTGACAACGGACCAATTTTTGACAACTAATAATTTTTTTTGTCAAATTTGACATTGAGAATCAGGAGCACATCAGCATTAAGGAGGTCTCATAACTCTTTAAGTAACTACCCTAGCAATATGACTTTTGTACAAATATCAACAATATTATAGTCACAGCAACGCGACTTATAACTTTTTTAAATACAATACATTCGAAATGGATTTGAACCATTGAATATATTAGGTGTTAAATAAAATAAAACCAAATTGTTAAGGATATACGTCATTCGAAAGAAATTTTTCTGCTCTACAAGAAATTGTTTTGATTATTTTATTTGATTATAAGCCTTTAAAATGGAATGTCAAGTAGACAAAAGTGTGCATTTTCGACACCTCCTTCTGTTCGCGTTCAATCGAGGGAATAAAGCTGCCAAAGCTACTCGCGATATTTGCGAAGTGTACCTATTCAGAACATTGTTGAATGACATAACATCATTAAATTACACGAATGCACCATGAAACGACACAAAAATGACGTAATATAATTACAATATAAAAAAAAAAAATTGTGCTGCTTTTTAATTTCGTAAATTTTTCTAAATGTTGATATTTCCTCACATATAACGAATCGGTTTTAACACATTTTTTTAAAGTTCCAACTCTTCACCATTTATTAAGCCAGGACACTTTAAACCTGACACCAATAAAACACCGATCACATTTTCTTCCGCAGTAATTAATGTATATAAAATGGAACTCACTAACATAGCTAGAGAGATCAATAAAAATAATTAGAAGCGAAACATTCTTGTCTGCTTCAGCAAATCTTCTGTTATGTCACTTCGTTTCATCTATGAAAATAAATTTGCCTAGTAAATTCTGGCTTTCAGAACGGCTTTGCATATGTGGGACTGGTATACTTTCTTCTTAGCATATGCATCGAGGTGCAAGATTGAGTTCATTATGAAAGACATCTCAATGTATGTGATGATGTAACTGATGAAGGTAAATCTCGTTTGGTACCGTGAGATGACTAGTGGACATGAAGGTCATAATAAAAGGAGAAAAAAATGAACGGTTACTTCTATTTACAAAATCATGAATTTCTAGATTAAAAAATATTCACTCGATGGTGGAAAAAAATGTCGCCTTCTTGAATATAAAAAAGAAAAATAAAACTTTCATATCAAATGATGTAATTAATAAATTAAAATTCGTATCACGATTTTCCTGAATTGTGCATCATTTATTAACATAGTTTGTAATTAACGAAAAATTATTGTGTTATTTAGACTTTTTCCGATCTTTTTGACAGTTTTGATTATGTATAGATTTTGAACATTTTAATAGACAACGGGGTACACGAACCGGTATCCAAAAAGTGGAAATGCAAGCAGGAATAAGGACGTTAGATTCTTTAAAGGCTTTTGTATTTTTTTAAAGAAAATTTCATAAGATAATTTTCTGTGTATATTTACGTGCATATAATCACCATGATCCTTGAGAGAATAGGCAGCCTATCCTGGCAGATAGAACATATCTCCAAACGTTTCTATAAATGCCCATATTTTCTGTAGGTATATTTTCAATATATACAAAATATTTTTCTATAAAATTTATATAATCGGTTAAATTGTTAACCGGTTAAATGTAATGTTTAAATGTTTTGTACATTAATTAATTTTAAACAAATATTTTGTTTAATTGAACATTGAAAACCAGGAGCACATCAACATCAAGGAGGTTTTAGAACTTTTAATAAACTGCCATAGCAACGCGATTTATAACAAATTTCAACAATATCATAGCCATAGTAACGCAATTAATATGAAAATAAAATATTAAAACATATGTAGCCATAAAACGATTGCGTACAGGGCATTTCATACAGAATCAATAACTGGTTTGGATATATTGGCACATGAAAATAAGTGTTTGTTTAATGATTGCATTTTGACATTAATTCTTTTAAACTTGATATGTTGCAGAAACCAAGGAGAGATGACTTCTTAATTTTGAGAACAGATGCTTTATGCTGATAAAGATAGTTGTCACCAAGTGACGAATGAGAGGTTGTTTTTTGGAACAAGATTGAATTGATGGAGATGGTTTGGTCATGTATTGCGGATGCAGCTTGGTAGCTTGTCAAGAGCTGCGCTGTTTTATAGTTGTATGTGGGTAGAGTTGCAGTCTCAGTCTAACAACGAGTGCCGAGCTGTGAATTGGATGGAATATATAAGGTTATATAAGGTAATGATGGAACATATAAGGTAATGATGATGACATTAGTGGGTGTATTTTATTTTATCTACATACGATTTCTCACTTATAGTCTGATGTTCAGGATTTTCATCCATTATATAGCCTCAAGCGTTAGATCTTCATATATAAACGTATCACATATATACAATCACATTTCCCTGCTGATGTAGGCAGAGGACATAGTGCCAGGTTTTTCTATCTCGACACACATATTTCCCCTCTTACATGTCCATACACCTTCTCATACAGCTCCTACGGTTTCTCTTCTTATTTTCCTTCTTGTTATATTACATTCACTTGAGCAAACTATATTTCCTTACACTTCCATCCATCACCCCTTGCAGTCGTACTGTATTTAATTTTTTTCAGTGTTTTTCAATTAATTCTATTTAAATTATCTCAACATGCATTTCTCCATCTTACTCAACATTTTATTAATCACATAATTGCATTATTTACACAACACATGATATATTTTACGAACATTTACATAATTTATTTAACATATAAGTGCACATCTGCACAAGACTTATTACCTTGTGCACGATTCACGATGATCGAGAAGTGGGCAAATCACTGGAATGTCTCAAACATCAATTTAACTCCATATTTCAGCCAAGTCCTGGTTTTCTAAATACAGAAGAACTCAGATACAAACAATTATAAGTCGAATACGTTTTGGATATTATTGTTCCCCCTGTCCATCTGGCCAGACTCCGTGTTAGGGATTGTTCTTTATGTGTATGTAGCCAGGAGGAGGGAGATCTAGGAAACATCTTCTTATTCTGTTCTCTAAATACTTTCCCTTTGACCTTTAAAAAACAAACAAAAATATTCCTCCCCGCAAAATTCTTTCCCTACCTGTTGAGCCTCAATGAAAGATTCATACTTTATTTGAAGTAAATAAGAATTTCATTATTTATTTTATTAACTGAAATATGATTAACTTGAAATAAAAAACCTGCATAATATATGCATATGGTCACCATTCAAACTGAAATCATTCGCTCGCTTTCTACACATTTAATTCTCATCTTATTGTAAATATTCATTTAGTTATAAACTTTGTAGTTTAATTGTAAAGTAGTTTCACTTCATAGTATGTCACTAGATAACAGTAGTCTCGGGCCGAGTTGTTTTAGCATACTCAAAATATAAACCACGGACGCGGCAACCGAGTGTGCCGATGTTACCCATGTGAATAGAATTAATGAAGTCTTATGAAGTGGACATCACTTGACACTATTTGGTTATAAAAAGACGGAGCCAACTGTTAAATGCTTCTCACCGTACTAGTCAAGGATTATCTTCTTGAGTAAGATGAGGTTGACTGGTGGATAAGTCTTCCCTAAATAGATAAACCTAGAGAGTTGTTCGATGGGCAAAAATATCCCAAAATGGTACTCGGAAGAAGGTAGAAATACAGATTTGGAGTTTAATCCTGAACACGTTACGGTCTTCTCATTACATCAAGAATACATTGGATCCTCTAATCCGTTATTCAAATACAGAAGAGAGACCTAAGATAACGAAGTCTACAATATTTTTCCTGTTTTATTTTTTTAAGATAAATTTCCTGATCAATAACCAATGATTGCGTATGTGACTAATTATAACATATAGTATATAAATTAAAATCTTATAAAATCCATAAAACTGGTTTTAGTTTTGTCGAATCACAAAAATATTGAGTATTTCTTTGGAAACAAACGCTGTATATCTAAAAGACACGATAAAAGTGATCAAAATCAACATACACGTATATAATGCAGCTGTCACTTTTGTATTATGAATTTTTTTTTGTTTTAATTTCTTAAAACTGGTTGTTCAAAATATCGTGATATAGAAAATCGGGACTTTTTCGGGATTAAGAATGCTTTTATGAATTTATGTATAGTATGTAAACATAAACATTAAGAATAAAATGTCTAAAAATTACTGAAAATACGAGTGAATATCAAATAATATGCGATGTGCATAAAATATTCTAATATATCTCATAAAATTATACATTTTGAAAATAATGTCATTCTAAAAAATGTCATAAAATACCGACATAATCCAAGAATATGTGCTCATCCAGCTTGGAGAGTTTGTAAACGAATATTGTTGATACTTCTCAAAGTGTTTACATGTCGTGCTGCGAAACATTGCAAAAACCTTCTTGTTTAACCCTTTCCTTACGGTGATAAAAATGAAACGCGTGTTCCGGTGTTGGGTAGTGAGTACGCGATAAAAAATTAGCGATTTTAAATCGGAAAAATAAGAACATTCATAGATAATCCCCTTGATGAATTATAATTGAAGTTAAAAATTATAATAATTGAGATTTATTTGCTGAAAACATTAAAAAACCATCTGGCACCGCTCACGGAACGGGCGTAGGTCTAGTCTCGTTGCCAGCTCAACAGCTACTGCAGCGCGGCAGGGTTGGGGGCTAACTCGGGCGTCGCTCACACTTGCAAGGTGGAGACAATTGCGCTCCTCACTATTCAGTGACGTATGCAAAAGTGAGATGCGAATATAGTGTCGCGCTTCCCGCATACTTTTCACCTATCGTCAAGATCCAAGATCGAGGCACTCACAGCGTTTAAATGCGAATTTGTTTCCGATATTCAGAAAATACTTACGATGTAGTCGATAAATTCTGATTATTATTAATATTATTTTTTAAATCAATGCGTTAATATATTATGGAGGAATACCTAGAATCTTAACCTTGTATTTATTATATTTATAGAGATATTGATGGTTATTTGAATCAACGTGTAGAAGATACCCAACACCGGGAAGGAAAGGTTAACAAATCTACCTCTTCCTTTCACTATCAGGATAGCTGAAACGGCTTCCAGATAAAATAAATTAAAAATTATTTTCGAGTTCTCATTTTGCCTTGGTGCGAGAAGGAATTCCAACTAGCGAGGCCGTTTACCGAAAACAAATAGCAAACAGAGAACTTGTATCAAAATAAAGCAGCGTATTTCAATTTGTGCGACTTCTATAAGAAACCGTAAAATATTCAAAGCATAACAAAAGATATTGGCGCATAACGCAATAACTTTAGATTTGCACATCATAATATGAAAACACTTTCTGTATTACCACTTATGTATGCACGAGTGTGAATTAAAATACAAAAAGACATATTGAAATTGGTTTTTATGATATCGAACATTGATTTTCCCATTGAAAAATCTCTATGTTTAATCAAGTGATATCACGTCAACACGAGAAAATGAGTACAATTGTAAAATAAATAATGCAGCTGTCACTTTTGTATTGAGAACATTTTTTCATATTTTAAAATGAATATTTGTGGCAACAGAGTGAAATGGTTTATATAATAAAAATATTTCGTACGTAGTTTTACATTTAAAACAGTATATACTCGTAGATATTTGGGAATGAGGGTATTTGAAGATTTAGCACGTCACGTTTTGTTTTCAATTAATTATTAAGTAAAGATTTTTTTACTTTCATATAAGTTACTTTGTTGATTTCACAATGTTAATTGCATCACGCGATTTTATTTCCTTTCACGGCCGTATTGAAAACATCGAAGCCTCTTCACCGTTCATGTGCTCCTGTTCATAACGGTATTGAATAACATTACATAACGTTAGTAAACGGAATTTAAATGACGTAACGTTATATAACGTTATATAAATAACATAAACTAATTTATGTACAAAATTTGTTTAAATGCGTAAATTTTTTTCTGTAGACATAAGAAGAATTATGCTGGAACTTTATATTACAACTCAGATTTAACGATTATTTTTCAAGAGAACTCTTAAACTAAGAATATTTTTTGCTCGTTGATAATGATTTATTTTAGCTATTGTAGAAAGGTGAAGTATGGATTGTTTCGTTTGTTAAGTAGTGAGCTATAAAATATTCAAAAGCGATTGTAGTGGTTACTTTATGCTAAGTTACAGAAACAATATCCTACTTGCATATTATATTTTGCACACGTGGATGGTTTTCTTTAAACGCTGAAGCGAATTCAAATTGAGTAAATAAATATGTTAAATGCATGTTTTAGCTAGCAAAAATGACCTTAACATCCTTTAAACGTGCTTTTGTGTTTTCGAACTTAAATTTGGTTACATGTATAAAAGACACAATAACCACCAAATAAAAAAAAACAAAAACCAATTACGTTATAACCGATTAATTTGATTTTAAGGTCGATGTTCTGAGCAGGATAAATAATAGCGCATTGAGATAGGCATGTGAAACGGATGAATGAAAAAGTAATAACAACACAGATAAATAGTGCAAATAGGAGTGGAAGCCGCGTGAGAGAAAGAACGAGAAAATGTAATTGGATCAAGCGAATGATATTTGAAAATAAGGACACATGGCGAGTCAGAGAACTCGCCCCTTTCCTTGGTGAAGAAAATTTTTGCACTACCGCTTCGTAATAGTAATATGTTGTTAATGCTCTACAAATAGCGCCAACAGCGGAGTACTATAATGACGAGAAGGTTTTAAGTAACTTTTGTTTTACAAATACATTTGAAACAATTGTTTGGTTTAATTGAAAAAATAGTTACTAAATAAGAAAACTGGCCTTTTTTTTTTCAAAACCTCATTTAATGAATTAATTTCGCTAAGTTTGAGAAATTTTAACGACAGAGTTGCAATATACTACATTTAATCGAATGAATAGATACTCGAATGAATTGCAATTCGTGGGATTATGGTCTTAATAATAAGTACAAAAATGACGAAGAGGTTTAAATAGTTAATTAATATGGCCATTATATTAAAGATGACGATGATACATAAAAATGAATCAACGCTTTTTCTTGAGGAATCAATCAACGAACATTTATGTTGTCACTATTTCGTTTCGATATTTGCTCTTATTTCTTAAGCATTTATGCACTGTGACTAGGGTTAAAATATCTAGGCTAAGCTTTAGAAGTTTTTAACCTAGTCTTAGGGTATAATCCCTTAGTGTTAATCCTTCAAGGGGAGAAACCCCTATTTATCTTCCTGGTGAAAAAAATAGGTTACTAAAAACCAACATATTTGCAGATGACCTGAAACGCTTCCAAGATTCGCCCAATCCATAGAAATAGCGTATGCGGAGCATCACATAAAACGTATTGACCCCACTATCAAAAGGTCTGAAGCAGCTTCGTAATATAATGAACCGGAAACTATCATAATTTCTCTGACTGCCATTCGATATCTTGCTTAACTCTTCCAACCATCCTTGAAAAACTGACTACGTTGGTTAATGACATTTTTTTTTATCAAAACATAAATATATTACCTTGTTTAATATAAGGTTTTGTTTTCATAAACAAAATCTTTTTCTTTTATCAAAACATATATAAATTTGCTTTGTTAAATAAAATTATTCAGTTTTACCAAATCATAAATAATACATACTACCCTGTCAAATGAAATCTTACTGAACTATTGACTCGATGGCTCCATATATTCTAAATTTAATATTAAAACATGACAGTTGACTTATTTTTGTCGATTTTACTCGTTTATAATAAATCAGTCGGGCATATACTGGTGTTTTCAATAAAAATAATATCGTCCGAGTGTATAGACGTGATGGTAATTATTTTGTTAATATTTTGTGTTAATGCACTTTGATATTTATTATGATTTCATTCGGATATTATTGGTTATAACTATTGTAATAACGCTGTTCATGAGGTTTCCCTAATGAGACTCCATGTGTGTATCGATCTACATATAGTATTTGTTTTTTTTTTGTGGACGGATGTCGATGGAGGCTCGTTGTTCCTGATGTATTGTAAAATGTATGAATATAACACCGATGCATGCATTCCTTTATGTATAAATATTCTTTTTTCTCTCGTCAGTAGTTCTGGTTTATTGTCCATTATAACACCTCCAGAGTTAAACTTCCCGATTTCTGAATTTCTGCGTGACTTTTTTTTTATGAATTAATCTTAAACATCGCATTTTTTAAATGGAGAATAATAATAAGAATGAAAAGAAACTGACGCCTTTTGAAGTATTTATTTAATTTTTTCGTTAAATGTTATCATTTGATAACACACTCGGGAAATTTAGAAAACTTTCGGAATTATTGCCGGAATTTTTTGAAAACTTCCGAAAGTGTTACGGAACACTAAACAGGACATGATAAATAGTGAGGAGGTTGAAAAATATCTATATTTTATAAAGAAAAAAACTAAAAGTTATCAGTGAAATTGATAAAATCCTCATTGACAGGTAAACTTGTGCTTTCACTTTCGTTTTGAAGTTTTAAATTTGAATATAAAAATACGTCAATTTAATATTGAAAATCAGATAAATCAGGAGGTATAATTTCTACACCACAGGTTTCATAGCAAACAAATAACAAAACACTTAATCAAATCACTAATTTTTCAATTTGAAAATAACTGCGTCTAAATAACGTCGCATAAATATATGAATAAAATTTTTTAAAAAATGCGTCACTCATTTTGTATTGAAAATAATTTAACATTTGTAGCAACACAGTAAAATACTTAAAAAAAGAAAGAAGATTTTCCATCCGTCTTATTTTACATTTGACAAATATATATAATATTATAGAATTAAGACACTTGAAGATTTAAAACTTATAGTTTAATTACCTTATTTGAGTTTTCACATTATACCTTAATATTTATTATTTTTCTGCGTTTGCAATTTTAATTGCAACGACAAATCACGTGCTTATGAATTCTTTCATGGCCGTATTGAAAATATCGAAACCTCTTCACCATTTATGTGCTCCTGTTCCTAACATCATTGAATAACATAACATCATTGAATAACATAACATCATTGAATAACAGAACATCATTGAATAACATAACATCATTGAATGACATACCACTATGAAACGGCATATAAAAGACAAAACATAATTTAAAAAAAACTAACTTGTTATTTATTTTATAGAGATTTTTCACATTTTAATAGACAACGGAGTACTCGAACAGGCATTCAAAAAGTGAAAATGTAAGCAGGAATAAGGACGTTAAATTTTTAAAAGCTTTTGTATTTTTTTAAGATAGCTTCATTAAATTATTTACATGCATATATGTTAATCACCATGCTCCTTGGAAGATAGAATATATCTCCAAACGTTTCTAACAATGCCCATAATTTTTGCCAACTTCATATATGTTACATACTATATACATTTTGTGATGATCTTCAACTATTCATTGAAACTGGTCCAGTTGATCTAGCCACGTTTTCCTTAGTGTAACTCTTCCACGCATACTTATATTTTCTATAGGTTTATTTCTACTTTTATAAAATTTATATGATCGGTTAAATTGTTAACCGGTTAAATGAATGTTTTTATTTTTTTTATACATTTTGTAATTTTTAACAAATTTTTTCGTTGAATTGAACATTGCAAACGAGGAGCACATCAACATCAAGGAGGTTTTAGAACTTTTAATAAACTGCCATAGCAACGCGATTTTTAACAAATCTCAACAATCTCACAGCCATAGTAACGCAATTAATATGAAAACAAAATATTAAAATATATATGTTACCTATATCCAGAAAACGATTGATTACAGGGCATTTAATTCAGAATCAATAATTGTTTTGAAGATAGTGGCACATGAAAATAAGTATTTGTTTAACGATTGCATTTTGACTTTTTTATTTTAAGGCTCTCAAACTTGACATGCTACAGAAACCAAAGATGACTTCTTAATTTTGAGAACAGACGCCTTATGCGGATGATTATGGCTGCCACCAAGTGACGAATGAGACGGTTGTTTTTTTTTGAACAAGTATCAGTCTAAAACCACTACAGTAAGAGTGATTGAATTGCAGTCTCAGCCTAACACCGAGTGCCGGGCTGTAAATTGGTCTGTATAGAAGCGTTTTATATGACCTCTTTGTTCTTGATGGAACATATAAGGTAATAATTATGACATTGATGCATGTTTTTTATTGTATCTACACATTTTTTCTTCTCTTATATGATTTTTCACTCATTGTCTGATGTTCAGGGCTTTCTTCCATGATATAGCCTCAAATGTAAGAGCTTTATATTATATAAATATATTACATATATACCATCTCATTTCCCTGTTGATGTAGGCAGAGGACACAGTGTCAGATTTTTCTATCTTGATACACATATTTTCCCTCTAACACACCCATACACCTTCTCATACAGCTCCTACAATTTCTCTTCTTACTTTCCTTCTTTCAAAATATAATTCAGTTGAGCAAACTATATTTTCTTAGATTTCCTTCCATCAGACTGTATATTATTCTTTCAGTCATTTTTAATTCACTCTATTCAAATTATCTCAACACACCTTTCTTCTTCTTACTCAATATTTGATTAATCACATAATTCCATTATTTACACAACACATGATTTACTCGTATTTTATATACATTTACATAATTTATTTAACATATAAGTGCACATCTGCACAAGACTTATTACCTTGTGCACGATTCATGATGATCGAGGAGTGGGCAAATCACTGGAATGTCTCGAACATCAATTTAACTCCATATTCCAGTCAAGCCCTGGTTTTCTAAATACAGAAGAACTCAGATACAAACAATTATAAGTCAAATAAGTTTTGGATATTGTTATTCCCCCTGTCCATCTGGCCAGACTCCATGTTAGGGATTGTTCTTTATGTGTATGTGGCCAGGAGGAGGGAGATCTCGGAAACATATTTTTACCCTGTTCTCTAAATACTTACCCTTTGACCTTTCAAAACCAAACAAAAAATTCCTTCCCTACCTGTTGAACCTCAATGAAACATTAATACTTTATATGAGGTAAATCAGAATTTCATTATTTATTTTATTAACTCAAATATGATTAACTTGTAACAAAAAATATGCGTAATATGTGCACACGGTCGCCATTTAAACTGAAATCATTTGCTCGCTTACTGCAAATGTAATTCTCATCTTATTGTAAATATTCATTTAGTTGTAAGCTTTGTAGTTTAATTAGAAAATAGTTTCACTCCAACGTATGTCACTAGATAACGGTAGTCCCGGGCCGAGTTGTTTTAGCATACTCAAAATATAAACCACGGACGGGTCATCCGAGTGCGCCGATGTCACCCATGTGAATAGAACTAACTAAGTCCTATGAAGTGGACATCACTTGAGAGTGGCGTATACTCCTTCATATATAGGAGTTCAAAGCCATTATTCAAGGAGAAAAAGTAATAATTTTTCTCGCGTTTTTAGACAAATTATATTTGATATTCTTCTTCTTCTTCTTTTAGGCCTGTTGGCCTGTTATGGTCCTGCATCATTGTTTCCCTCTTCTGACGTCGACTGCCAGCTGTCTTTCCATCTTTTGGGAGGTCGTCCTGGAGGTCTGCTTGCTTGGGGGATACTGCCCCTGGCCATTCTTACGGCTCTTGGTTCCGCCATTCTGGATACATGTTCACTCCACAACCTTCTTCTCTGACGTCCCCACCTGACAATATCTTCAACTTCGCACATCCTTCGGATTTCTGGGTTTCGTACTATATCACGAAGGGTTTTGCCAGCAATACTCCTGAGTACCTTCATTTCGCTGGTTCGAATGAGATTTTTGGTATTTGATTTAATTGGAAATTGAAACGTTCAGTAAAAAACTCAAGAATTGTGTATTTGATATAGCGGAAAGAATTTCATTATTGGTTTTGAGACATTTGGTGCTTATCGTTTTTTTAATATATTATATGAAAAAAATTATCAATGAAAAAAAAATTTTTATGAAAAAAATGAAAAACAGAAAGGAAATTAACGAATAATTTAAGGTGTGTTTCCTGATAACGAACACTTCAGAGCATTTTAGTCAGTTTATCCTGATTTAAATAATACGAAAATTGTTGAACGAAAAAGTGCGTACAGATCAGCTATTATTGCAGGCCAACAATTAAAACAGACTATTTTGCATCCATCAATCTCTCGTCAAATTTTAAATTTATTTTTGATGCAAATGTGTTTTTTTAACAACTATCAATTTATTTATTTTCCCCATCTGTTTAAATTGGAAATGAATAAGTTTGTAATAATAGTTTTATTTATTAAGCAATTTAATTCAACTATACTATTATACAAATTTTTGTACGAAAATAGAGTATTTAGGAACTTTTGCCGTAATTAAAAATAATTAAAAAATAAATTTCCAATAAGAACGCTCCAAATGTATACTAAACTTTAACATGCAGATTGTACTGTAATGCAATGTACTTTTGCTGTATACAGTATAACTTAGTGGGTTTATTGTGATGTGGCAATCACTTCCTACCAACCAGAAATATGTTAAAGAGACCTTAATTTGAAACCAGACTGCAATCCTTTTTCTTTAAATACCTAACAAAGGTTCCAGCTGGTTTTAAAACCGCAACCTCTAGTTTGGAGACAGGCGTCTAACAATCTAGGCAACGGAGGTCGGACTATCTACCATACAAATAAAACTAATCTGTTTGAAAAAAAAAACAAAAAAAGTTTATTTTAACTTATCCACTCAGTATGGTTAATATAAAAAACACACATCGAAAACACATTTTCTAGGGATCTTGGGAATTTCGAAGGAGAAAAATATAATGGGGTAAAAAAAATTAACGGCCAATATTCTTTCCTTTCACATATATGTGTATGCAATATTCACCTGATCCATGCTGCCATTTCGCTCTCATATACGGATTAGCTCTTATAAAAAAACCCTAGTTGAGAAACCTAAGGTAAAACAAACCAACATATTTCCGGACCAAACATTCTACAAATAGCGCTCTTTGAGTAGTTATCTAGAAATAATGCCTTCAAAATGACAACAGGACATTATAATATGGTAAGTAATGAGGAGGTACTAAATAATTTTTGTACCACTAATACATTTGAAACGATCGTTTAGATTCGATTAAAAAATGTTCTCAAAATAAAACGTTATTTTTTTTTCAATCCTCTCTTAGTGAATTAATTGCCAGTAAAACTGATAAATTTATTTTTATTAAACACTGTATTCCACTTTTTTGTAACATTATAACTCTACTGGTTTCAAGGTTTTGCGTCACAAAAAAGTGGAATAAACAGTGTTGAATAAAAATAAATTACAATGTCTTTAAACCTGCACAACGTTAATGCCTTAACTATAAACAGCATGATAAATTTAAATGACAATTGCTACTAACATTTCTTTAAAAGAAACAAACAGGTAATTAGAATAGCAATTCATATACTTATGGCATTATAATAACTGAAATGATAAAGATATTAAAATGTAAGTAATATTTAGTCGTTATATTGAAGATGATGTTTCATAAATAATGTAAGAAAACTATTTATTGGCGAATCAATAAGCCGATGTAATCATAGCAACCAATTGTTTTCACTATTACTGTTTGATATTTACTCTTACCTCCTAAGCATTTATGCACTCTGGGTAAGTCAAGGGGAAAGACTACTCGAGTAAAAACCCTTAGTGAAAAAATCCCTTAGCGTAATCGCTAAGGGATTTTTCATATTTATATTTTTTTATTTTTTAATAAAAATAAATAAATAAATAACCTTGGGTTTCTTTTATAAGAGTGAATATTCTTATAAAAGAAACCCAAGGTGAGAAATCTAAGCTTCCAAAAAAACAACATATTTCCGGATGTCTATCCCCAGAGATTAACTGAACAGTAAGATTGACTGATGGACATGAAGATCGAAGAAATTTTTAAAACCTCAACATATATAAAATGCCCGTTTTTTTTCTAAACAAACCGTTTTACAGCTTAACATTTTTATCAATACTATAAAACGTTCATTTATAGACTCTCAACACTCAAGTTTATCAGGAGTGCATAAATAATGAAGAGGTTCGAGCAATTTTTGTACAGCAAAAGTAAAGAATATAACGAGTAGTTTTGATAAGGAGAAGTATCTATGAGTCAACCTAAGCCCTACCAAATAAAATTAATCTCCATGAGTATGTTGAGAAGCTTTTCACAGTGGGGTCTGTCTTTTGCGCTTCATTTAGCAACCGCTTATTTTCCGAGTTACATATAATTCACTTTTGGTTTACAGAAATTGCTCAAACCTCTTCAGTTATTATGCACTCTTGGTATACTTCTTTCTTAATTCTAGCATCTTGCCTAGCTTCTTTCTTTATCTAGCAAAAAAAGTCTAGCTTTTTTGTTTTCTGAAGCTACCAATTATCATTCTTCTTATGGTTATGTATGACGTTTTCCACATATTTTTTTTTCATTTTTTCAATTCAGTCCATTAAAGCTCTTAAAACGGTGGCATGGCAATTAGAATGTTACCTGTAATAATTGATGTGCGTTTAATCCTAAATAAGATAAAATACTGTTTGCTCTTGTTAGTTAATTTGTGTTAACAAAGTTAATTTGTATAGAGTATATATTTTTTTAAGACATTTCTTAGTTTCTTTAGCAAGCATACAGGCTAAAACCTAGTATACTGGGGACACGACCATTGAAAGGCTAAAAAACTAATCTATATAATTTGTGTGTCTATGTAAAACTCCTGTTGGCTTTTCATAAATTACGTATTTTAAAAAATCTTGTCATGTATGAAGAATAAAAATATTTACATTCGACTTGTAGTAAAAATGAGACTTTTTATCGTTAAATAAAAAATGGTTTATGGAGGTTTCTTTAATAATTTAAAAATCCTCAAATTCTGTAAAAATCCAAATCCAGATTTTAAGTCGTAGTTTTCAGCGATACTTCCATATAAAAAAATTGCTCCTCCAGCTTAAATGGAAAACGGGTTAAAGTAATTTTAGAAAAAAATAATCCTTTGAAATAATCGATTATATCTGATTCGTTATACTCGTATACGTGTATGTTCAAATCTGTTTTGAAACAGTATTCGAGTGTATTTCGTTTGACAGCTTTGGTGACATTTGAGAATAGTTTATCTTTTAATTTGTAATCAAGAAATAATATTTTTAATATTGGTGTGGGAGGATCCATACATAAACATTTCCATTTGAATAATGTACAAAATATACAAAGAATTTTTTTTATGAATGACATTTTTTCACCATTCACATTTACCAATTTATGATTTTTACCATTCGTTATTACCATTTTTGGTTATTTATATTTACCATTACTAGGAGCATAAACATAACGAAAAAGTGACAACATTTCCAAGATCCGTTGTATTGGCTAAGGATTATTTTGAATAATAAATATCCTGACAGAAAAAAAATAGGGTTAAATAATTGCCTTTAAAACTATAAACAGGCTCGCATTGAAAATAATTTAGCCTTAAAAATCACTCAATAGCTAAATTTCTTTAAATTTAAAAATAATTTCCCTACAAAATGACAAATGCATTAATTTTGTCGATTTTGTGTGACTTGGACAAAAAAGTTTTTTTTTTTCAGTAAAAAAAACTCAATGTTAATGTAATTTAGTACCTGTAAGGAAAACTATTTTGTACATATTACTATATAGGTTCAAATGGATATCTGTTATTGATCACACTCGACCTAAATATATTGACTACACGGAAACCTTTTTGAATATAAGTCGTGCCTATTACCAGTTTTTTAGTGCCAAAACTGCATGATTTTTTTCTTTTGCAAACCACCTAATTTAACTGTTGCGCAGAAAACGATTTAAGTACTATCGACAATATCCTCCTTACCAATTACGTGTATGTAGGCTACAGAGCAGCACATTTTGGATTATGTAGCTTAAGGGTGTCATTTTTTTGATTCACACGAGAATTCAATTTTTTGAGGTATCTTGGAATATTTTCTACACATCGAAACTTATTTAATAATTTTCTGTAATTTTTGGACAGTTCATTCAATCTTTAACATCATTAAAAGTATCATTTCTTTACAATGGTTCTATAGTTTTTGCAGAAGAAAGCAAGATTCAAGAGTATTACGTTGTTTTTAATGATCGATTTTTATACCTCTTTCGCGTTATGGTATCCTTTAACACGAAGGGCGTTTAGGATTCTAATGGAGTCTTGGGCGGTATATACGGAATATTATCATGACGATGATTCAGCAGACGAATATTGAGATAAAAAGATAATAGTGAAATTCTTATGAGCTGTCCCGCACTATAAATAGAGCACTATAAATATTATTACCTTCGCTACATGTCCTGAGGAACTGCAGAGCCAAATACTGGAATTAGCGGAGGCAAGCAAATTAGCAGGTTTAAAAATGAATATTGATAAAACAAAATATATGTTAAACCGCTTTGCTGATGCCACAACTATCCAGGTGGACGGTACACAGCTAGAACAAGTCCAACAATATATCTACTTAGGACAAAGTATTACATTTGAAGACTGTACTTTAAATGAAATAAATAGAAGATCAAAACTAGCTTGGAGTTCCTTTGGACGACTAAACTACATCTTCAAGAGCAATCTCCCAATCTGCCTCAAACGGAAGGTATTTAACCAATGCATCTTGCCAGTACTAACATATGGATGCGAGACTTGGACTTTATCGGTACGAATGTTACAAAAGCTCCAAACAACACAACGCAGCATGGAAAGGTGCATGCTAGGTTTACCAGAAGAGACCGAAAACGTAATGAGTGGATACGAACCCAAACAAAGGTTGAAGATGTTATAGAGGCTGCAAAAAGACTCAAGTGGAAGTGGGCTGGACATATCGCCCGAGCAACAGACCATCGTTGGACGTATGAAGTAATCCAGTGGTACCCAATAGGTATAAAAAGGCCTGTAAGAAGACCTAAGGCGCGCTGGGTGGACGAAATACGTAAGCATGCAGGTATTATGTGGCAGCAATGTGTAAAGGACAGGATTTTGTGGAGACAACTTGGAGAGGCCTACATCCTGCAGTGGATAGATACAGGCTGATGGTGATGGTGGTGTGAAATAGCTCCCTGTAATTAGCAATATAAATAGACTTTAAACAGCGCATTATAAATACGTACTATATAAAGCGCACTATAAATACGTACTATATATAGCGCACTATTTATAGCGCACTATATATAGCGCACTATATATAGCGCACTATATATAGCTCACTTCATAAAAGGGCATCATAAGTGATGAGGAGGTATTTAATTTTTTCCGATTAAAGAATATGGTAAACTATATGGAAATATTCTAAAGATTCAATTTTTCGCAAAATAAAATAGTTCTAATCCGTATTTTATTGTTTGCCTGCAAACTTGACAACATTGAATGACAGCTGTCTAATAAAATATATATTATCAGTGTAATTCATATAATCATTTGGTTCGGTTTAAAAAAACTTTTTTTTTGAGCAAAGTTGACAAATGTCAACGGCGGTTTAGCCAATAAAAAATCTATAATGGAATAAATGGGTAATCAATTGCAATTTATATATTTCTGGCCTAAATAATATGCAAACAAAATATGAATAGGTTAAAATGGCTGGGAAATATGGCCGTTATATTGAAGATATCGATGCTAAATAAAGGATGGATAGAGAATATTTCTTAAAATCAATTAAAATATAACGATATTACCCTTAAAAACATAAAAATATTAAAACACGAAAATAATTGACTTTGGTTAGAAAAAAGACGCAGCCAACTGTTAAAGGCTTCTCAACGTACAAGTGGAGGATTATCTTTTTGAGTAAGATGAGGTCGACTGGTGGATAAGTCTTCACTAGATATATAAACCAAGACAGTGGTTCCATGAGCTAAATTATCCCAAATTGCTACAGATGGTGCTAATGATAACGATGAATAGACTGAATCAGGTTATACTCGGAAGAAGGTAGAAATACAGATTTGCAGTTTAATCCTGAACACGTTACGGTCTTCTTATCCTCTAATCCGTTATTAAAGTACTGAAGAGAGAGCTAAGGTAACGAAGTTTACAATGTTTTGCTTGTTCTATTTTTTTGAGATAAGTTTCCTGGTCAACCAATGATTGCTTATTTGATTAATTATAACATATGTCAATTTAAATCTTATAAAAACCATAACACTGGTTTCCGTTATGTCGAATAACAAAACATTGAGTATTCCGTAGGAAACAAACGCTGTATATCTAAAAGACACGATAAAAGTGATCAAAATCAACATACACGTATATAATGCACCTGTCACTTTTGTGTTTTGATTTTTTTTTGTTTTGATTTATATGACAATTTATAAAGTTCTTTTTCATAAAAATATATTTTTGAAACTTGGCTTGATATTAAAAAGATATACTATACATGTTAACTCGAAATAAGGTTGTACTACTAGTTGAATCGACAAAATTGTACAGCATTATTTTTCAAATATCTGTGATGTTAGTTACTGTTATTTACTATTCTAATATTCCAAGTCTTTCGTTAACAAACATTTTGATAATATGACCTCTTCATTGTTTATGAGCTCCTGGTCATGAAAAAATGAAAAATAATTTATGAAAAATATTAAATGAAAAATATAATATAATAAATGAAAAATAACTAATGAAATAATCATTAATGAAACAATGAAGACCGAAATCAACACAAGAATGATATAAGTATCGGTTTCTCGATGACGTGTACTTCGGTGTTTCTGTTGGTTATTTCTGATCTAAAAAAAAGTCAGACTTTGGAACAAAAGAATATTATGTGTATTTATTACTGCTAAACGTTATATCTTTGTCGCGTCTATAAATATTTCATGTATTTATTAGTTCATAACAAATGAATTGCATTAATTAAATAATAAATTCATTTATTAATGATCAGGAGTATACAATCAATGTAGAGATAATATAATCGAATTGGCGGCAGTCGTAAGATCCAGAGGGGCGTTACTACATACGAATAAATATGGCAACCAATCATAGTGGTTGGTAAAACAAAGTATCCCAAAATATTTTACTTTAAATCATATTGTCTCCAGTCTCTTACACACTTTATAACATTTTAATATATGTTTCAAAAAAATAATTCACTTGATAGCCTCAGAAATGATTTAATAAAAACTGTTCCTAGCTCGAAAATGACCGTTTCAATGTTTTTGGTTGACGTTTCTCGTTTAATTTTTACACATTTATTCCTCATATTCTTGTAAATATTTGATAAGTTGTAAGCTTTCTAGTTAAGTTGAAAAATTATAAAATTCAAAGTTTCACTCCATAGTAGCTCGAAAGGTAAAAGTAGTCCCGGGTCAAGTTGATTTGTATACTCAAAATATCAACTACGGACGCAGCAACCAAGTCCACCGATATCGTTTATGTGAATAGAACTAGCGAAATCCTATGGAGTGGACATCACTTAAGTCTTGACACTGGCGTATACTCCTTAATATACAGGAGTTCATCGCCATTATTCAAGAATAAGAAAATAAGATGTTTCTAGTGTTTTTAAATTATTTCGACCGTTAAAATTTAATTTCATTGAAAACCTCAACAATTAACAAACTCGTTGAATTTTTCTTTGTGAATTTGACACGTTTAAGTTTCATATTTTTTCTTATGAACCTCATTATGCAGGTCCATGTTTATTTGTTCCCCACAAGCTTTAAATTATATAATTGAACATGCAGTGAAAAATCCAATTTTTTTGCTTGAGTTATTTCTTCTTCCATACCGCTTAGGCTATACGAGGCTATGCGAAATATACGAGTATGTTGTAATAATGTGATATGATATTTTAAAATTTGGCCCTAAAAACTAAAAACCAAAATATGTTAATTGCAATGTTACATCTTAGTCGTTTATGTGCTCCTGATCATAAATCCATAAAGGTTGCCTATATTTAGCCATAAATAGCCTATTATTCGATTATGGGCAATTTAAAGCAGAACAATATATTTGTAAAATTACATTAAAATAAATGAACATAATTTTTTTTGAAGAAAAACTATTAATGAATTTTTTATTTGGCATTTTTGATTCGTTGGTACACAAATAAGCTATTTGATGCCTTGGAGAGACATTTTCTTTTCTCTTCCGGGCAAAGAATATTAATATATTTTTTATTTAAATAAAAAGTCTCAGTTGACATTTAATATCTTCGACCCCAGCGATACTTCCATTTCAAAACTAAATCTTCCAGCTTACAAAAAGAGGGGTATAAGAAATTATTTCAAAAGAAAATATTTATTGGTAAGATTCGATTAGATCGGATTCGTTATGTTTTTATGTTAATTGTGACCATTATAATTAATGAATAAAAACCATTTTTAATTGTTTATAATCACCATAACCAGGAGTACATCAGTAATGAAAAGGTTACCATATTTTCAAGATACACCATATTTGTAAGGAGGATTTTTTTTAAATAATATGAAGTCAAGTGATTATACCTTAATAAAAAAAAATGGGGAACAAATTAATTGAAATGAAACAGCATTGTGTGGAAATATAATATACTGCCTTCGTCTGATATGGAAGACTCATCAACCATGCAACCTCAATCTACCAAAGTAGATACATTAGAACTTTGGAAAGTATTTCATTGTATTCGGACGTTTACACATCGCTGCATTTTACATCTTAGGGTTACATACGCATAGCATATTGAAAGTAGACCTTATTACACTGGGTTATATTAACACTGCACCCGGTCTACATTGTTGTTTATTTTTTTAACTTTTAGCTTACTACACTATCTCTTTTGGCAGTCTTGCCATCCTTACACTAAGGATTTTTTAAGAATGAGTGTATGGTAGGTTAGCATGTTCATCTATGATAAACTCTCTTATATGTTGAGCCTCAATTAAACTTCCATACGTAATTCCATCATTAATTTTATTTGCCAAAATAAGATCAACTTGTATAAAAATTTATGCACAGTACACGCATTTAAACAAAAATCATCCGTTCGCTTACTGCACATTTAATTTGCATCTTCTTGTAAATATTAATTTAGTTGTAAACTTTGTAGTTTAGTTTCCCTCCATAGTATCTCACTGGTTAACAGTAGTCTCGGGTCGAGTTGCTTTAGTATATTCAAAATATCAACTATAGACGCGGCAACCAAGTGATAAAATATATGACCAAGTCATGTCAAAATAAGTATTCACTAATATATTAAAAATCTTTCCGTTATGTTGAATCACAAAAATATTGAGTTTTTTATTAAAAAACTAAAGCTGCATGTCTTAAAAAAACATGATAGAAATGTAAAAACCAATATAAATAACGCAGCTGTCACTTTTGTATTTCGAATAGTTTTGATAAATTCATTTTTGTGGCTTCCGAGCAAATAATTTTTCATACATTTACTCTTATTTGTGATACTTGGCTGAATATTAAAAGTCAACATGCATAAATTCGAAATCAGGTCTGCACTAATTAAATCGATACATGGCTTAGTATTTTTTCTAAAAATTCAACTGTGATATAAGATGTTTATAATTATTACTGAAATCAAGTGGCGCCTTCCTGGGTTTCTCGTCAACGGATCTTTTGATAAGGTTACCGCCTCATTGCTTATGTGCTCCTGTTCATGAAAAGTATTTGAGTTCAAAACATTTAATGAAAAAATGAACATATAAATGAAATTTATGAATAATGAAAACATGCACTACAAAGCCGTTTTTGTTTTTTCTGATTTAAATAAAATAAAAAACTGTGATAATACGGTGACTTTTTTTTAGCAATTTTCGCGAATTTCATATTTTTTGACAGATCTTGAAAGCGTCTCAGGACATTCGCAAATATATGTCAGTTTTTGTTCGTGGTTTTTTTTACTTAGGAGATCACCTTCTAGGAATTTTTAACCTAAGAGATTTTTTAGAAAGGATTTTTACCCTAGTCTTACCCAGAGTGCATACATTTTTAGGATGTTAGTACAAATATCGAACAACCATTGTAAAAAAATGGTTTCTATGGTTATCTGCATAACAGTAATATTGAGTTATTCGTCATTTATGTATGCACTTATTATTTAGGCCATAATTATACGAATTGCTATAAATTGCCTCAATTACAGATATTTTATTGATACTCTAGTAAAAAATTATCCAGTTCATTGACAAAAAATTCGTTAAATTAGATTTTTTTATTTAAAAATTAGCATAATTTTTTAATCGGTATTAAACCACTATATCAAATGTATTCGTAGAGTAAAAATGAATTAATACCTCCTCAATAATTATGATGTCCTTTAACGATGTTTTGTTGTACGCTATTTCCAGGGCGCTATTTGGAAAGCGCTATTTAGAAAGCGTTATTTGTAGAGCGTTAGCAACATATTCTTGTAGCAGGGAATTGAACGAGTCATTCGTTGTTCAGGCAGCCTCAATCCTGGACAGGCCATAACAATCTCTCTTGTTGAAGCTGTTCCTCTCATCATTGTTTTTTTCTATCGTGATTCTTATCATCTGACACTGTCACCTTTGAGGGTTTCAGATTGAAAAAACCCATTATTTTGATTTACAACCACCCATGATGCCATTTAAAGCCTTTGTGTAATAGTACGTCATTACTGTAAAGAGATATGAAAATTGATTGTTCAAAATATCGTGATACAGAAAATCGGGACTTTTTCGGGATTAAGAATGCTTTTATGAATTTATGTATCGTATGTTAACATAAACATTTAGAATAAAATGTCTAAAATATACAGATTATACGAGTGAGTACCAAATAATATGCGATGTTCATAATTTTGAAAATAATGACGTCCTAAAAAATACCCTAAATTACCGACATAATCCAAGAATATGTGCTCATCCAGCTTGGATAGTTTGTAAACAAACGTTGTTGATACTTGTCAAAGTATTTACATGTCGTGCTGCGGAACATCGTAAAAACCTTCTTGTTTAACAAACCCACCTCTTCCTTTCACAAGGAGAGCTGAAACGGCTTCCAGATAAAATTAATTGAAAAATATTTTTGAGTTCTCATTCTGCCTTGGTGCGAGAAGGAATTCCAACTAGCGAGGCCGTTTATCGAAAACAAATAGCAAACAGAGAACTATTATAGTATCAAAATAAAGCAGCGTATTTCAATTTGTGAAATTTCTATAAGAAGCCGTAAAATATTCAAAGCATAAGAAAAGATATTGGCGCATACAGAACCAAAAATTCTATATTTTCGTTCAGGTCTTTTCAGACTACCTTTAAAAAAATTAATGAACCCCCATTATTACCTATTAAAAAAATAATATCCATAGCCCCTGACTTTAAAATACATTTATAATTAACAAAGGCAATAATTTAACAAAACCAAAGTGAACGCTGCATCATTTTGGCGATGAAAAATACTAAACCATGATTAAATAGTCATCTTTTTTCTGGTTAAAGAGGATGAATGAACTTACATGAACTTACGAACTTACAGTTTAGACAAGATCTTGGTAGAGTTGATTTTTTAAAGTTAATTCAATTTACCAAAAACAATAAGTCTTCCAAGATTTTTGAAGTCACAATACCAGGAGTGAATAAATATGAAAGAGGTTATAGTAAATGTTGTACCACTAAAGATAATTATTTAACTTTCACTTGCATGTGTGCACGGTTGTTAATTGGATAATAACAATTTAGGGTTCTTTTATCTTTGCGTTTTACATCATCATCATCTATAGCAGTGCTCCGCAACCGGTGTGCCGTGGCACACTGGTGTGCCGTGAGCCGGATACAGGTGTGCCGCGGTCAAATTCAATATATTTGACATTTTACAATTTTTCATTATGTACGAGGCATATCCAGAAACTAAGTGTACTGAATTTTTGTAGGTTACAATTTTTTTTATTTAAACAAAAAAATTACGTGGTTACCGTAGTACATATGTAAGCTATTTTTCGACATAGTCGCCATTCCTCTCAATGCAGGTGGTGAAGCGGGGTATCAACTTTTTGATGCCTTCCTCGATGTAGTTTCCCGCCAACCCCTCCGTCCACTTCTCCACCTCCTCTTTAACCTCCTCGTCGGTTGAAAACCTTTTTTTACCCATGTGCAGCTTCAGGGAGGTAAAGAGATAGTAATCTAAAGGTGCTAGATCAGGGGAATGCGCGGGATGGTTCAGGACATCCCATTTAAACGAGGTGAGCAGTTCCTTCGTGGCGTTGGCCGTGTGTGGTCTTGCATTGTCGTGCAGCAGGCAGACTCCCTTTGTCAGCATGCCTCCCCTCTTGTTCTGAATCGCCCTCCGCAATTTTTTTAAGGGTCTCACAGTATCTTGCAGAGTTGATGGTCTCCCCTTGAGGCATATAGTCAATTAAAATTATGCCTTGACAGTCCCAAAACACGGATGCCATGATTTTCTTGGCTGCAATTGTGGTTTTGACCTTTTTGGCGGAGGGTGAAGAAGTGTGACGTGACCGATTTTAAGCTCGCGACACCACTTGTACACACTCGTACGATTCATAGCTTTATCACCATATGCAGTTTTCACCTCATTATAAACCTCAACCGGAGGTTTTCCCTTTTGTATTAATTAAAAATGATAAGCGGTCATGCTTAAAAAAAGGTCTTAACCAAGAACTTCGGGTTGCGCTGTCAAAAATCGAGCCGAATATAAAACTTTTGTGTTCATTGAAACAAGCGCAGCTATCACATTAATTAATTATTATTTTATAATAATTATTAAGATTGCGTAAAAATAAATATGTTATAGTTTTATGTATGTATACTTTTCAAATAAAAAACAAAAAATTATTGTAAAATTTGTGTATCAATTTAATACCTATTTTAGCTTTTGGTGTGCCGCGGAATTCTAGGAAGAATTTTGGTGTGTCGTAGGTGAGAAAAGGTTGCGGAGCACTGATCTATAGCATCACGGTCCGTTGAGAATGCAGTGCGTAAGATAGTTCATTGAATAAATAATGGTTAAGTAAAGAAAAGTCAAAAATTTTAGTTGACGCATTTCTACTTCCAAAGCTACTACGCTGTCCTGTTACCATTTTGAAGAAGAATGCAGCCGATTCAACTGAAACAATAATTTTCTATGATCCATAAACCGAAAAATTGCAAAAAGAAAATAATTTAAGTTTAGTGCGACATAATATGAAAACACTCTGTGTATTCCCACTAATGTAGTCATATGCCCGACTGTGAATTAAAATACAAAAAAAAATATTCAAAATGGTTTTTATTATATCAAACATTTATTTTCCTATTGAAAAATCTATGTTAAATCAAGTAATATCACATAAACACAAGGAAATGAGTACAATTGTAAAATAAATAATGTAGCTGTCACTTTTGTATTGAGAACATTTTTTTATATTTTAATATGAATATTTTTGGCAACAGAGTGAAATGGTTTAAATAATAAAAATATTTTGTACGTAATTTTACATTTAAAACAGTATATAGATATTAACGAATGAGGGCATTTGAAGAATTAACACGTCTCGTTTTGTTTTCAATTTATTATTGAGTAAAATTTTTTTTACTTTGATATAAGTTACTTTTTTGATTTTACTATGTAAATTGCATCACGTGATTTTATTTCCTTTCACGGCCGTATTGAAAATATCGAAACCTCTTCACCGTTCATGTGCTCCTGTTCATAACGGCATTGAATAACATTACATAACGTAATTAAACGGCAATTAAATGACGTAACGTTATATAACGTTATATAAACAACATAAACTAATTTATGTACAAAACTTGTTTAAATGCGTAAATTTTTTTCTGTAGACATAAGGAGAATTATGTTGGAGCTTTATATTACAACTCAGATTTAACGATTATTTTTCAAGAGAACTCTTAAACTAAGAATATTTTTTGCTCGTTGATAATGATTTATTTTAGCTAGAAAGGTGAAGTATGGATTGTTTCGTTTGTAAAGTAGTGAGTTATAAAATATTCAAAAGCGATTGTATTGGTTACTTTATGTTAAGTAACAGAAACGATATCCTACATGCATATTATATTTTGCACACGTGGATGGTTTTCTTTAAACGCTGACGCGAATTCAAATTGAGTTAATAAATTTGTAAAATGCATGTTTTAGCTAACAAAAATGACCTTAACATCCACTAAACGTGCTTTTGTGTTTTCGAACCTAAATTTGGTTACATGTATAAGAGACACAATAACCACCAAATTAAAAAAAACAAAAACCAATTACGTTATAACCGATCAATTTGATTTTAAGGCCGATGTTCTGAGTAGGAAAAATAATGGCGCATTGAGATAGGCATGTGAAACGGATGAATAAAAAAGTAATAACAACACAGATAAATAGTGCAAATAGGAGTGGAAGCCGCGTGAGAGGAAGAACGAGAAAATGTAGTTGGATCAAGCGAATGATATTTGAAAATAAGGACACATGGCGAGTCAGAGAACTCGACCCTTTCCTTGATGCAGAATTTTTGCTGTTCGATATTTGCTCTTATTTCCTAAGCATTTATGCACTGTGACTAGGGTTAAAATTTCTACGGCTTAGCCTTAGAAGTTTTTAACCTAGTCTTAGGGTAAAATCCCTTAGTGTTATTCCTACAAAGGGAGAAACCCCTATATATCTTCCAGGTGAAAAAAATAGGTTACTAAAAACCAACATATTTGCAGGTGACCTGAAACGCTTCCAAGGTTCGCCCAATCCGTAGAAATAGCGTATGCGGAGCATCACATAAAACGTACTGACCCCACCATCAAAAGGTCTGATGCAGCTTCGTAAGATAATGAACCGGAAACTATCATAATTTCGAGATCTCCTCCTAGTGAGGTCTTAGTGGTTTCTAAGAAATAACTGAAAATGTATTTGAATCAAAATATCCGACAATCGCATAAATTCAAAACTATCGTAATATTTCTAAAGCTGTTTATTTTCTATAAAAGCTGTAAACATAAGTATGTTTATTTTCATAACGCCACTTCCTTGTCAGGGTAGGCAGATAAGATAGAGCGCCATACCCTATCTGGAAACACGCTCTTAGCCTCTTCTACGTCCATACATATTCTTATACAACTTCTACGATTTCTCTGACTTTCTCTGACTGCCATTCGATATCTTGCTTAACTCTTCCACCATCTATGAAAAACTGACTACATTGGTTAATGACATTCTTTTTTTTTTTACCAAACCATAAATATATTACCTTGTTAACCTTTTTACGGCGATGGCTCGAGTATCTTTCGTGTGTCCCACAGGCGGCGGTGTTTTACCTCAATAAATTTATATTGTATCTACATAAAAATATGACTCACCATTATCCCGAATCTGATTACTGTGGAACTGTGCGCCGATGCATTTTTTAGCTAACACTATACACACGTAATATTATCCAAATCAAAGCTATAAATAAAGTGCGACAATATAAGAAGCAATAATCGAAGAAAACAATAATCCATAAACAATGAAAAAGGCAATTAATTCAATACGCAATACGCGTACTTACAAAAAAAATATCGACGCAAAATACGTCATATTGATCGGGAGCAATCGTCATTAGAAACATGACCTTCAACACACCCGAACGTGTGGCGCTAATATTTAAAATGCTTTAAATTTCGACGGCCTCGAATCGGTCTGTTTAAATCCTTCTTATGGATCAAGTACTTGAAGTTTTGATGATTTAAAAATAGATGTCACTAGAGGACACGTTTTGTCTTATATTCAGGTTCAAAATTTTAAAGAAGATTTAATTTTGACTGAGATATCGACACGCAAAGTTGGTGGCCACTTAAATGGCCGATCGCCAGGACGGCACGTATTATGTATGGGCCAGTTAAGTGGTCCCCCGCCGTGAAAGAGTTAAATATAAGATTTTCTTTTTATAAAGAAAATCTTTTTCTTTTATCAAAACATATATAAATTGCCTTGTTAAATAAAATTATTCTTTTTTACCAAATCATAAATAATACATACTACCCTGTCAAATGAAATCTTACTGAACTTTTGACTCGATGGCTTCATATATTCTAAATTTAATATTAAAACATGACAGTTGACTTGTTTTTGTCGATTTTACTCGTTTATAATAAATCAGTCGGGCATATACTGGTGTTTTCAATAAAAATAATATCGTTCGAGTGTATAGACGTGATGGTTATTATTTTGTTAATATTTTGTGTTAATTCACTTTGATATTTATTATGATTTCATTCGGATATTATTGGTTATAACTATTGTAATAACGCTGTTCATGAGGTTTCCCTAATTAGACTCCATGTGTTTATCGATCTACATATAGTATTTGTTTTTTTTTTGTGGACGGATGTGGATGGAGGCTCGTTGTTCCTGATGTATTGTAAAATGTATGAAGATGACACCGATGCATGCATTCCTTTATCTATGAATATTCTTTTTTTTCTCGTCAGAAGTTCAGGTTTATTGTCCATTATAACACCTCCAGAGTTAAGCTTCCCGATTTCTGAATTTCTGCGTGACTTTTTTTTTATGAATTAATCTTAAACATCGCATTTTTTAAATGGAGAATAATAATAAGAATAAAAAGAAACTGACGCCATTTGAAGTATTTATTTAATATTTTCGTTATTTTTTATCATTTGATAACACACTCGGGAAATTTAGAAATGTTTCGGAATTATTGCCGGAATTTTTTGAAAACTTCCGGAAGTGTTACGGAACACTAAACAGGGCATGATAAATAGTGAGGAGGTTGAAAAATATCTATATTTTATAAAGAAAAACACTAAAAGTTATCAGTGAAAGTGATAAAATCGTCATTTGTAAATGAGGTAAACTTGTGCTTTCACTTTCGTTTTGAAGTTTTAAATTTGAATATAAAAATACGTCAATTTAATATTGAAAATCAGATAAATCAGGAGGTATAATTTCTACACCACAGGTTTCATAGCAACCAAATAACAAAACACTTAATCAGTGATTTTTCAATTTGAAAATGACTGAGTCTAAATAACGTCGCATAAATATATTAATAAAATTTAAAAAAAAATGCATCACTCATTTGTATTGAAAATAATTTAACATTTGTAGCAACACAGTAAAATACTTAAAAAAAGAAAGAAGATTTTCCATCCATCTTATTTTACATTTGACAAATATATATTATATTATGGAATTAAGACACTTGAAAATTTAAAACTTATAGTTTAATTACTTTATTTGAATGTACACATTAAACCTCAATATTTATTATTTTTCTGCGTTTGCAATTTTAATTGCAACGACAAATCACGTGCTTATGAATTATTTCACGGCCGTATTGAAAATATCGAAACCTCTTCACCATTTATGTGCTCCTGTTCCTAACATCATTGAATAACATACCATAACATCATTGAATGACATACCACTATGAAACGGCATATAAATGACATAACATAATTTAAAAAAAAAACTAACTTGTTATTTATTTTATAAAGATTTTTTACATTTTAATAGACAACGGAGTACTCGAACCGGCATCCAAAAAGTGAAAATTTAAGCAGGAATAAGGACGTTACATCTTCTACTATTCATTGAAACTGGTCCACTTGATGTAGCCCCGTTTTCCTTAGTCTACCTCTTCCACGCATATTTAGGTTTATTTCTACTTTTATAAAATTTTTATGATCTGTTAAATTGTTAACCGGTTAAATTTAATGTTTTTATTTTTTTAAACATTTTGTAATTTTTAACAAAATTTTTTTGTTAAATTGAACATTGCAAACCAGGAGCACATCAACATCAAGGAGGTTGTAGAACTTTTAATAAACTGCCAAAGCAACGCGATTTTTAACAAATCTCAACAATCTCACAGCCATAGTAACGCAATTAATATGAAAATAAAATATTAAAATATATATGTTACCCATAACCAGAAAACGATTGCGTACAGGGCATTTAATTCAGAATCAATAATTGTTTTGAAGATATTGGCACATGAAAATAAGTATTTGTTTAACGATTGCATTTTGACTTTTTTACTTTAAAGCTCTCAAACTTGACATGTTACAGAAACCAAAGATGACTTCTTAATTTTGAGATCAGACGCCTTATGCGGATGATGATGGCTGTCACCAAGTGACGAATGAGACGGTTGTTTTTTGGATCAAGTAGCAGTCTAAAGCCTCTACAGTAAGAGTGATAAGATGTATATGGTTTGGTCACGTATATTGGATGCCACTTGGTAGCTTGTCAAGAGCTGCGCCGTTTTATCGTTATATGTGGGAGAGTTGCAGTCTCAGCCTATCACCGAGTGCCGGGCTGTGAATTGATCTGAATAGAGGCGTTTTATATGACCTCTTTGTTCTTGATGGAACATATAAGGTAATAATGATGACATTGATGGATGTATTTTATTGTATCTACATATTATTTCTTCTCTCATATGATTTTTCCCTCATTGTCTGATGATCAGGGCTTTCTTCCATGATATAACCTCAAATGTAAGATCTTTATAGTATATAAATATATTACATATACGAGTATACCATCACATTTCCCTGTTGATGTAGGCAGAGGACATATTGTCAGGTTTTTCTGTCTCGATACACATATTTCCCCTCTAAAACACCCATACACCTTCTCATACAGCTCCTATGATTTATCTTCTTACTTTCCTTGTTTCAAAATAAAATTAACTTATGCAAACTATACTTTCTTAGATTTCTCTCCATCACAACTTCCACTCACACTGTAGATTATTTTTTAATTATTTTAATTCATTCTATTCAAATTATCTCAACATGCCTTTCTTCATCTTACTCAACATTTGAATGAAACATTCATACTTATAGTATTATGAAATAAATAAGAATTTCATTATTTATTTTATGAACCGAAATAAGATTCACTTGTAATAAAATAATATTTGTAATATATGCACATGGTCGCCATGTAAACTGAAATCATTCGCTCGCTTAATGCACATTTAATTGTCATCTTATTGTAAATAATCATTTTGTTGTAAGCTTTGTAGTTTAATTGTAAAGTAGTTTCACTTCACAGAAAATGTTTCTAATTTTTCTCGCGTTTTTTAGACAAACGATATTTGATATTCTTCTTATTTTAGGCCTGTTGGCCTGTTATGATCCTGCATCATTGTTTCTCTCTTGTGACGTCAACTGTCAGCTGTTTTTTCATCTTTTGGAAGGTCATCCTGGAGGTCTGCTTACTTGGGGGATACTGTCCCTGGCCATTCTTACGGCTTTTGGTTCCGCCATTCTGGATAAGTGTTCATTCCAGAACCTTCTTCTCTGTCGTCCTCATCTGACAATATCTTCAACTTCGTACTCTATCACGAAGGGTTTTACCAGCGATACTCCTGAGTACCTTCATTTTGCTGGTTTTAAGGAAATTTTGGTATTTGATTTAATTGGACATTGAAAAGTTCAGCAAAAACTCAAGAATTGTGTATTTGATATAGCGGAAAGAATTTCACTCGTGCTTTTGTGGCATTTTGTGCTTATCGTTTTTTTAATATTTTATATGAAAAAAATTATCATTATATTTTTCCTATGAAAAAGTCGAAAAACAGAAAGGATATTAACGAAAAATTTAAGGCCTGTTTCCTGATAACGAACACCTCAGAGCGTTTTAGTCAGTTTATCCTGATTTAAATAAAACGAAAATTGTTGAACGAAAAAGTGCATAGAGATAGAGCGAGAGAGAGCATGCCGCATCGTCAGCAAAGAGTGCGAGCTTACAGTTTGGGGGAGTAGGCATGTCGTGTGTGAAGATATCAAAAATACATGGTCCGAGTATACTGCCTTGGGGGAAACCAATAGGGATGGGCATGGCGGATGAAGTAGAATGATGAGTTCTGACTGTGAAAATATTTGCCTCATTAATATTTAAATTAAAAAAATTGTGCATGGATTCTCTGATGGCTAAAAACTCTAATAAAAACTTATACTTCTTTAATTTCGGATGATCTTGAAATGAGCATTTTTCAATACAATTATTATGAAACATTGAAATATCTTTAGGGTGTCAAACAATAAAAGCACATGTTTTGTTTGTTAATAATTTTTTTAACACAAGTGAAACTTAAAAAAATACAATTACTCTAAAATTTAAAAAGTTCCTCGAAGAAAACAAAACGCAAAATTTATTGGACGCGACAAATTTATAACGTTTAGCAGTTCCCATACATGCACAAAATAATAATTTGTTCCAAAGACTGTTTTTTTTTAGATCAGAAATATCCAACATAAACACCAAAGAACACGTCATCGAGAAACCGACATTCATTCCATTCTTGTGTTGATTTCGATCTTCATTATTTCATTAATGATTATTACATTAATTATTTTTCATTTCTTATATTTTTCATTTAACATTTTTCATACTTCATTTTTCATTTTTTCATTACCAGGAGCACATAAGCAATGAAGAGGTCATTTTATCAAAATGTTTGTCTCGAAAGACTTATTTAAAATAATATGTAAGAGTAAAAACATCACAGATATTTAAAAATATAATGCTGTACAATTTTGTCGATTGAACTAGCAGTTTATTTCGAATTAAAATATATATCTTTTTTATATCAAGACTTGTTTCAAAACTATATATTTATGAAAAAGAACTCCTTAGATAGTCAAAGAAATTAAAACAACAATTCATAATACAAAAGTGACAGCTGCATATATACGTGTGTTGATTTTTATCACTTTTATCGTGCCTTCTAGAAATACAGCGTTTGTTTCCAACGGAATACTCAATGTTTTTGTGATTCGACATAATGGAAACCAGTGTTATGGTATTTAGAAGATGTAAGCTGATATGTGTTATAATTAGTCTTATATGCAATGATTGGTTTTAAAGAGAGTTACGTTTATTGATCAGAAAAGTCATCTCAAAAAAAAATATAACAAGACAAAAAAATTGTAAACTTTGTTACCTTAGCTCTCTGCCTTCAGTACATAAATTAAGAAATAGAGGATCCAATATATTCTTGATGTAATGAGAAGACCGTAACGTGTTCAGGATTAAACTCCAAATCTGTATTTCTACCTTCTTCCGAGTAGCATTTTGGGATATTTTTGCCCATCGAACAACTCTCTAGGTTTATCTATTTAGGGAAGACTTATCCACCAGTCAACTTCATTTTACTCTAGAAGATAATTATCGACTAGTACGTTGAGAAGCATTTAACAGTTGGCTCCGTCTTTTTATAACCAAATAATTTTTTTTCGTTTTTTCATATTGTTCGTGTCTTTAAGGGTTATATTTTCAATACGAACTCTCGTTTTAAAAGCATTATAAATATTTTCGACTTTAAACAAAAGCATCATTTAACGGTTTGGTTCAACATTTTTTTTCCACAAAGCGGTCCTCGTTACTTGTTATTATAATATTGATATTACTTTATTCAAATCACGTCTTTACGGATCCAAAATCGACCATCTTGAAAATGTTTTAACCTCTTCATATTTTATGTGCTCCTGGTTACATTGTTATTAAATAACATAATATGTCTACATGACGTAATTATTTATTGCTGAGTGACATAATAACAATAACATAATAATAAGGTGTCGTTTTATTTACTTAGTACTTTTCATTTCCTTGTTTAGTCTATCTTATGTTGACAGCAAAAAATGTTAGTTCTCTTTCTTCCCTCTAAATATACAGTATATTTTATCAGAAAACGACTGAATATTGATTATCAACGACTACTTTTTTTTTGCAGAGCGAAAATGTAGGAATCTGAAGAAAGAAGCTCACAAATTGAAAGCTGCTGCATTGGTCTGATGCTGACTATCTATTTGCTGCTTGATAAGTCGAAATCCGAGATGACTCTTCCTATCAATCACGCATGACGCTGACCAGCCTGCAATTCCATTCCCCACCAGGTTGAAGGAGATCTCGAAAACAGATTCCGGTTCATTTACTCTCAAAGCTGTTTTATGCGATGTTTTGCATCAATACTCAGATTTCAGTATCTTTGGGTAGACCATGGAAGCGTCTTGAGACATCCGCAAATATATGTTATTTTATTTTTCACCCCGAGTTTTTCCCATAAATGAGCTACTGGGAGTTTATACTGTAGGGATTTTACCCAAAGAGATTCTAATCTAAGGTTTATTTATTATCTTAGATTTTTTACCCTAGTCTTATACATAAATATAGTTGTGAGTGAATAAATACTAAAATGGTAAAACAAGTATCGAACGGCTTTATCGGTTGATTGATTTGTTAAGAAATATTTTCATTCTTTCCTTTATTTAGCATCATCATCTTCAATATGAAGCGCATATTTCCCAGCCATTTGAACTATTTCATTTTTTTTTGCATATTATTTAGGCCATAATTACATAAATTGCAATTGACAACCTGTTTATTCGATTATGCGTATTTTAATTTTCAACCGCCGTTAACATATATCAAGTTTGCACACAAATAATTCATTTTTAAACCAAACATTTTTATTTTATTTTGGAAATAGTTTTTAATTGGATCTTAACGAATGTATGAAAAGTATTCGCGGAACGAAAATAATTCAACACCTCTTCGTCATTTATAATACCATTTTTGTAGTGCGTTATTTTTAGACGCTGTTTGTATATAGCTTTTTATATAGCGCGGTTTGTAGAGAACTTCTTGTAGAGCATTAACAACGTATGAGTATTATTGTTGCGAAGCGTTAGTGTGACATGTCTGTAAACCCAGGAGAGAAACGAGTCATATGTGTTCGGTCAGCCTCAGTCCTGGACAGCTCATAATAATTTTTCTATTAGAATTTTCTCTCCCTCATCAAAATTGTATTTTGGCTACTTAGAGATATTTTTATTCTTATTTATACGACAATTTTTCTAAGCCATAAAAATGTTACGATAATTTTGATTTTATGAGAATATGGGATATTTTGATTCAAATACATTTTCAGTTATTTCTTAGAAACCACTAAGACCTCACTAGGAGGAAAATCTTGAAATTAGTTTCCGATTCATTATCTTACGAAGCTACTTCAGTCATTTTAATAGTGGGGTCAATACGTTTTATGTGATGCTCCGCATACGCTATTTTTGCAGACTTCACATTTTGGGCAGACCTGGGAAGCATTTCAGGTTATGCACTCATACGTTTGTTATTTGTAACCGAAATTTTTCACCTGGAGGCTGTATAGGGGTTTTTACCCTAGGAGGATTAACCCTAAGAGATTTTACTCAAAGGGTAGAGTAAAAACTTCTAAGGATAAGCCTTAGATATTTTAACCCAAGTCACTAGGTTTTTTTTTTTATTTTAGCCAGAACTTTATGAATGATTTGAAAAAAACTGATTCTGGAGTACTAATAACTGAATATAAAAAAACTGAGAATTAAAAAAAAGGTCTGAGCCCCACAAATTAAATTTTCTAAGACACGACAAAAAAAAAACAAAAAATCCTGTATAAAAATCGAAAACAATATATCCTTAAGATATATGATAGCAAGCTGTGCTGCCCTGCTGTCTGATACCAAGCTATGCTGTCTTGCTGTCTGATAGCAAGCTATGCTGTCCTGCTGACTGAGTACCATGTGTATTCAACTTGTCAGTTAAATAACGAGGTTCGCAAAGAAGATAAAGAAAGTTCAATGATATATATAAAAAAAAAAAAATAAGCATTATGCACGACAAATTGTAAACAAGTTTTCCGTGTAACCAGTATCAATATCGAGAGTGACGAACAGCGGATATTCATTTGAACCCACACAAAATACGAGTATGTACAAAATGGTTCCCTTAATAAAGCTGTCATTTTCTTTGAATATTTTTTTTTTAATTTTAAAATGTGTAAATGTATAGAGTGAATGATTTTGTAGACAAAATTATTTTCATAGCGAGCTTTTAAATTGCCGGGTAATATACACAATATTAATTTAATCTGTATTCATTTTTTTTTTCAATTAAGGTATTGGTAACTTTTCCATTTTTAAATTTAAAAAACCCTCAATACGGCGGATCTGTGAAATATGGTTACCTCTTCATGATTTATGTCCTCATGTTAATGGTAAATATAAATTACCATTGATGGTAAGAATTTATGGTAAACGTGGTAAGAATGGCAAAACCCGTGTTAGAAACATTTCTTTATAAACCAAATATATTTTGTGTTTTCAATAACACCATTTAATAAATGGTTTAAAAAGTCAATTCTTACTTTTTTCTTTGGAATTTAGTTAATTATTCTTATAGTTATTATTGTATAAACATTGGTTAATAGATTTTTAATATCCTTATTTCATTTGGATGGAAATAAAGTGAGTAAATATAATTTGTTTATATTTTTTTCATTACCTATTTACCATTTATATTTGCGTATTTGCCTCATTATTATTTAAATCAAAATTTAGTGTACGGATCATCCGACCGCCAATTTGAAAATGTAGTTGTGCATCGAAGGTTATCTTCTGCCATTTGAACATTCGTCTATAACGAGTCAGATTGCATCGATCTTTTTGTAGGATTATTTTATATAAAATAGTTTTACACGTCTTTCTATAGTAAGCTGGAGGAAACATTTTCGATACGACAGTATCGCTGGAGAAGACGACTTTGCAATTCATTAAATCTTATTGAGACATAGACAATTTGATGTCAACCAATCAATAATTTAGAAATAGACTATTTAAAACGTAAAGATTAGGAGCACATTAATGTTTTAGAAATTAAACTTTAATTGTAATATCGCCGTTTTGAGAGCAATATGGACAGCTCCTTTTTAAAATGGCACAGTTCAACACTTTTTATTCAAAATATTTTGTTCCTCTGTCTTATATTTGACAACCTCCGTAGCTCAGTTAGTAAGATGCTTGCTTGCCTTCCATCTGAGGATTTCAGGTTCGATTCTCGATGCCCCTCGACAAAAATGGGTTGCATTCTGTTTAAAGAATACTCACATGATAATATTGCTACGTGCGGGGTAATATTGCCACCACATGTGATGACAAACCACGAATTTCGTGCGTACTCCCAAAGATCTAAAACCAAAGATACAATTATTGAAAGTGTTGAAGTGTACCATGATTAAGGTATGTAGGAACTTATTATCGATGGTTTAACTAAAAAACTATAAATATTTATTTTCTTCCATGTTGTTGGGAAGTTTTGTTTGGCGCTTTTTGTGCTAGACTTCTGCTATTATTATTGTAATTATTGATATTGCGTATTTCGCACTTGACCTTATATTGAATAACTTTATTGTGAACAAGCTCTGTTGGTCCAAGTAACATAAAACAGAACAATGAATGTCGACAAAATTAACGCAGCTGTCATTTTGTTAGGAAATTGTTTTTAAATTAAAAAATTAATGACTATCGAGTAAATGGTTTTTAGGCTTATTTTAAATGAAAGCTTATAATAATTTGTAAGGCAATATAAATCCTTTTTTTTGTTTTATCGGGCAAGAAATTTATTTTTTCATTTTTATTATTTAAAAAAATTCCTCTTACCCAATACGTGGCAGCTGGGAAATATTACCTCTTCATTATTTATGTCCTCCTGGTAATAGTAAATACGTATTAAGAATTTGTGGTAAACGTGGTAAGACCATGGCAAAAAACGTAAAAAATTATTCATATTAAATTATTACTAAACAAAATAGTTTCTGTGTGTTTCATAATAATAAAATTTTATAAAATAATTTAAATAAGTCGTTTCCTGTTTTTTTTTTCCTATGGTTGTTGAGTGAATTAATTTTATGATAAATATTTATTTAACATACAATAGTAACTCAATTTTTATTTTAAAACGTTAAATTATCTCAATTACATTTGGAAAGCAAGAAAGTGAGTTTATTATAAGTCTCACAGCAATTTTTTTAACAATATTTTTTTTGTTAGAAAATAATTTAACAATGAAAAATTATATCTAAATTAATTTTTGTTATGTTATTTATATAATGTTATATAACGTAACGTCATTAATATGCCGTTTAATAACGTTTGTTATGTTATTCAATAATGTTACGAACAGGAGCACATGAACGGTGAAGAGGTTTTTATATTTTCAATACGGCCGCCGTGAAAGGAAATAAAATCAAGTGATGCAATTAACATTCTAAAAACAAGAAAGTTACTAAAATCAATTCAACAGATATTAATTCAAAAATAATTTGATAATAAAACAGGTCGTGTTAAATCTTCAAATACTCTCTTTCCCAAATATGTACATACTATATATACTGTTTTAAATATAAAATTACATACAAAATAATTGTTTTATTTAAACCATTTCACTCTGTTGTCATATATGTTATGCTCAAATTAAAATATAAAAGTGTTCTCAATGCAAAAGTGACAGCTACACATTTATTTTAGAATTGTACTCATTTATTCGTATTAAGTAATGTCACTTGATTGAACATAGAGATTGTTTTAACGGGAAAATCAATGTTTGATATAATAAAAACCATTCTGAATATGTTTTTTTGTATTTTAATTCACACTCGGGCATACATTATTGGTAATACAGAGAGCGTTTTCATATTATGTTAACTTAAAGTTATTTTCATTTTGCTTTTTTTAGTATATAGATCATAGAAAATTATTGTTTCAGTTAAATCGGCTGCATTCTTCTTCGAAATGGCAGCAGGACAGCGTAGTAGGTTTGGAAGTAGAAATGCGTAAACTAAAATTATGGGCTTTTGTTGACTTCACCGTTATTCATTTAATAAACTATCTTCGAGCAATTCATTCTCGACGGACCATGATGCTATAGATGATGATGATGTAAAACGAAGAGATAAAAGAACCCTAAATTGTTACTATCCAACGAACAGCCTTGCACACATGAAAATGAAAGTTAAATAATTATCTTATGTAGCACAAAATTTACTATAACCTCTTTCATATTTATTCACTCCTGGTATTGTGACTTCAAAAATCTTGGAAGACTCATTTTTTGTGGTAAAAATCATATCTATCTATAATGATCTTGTCTAAGCTGTAAATTGAATCATCGTTCAATATCTCTCTATCAAAAAAGAGATGACGATTTAACGTTGTTTTAGTCTTTTTAATCGCCAAAATGATGCAGTGTTCACTTTGATTTTATTAAATTATTGACATTGTTAATTATAAATGTATTTAAATGTCAGGGGCTATGGAGACTATTTTTTTTATAAGTAATTATGGGGTATAGTTTTTCTGTATGCGCCAATATCTTTTCTTATGCTTTGAATATTTTACGGCTTCTTATAGAAGTCGCACAAATTGAAATACGCTTCTTTATTTTGATACTATAATAGTTCTCTGTTTGTTATTTGGTTCCGATAACCGGCCTCGCTAGTTGGAATTCCTTTTCGCACCAAGGCAAAATGATCTCGAAAAAAAAATTATATTCGATAACAAACTATCCAAGCTGGATGAACACATATTCTTGGATTATATCGGTATTTTTTAGGATGACATGATTTTCAAAATGTATAATTTTATGAGATATCTTAGAATATTTTATGCATATCGCGTATTATTTGATACTAACTCATTTTATCCGTAATTTTTAGACATTTTATTATAAATGTTTATTTTTACATACAATACATGAAATAAAATCATAAAAGCATTCTTAATCCCGTAAAAATCCCAATTTTATGTATCACGATATTTTGAACAATCAATTTTCATATCTCCTTACAGTAATGACGTCCTATTACACAAAGGCTTTAAATGACATCATGGGTAGTTTTAAATCGAAATAATGGGGCTTTTCAGTCTGAAGCCCTCGAAGGTGACAGTGTCAGATGATAAGAATCACGATAGAAAAAAACAATGATATGAGAAACAGCTTCAACTAGAGAGATTGTTATGGGCTGTCCAAGATTGAGGCAGCCTGAACAACGAATGACTCGTTCAATTCCCTGCTACAATAATATGTTGCTAACGCTCTACAAATAACGCTTTCTAAATAGCGTTTTCCAAATTGCGCCTGGAAATAGCGCACTGCAAATAGCGTAAAACAAAACATCGTAACAGGACATCTTAATTTTGAGGATGTATTCATTCATTTTAACTCTACGAATACATTTGAAATAATGGTTTTATACCAATTAAAAAAATATGCTAACTTTTTAATAAAAATTATCTAATTTAACGAATTTTTCAGTAAACTGAATATTTTTTGACTAGAGTATCAATTAAATATCTATAATTGAGGCAATTTATAGCAAGTCGTATAATTATGGCCTGAAAAATAAGTGTATAAATGACGAATAAGTTAATATAGTATAACTGTTATGCAGATAACCATAGAAACCATTTTTTTACAATGGTGGTTCGATATTTGTACTAACATCCTAAACATTTATGCACTCTGGGAAAGAGTAGGGTAAAAATCCCTTCTGAAAAATCTCTTAGGTTAAAAATTTCTAGAAGGTGATCTGCTAGGTAACAAAAAAATCTTGAACAAAAACTGACATATATTGGTGAATGCCTGAGACGCTTTCAAGATCTGCCAAAAAATATAAAATTCGCGAGAATTGCTAAAAAAAGTCCGTATTATCACAGCCTTTTATTTTATTAAAATCAGAAAAAAGCAAAACCGCTTTGTAGTGCATGTTTTCAACATTTATATGTTCATTTTTTCATTAAATGTTTTGAACTATAATACTTTTCATGAACAGGAGCACATAAGCAATGAGGTGGCAACCTTATAAAAATATCCATCGACGAAAAATCCAGAAAGGCGCCACTTGATTACAATAATAATTATAAACATCTTATATCACAGTTGAATTTTTAGAAAAAATACTAAGCCATTTATCGATTAAATAAATGTAGACTTCATTTTGAATTTAAGCATGCTGACTTTTAATATTCATCCAAGTATCACAAATAGGAGTAAATGTATGAAAAATTATTTGCTCGGAAGCGACGAAAATGAATTTATTAAAACTATTCGAAATACAAAAGGGACAGCTGCGTTATTTATATTGGTTTTAACACTTATATTGGTTTTTACATTTCTATCATGTTTTTTTAGACATGCAGCGTTTGTTTTTGAATAAAAAACTCAATATTTTTGTGTTTCAACATAACGGAAAGATTTTTAATAACTACTAACTTTGACATGCCTCGGTCATATATTTTGTCACTTGGTTGCCGCGTCTATAGTTGATATTTTAAACATACTAAAGCAACTCGACCCGAGACTGCTGTTATCCAGTGAGATACTATGGAGGGAAACTAAACTACAAAGTTTACAACTAAATTAATATTTACAGTAAGCGAACGGATGATTTTTGTTTCAATGCGTGTACTGTACATATATTTTTTTGCAAGTTAATCTTATTTTAGCAAATAAAATTAATGATGGAATTAAGTATGGAAGTTTTATTGAGGCTCAACATAAAGGAGAGTTTATCATAGATGAATATGCTAACCTACCATACACTTATCCTTAAAAAATCCTTACAAAAAGTAGAGTACATCTGAATCATAATGGTTGCAAAATATGAGATTATTTTTATCTAAAATATTCAACTTAATAGATTTAAATATAAACAGTTTGTTTTAAGATTTTTATATCACTCCTGATATTCAATTCCAAGTAGTGTAAGGATGGCAAGACTGCCAAAAGAGATAGTGTAGTAAGCTAAATGTTTAAAAAATAAACAATAATGTAGACCGGGTACGGAGTTAATATAACCCAGTGTAATAAAATCTACTTTCAATATGCTATGCGTATGTAACCCTAAGATGTAAAATGCAGCGAAATGTAAACGACCGAATACAATGAAATACTTTCCTTAGTTTTAATGTATCTACTTTGGTAGACTGAGCTTGCATGGTTGATGAGTCTTCCATATCAGACATGAGATTTCCATTTGAAAGAAGAAGTTAATATTGATGGACGGCTTCTTTTTAGATTAAAAAAAATATCAGCCTCTTTGCTTATTATTTCATGAATTCATCTTTTTTTTTTTATTTATCCTATTATATTATATTTACTTAATAGCTTCTAGATTTTTTCTTATATTTTTAACCCAAGCTTTCAATTTGCAAGGCAATATTTTATATTTCCACAAAATGCTGTTTCATTTAAATATTTTTTTATTAAGGTATAATCACTTGATTTCATATTATTCTGAAAAAATCCTCCTTACAAATACGGTGTATCTTGAAAATATGGTAACCTTTTCATTTGTGATGTACTCCTGGTTATGTTGATAATTTTGAATTGTATATTATTCATTAATTACAACGGTAACAATTAACATAAAAACATAACAAATCCGATCTTATCGAATCTCCAATAAATATTTTCTTTTAAAATAATTTTTAATACCCCTCTTTTTAAAAGCTGGAAGACTAACTTTTAAAATGGAACTATCGCTGGGGTTGAAGATTTTTTATCAGAACTGAGACTTTATTTAAACAAAAAATATATTAGTATTCTTTGTTCGGTAGAGAAAAGAAAATGTCTCTCCAAGGCATCAAATAGCTTATTTGTGTACCAACGAATCAAAAATGCCAAACAAAAAGTTGATTAATTGTTTCCCTTCAAAAAAATTATATTAATTTATTTTAATGTAATTTTACAAATATATTGTGCGCTGCTAGAAATTGCCTATAATCGAATAAAAGGCAATTTATAGCTAAATATAGGCAACCTTTATGCATTTATGATCAGGAGCACATAAACGACTAAGATGTAAATTTCAATTGACATATTTTGGTGTTTAGTTTGAAGGGCGAAATTTTAAAATATCACAAAATATCAAATTATTACAACATACTCGTATATTTCGGGTTAATTAGAAAACAAAATATGTTAATAAAACTAAAGAATGAGCATGTAAGGTATTAACAACAATATATAGCCTTGTTAAATGAAAGCAAGTATGGAAAATAGTGACTTGGTAGCCTTAGAGATTTTAAATTATAGTAATAAACAACGGACGCAACAATTTTACTAATATTTAAAATCCATTTAAATAAAATGCGTTGATCTTCAATGGTAAATTGAATGTTAGCAATGTCAGAAAATTCATAGTTATTATAATTTTGTGACCAATTAGTGAAATGCCTACGGAAAACGATAATTGCAGGTCAGCTTGAAAGCTTTGAAAAAATAATGAGGCAGAGACCAATCCTTTTGTTGAATTTTTTAACTTAAACCCATTTTAAATCAGTTTTTGTGGAGATTGAATTCGATATTTTGAGTGATACAGAAAGCTTTATTTTATTATGGATAGCCTGAGCGGTATGGAAGAAGAAATAACTCAAGCAAAAAATTAGAACTTTTCACTTCATGTTCAACTATGTAATTTAAAGCTTATGGGCAGCAAATTAACACGGGCCTGCATAAAGAAGTTCATAAGAAAAAAATAGAAACTTAAACGTGTCAAATTCACAAAAAAATCCAACGAGTTTGTTAATTCTTGAGATTTTCAATGAAATAAAACTTTAACTGTCGAAATAATTAAAAAAAAAACAAAAAACGTCGTATCTTCTTATTCTTGAATAATGGCGATGAACTCCTGTATATTAAGGAGTAAACGCCAGTGTCAAGACTTAAGTGATGTCCACTCCATAGGATTTCGCTAGTTCTATTCACATAGACGATATCGGTGGACTTGGTTGCTGCGTCCGTAGTTGATATTTTGAGTATACAAATCAACTTGGCCCGGGACTACTTTACTTTTTGAGGTTAAGTAGTCCCGGGAAATGTACTGAAACTTTGAATTTTATATATTGTAAATTTATAATTTTTCAACTTAACTAGAAAGTTTACAACTTAACAAATATTTGCAAGAAGATGAGGAATAAATGTGTTAAAATAAAACGAGAAACGTCAACCAAAAAAATTGAAACTGTCATTTTCGAGTTAAGAACAGTTTTTATTAAATAATTTCTGAGGCTATCAAGTGAATTATTTTTTTGAAACATATATTTTTATAATATTAAAAGGTTAAAAAGTGTGTAAGAGACTGGAGACAATATGATTTAAAGAAAAATATTTTGGGATACTTTGTTTTACCAACCACGATGATTGGTTGCCATATTTATTCGTATGTAGTAACGCCCCTCTGGATCTTACGACTGCCGCCAATTCGATTATATTATCTCTACATTGATTGTATACTCCTGATCATTAATAAATGAATTTATTATTTAATTAATGCAATTCATTTGTTATGAACTAATAAATACATGAAATATTTGAAATATTTGAATTAGAGTGATGGTGGAAATAATTTTTTTTATCACAGTTAACTTATTTATGTATGATATGTAAATATCCGAGTCCAACATTTAATAGACGTGACAAAGATATAACGTTTAGCAGTAATAAATACACATAATATTATTTTGTTCCAAAGTCTGATTTTTTTTAGATCAGAAATGGCCAACAGAAACATCGAAGTATACGTCATTGAGAAACCGATACTTATATCATTCTTGTGTTGATTTCGGTCTTCATTTTTTCATTAATGATTATTTCATTAGTTATTTTTCATTTATTATATTTTTTATTTAATATTTTTCATAAATAATTTTTCATTTTTTCATGACCAGGAGCTCATAAATAATGAAGAGGTCATATTATCCAAACGTTTGTTATCGAAAGACTTGGAATATTAGAATAGTAAATAACAGTAACTAACATCACAGATATTTGAAAAGTAATGCTGTACAATTTTGTCGATTCAGCTAGTAGTACAACCTTATTTCGAATTAACATATATATCTTTTTAATATCAAGACAAGTTTCAAAAATATATATTTATGAAAAAGAACTCCATAAATTGTCATATAAATCAAAACAAAAAAAAAATTCAAAACACAAAAATGACAGCTGCATTATATAAGTGTGTGTTGATTTTGATCATTTTTATCGTGTCTTTAGATATACAGCGTTTGTTTCCTACGGAATACTCAATGTTTTTGTGATTAAACAGAACCGAAACCAGTTTTATGGTTTTTATAAGATTTAAATTGATATATGTTATAATTAATCATATAAGCAATCATTGATTGATCAGGAAACTTATCTAAAAAAAATATAACGAGAAAAACATTGTAAACTTCGTTACCTTAGCTCTCTCTTCAGTACTTTAATAACGGATTAGAGGATGAGAAGACCGTAACGTGTTCAGGATTAAACTGCAAATCTGTATTTCTACCTTCTTCCGAGTATAACCTGATTCAGTCTATTCATCGTTATCATTAGCACCATCTGTAGCAATTTGGGATAATTTAGCTCATCGAACCACTGTCTAGGTTTATCCACGAGTCAACCTCATCTTACTCAAAAATATTATCTTCCACTAGTACTTTGAGAAGCCTTTAACAGTTGGCTGCGTCTTTTTTGTAACCAAAGTCAATTATTTTCGTTTTTTAATATTTTTCATGTTTTTAAGGGTTATATTTTCAATGCGAACTCTTGTTTTTCAAAGCATTATAAATATTTCGGACTTTAAGCAAAAGCATCATCAAGTGGTCCTCGTTAGTGTTTATTGCCATAGTGATATTATTTTATTCAAATCACGTCTTGATGGATTCAAAATCAGCCATCTCGAAAATGTTATGACCTCTTCATCGTTCATGTGCTCCTGGTCACATTGTTATTAAATAACATAATTTTAATGCACAACATAATTATTTATATATCAATAACATAATAAGAAGTTGTCGTTTTGGTTACTAACTTTTCATTTCCTTGTTTAGTATAAATTATATTGAGAGCTAAATATGTAATTTCCCTTTCTTCTCTCTAATTGTATATTTTATCAGAAAATGACTGAATATTGATTATCAACGAAAACGTTTTTTTATTTCAGAGCGAAAATGTAGGAATCTGAAGAAATAAGCTTACAAATTAAAAAATAACTACTACCTTGGTCAGAAGCTGATTATATATTTGCTGCTTACTTGTCGAAAGTCGAAATCAGACCGTGGAATTGTCTTAGGGCATCCGCATATATATGTTGTTTTATTTTTCACCTAGACTTTTCCCCTTAAAGGATCTACTAGGAGTTTCTACTCTAGGGATTTATACTCGAAGATATTCTAATCTAAGGGTTATTATCCTATTTTTTTTACGCTATTCTTACATATAAACTTCTTAGTTAATCAATGCTTAAAATGTAAAAACAAGTAAAGAATGGCTGTATCGGTTGATTGATTTGCGAAGAAATATTCTCTATCCATCCTTTATTTAGCATCGATATCTTCAATATAACGGCCATATTTCCCAGCCATTTTAACCTATTCATATTTTGTTTGCATATTATTTAGGCCATAAATATATAAATTGCAATTGATAACCCATTTATTCCATTATAGATTTTTTATTGGCAAAACCGCTGCGGACATTTGTCAACTTTGCACAAATATAAAAAATTTTGAAAACCAAACCAAATGATTATATGAATAACACTGATAAAAGACATTTTATTAGACAGCTGTCATTCAATTTTGTCAAGTTTGCAGGCAAACAATAAAATACGGATGAGAATTATTTTATTTTGCAAACTATTGAATCTTTAGAATATTTCCATATAGTGTACAATTCTTCAATCGGAAAAAATTCAATACCTCCTCATCATTTATGATGTCTTATTATGAAGTGAGCTATATATATATAGTGCGCTACATATAGTGCGCTATTTATAGTACGCTGTTTAAAGTACACTATTTATAGAGAGCTATTTATAGTGCGCTATTTATAGTGCTCTATTTATAGTGCTCTATTTATAGTGCTCTATTTATAGTGCGGGACAGCTCATAAGAATTTCTCTATTAGAAGCTTCTCTTTCTATCTCAATATTCGTCTGCTGAATCATCGTCATTATAATATTCCGTATATACCGCCCAACACTCCATTAGAGTACTAAACGCCCTTCGTGTTAAAGGATACCATAACGCGAAGGAGGTATAAAAATCGATCATTCAAAACAACGTAATACTCTTGAATCTTGCTTTCTTCTGCGAAAACTATAGTACCATTGTGAAGAAATGATACTTTTAATTATGTTAAAGATTGAATGAACTGTCCAAAAATTACAGAAAACTATTAATCAAGTTGCGATGTGTAGAAAATATTCCAAGATACCTAAAAAAATGAAATTCTCGTGTCAATCGAAAAAATTACACCCTTAAGCTACATAATCCGAAATTTGCTGTTCTGTAGCCTTCATACACGTAATTGGTAAGGAGGATATTGTCCAAAGTACTTAAATGGTTTTCTGGGCAACAATCAAATTACGTTGTTTGCAAAAGAAAAAAAATCATGCAATTTTGACCAAAAAAAACTGGTATTTGGCATGACTAATATTCAAAAAGGTTTCCGTGTAGTGAATATATTTAGGTCGAGCGTGATCAATAACAGATATCCATTTGAACCCATATAGTAATATGTACTAAATAGTTTTCCTTATACTAAATTACATTAACATTGTGTTTTTCTTACTGAAAAAAAAAACAACTCTTTTGTCCAAGTTACACAGAATTGACAAAATTAATGCATTTGTCATTTTGTAAGGAAATTATTTTTAAATTTTAAGATTTTTAGCTATTGAGTTATTGATTTTTAAGGCTAAATTATTTTCAATGCGAGCTTGTTTATAGTTTTCAAGGCAATTTTTTTAACCCTATTTTTTCTGTCAGGATATTTATTATTCTATAATTATTCAAAATAATCCTTAGCCAATAAAACGGATCATGGAAATGTTGTCACTTTTTCGTTATGTTTATGCTCCTGGTAATGGTAAATATAAATAACCAACAATGGTAATAACGAATGGTAAAAATCGTAAATTGGTAAACCCGAATGGTAAAAAAAATGTCACTCATAAAAAAAATTATAATTGGTAACTTCAGAAAAAAAAGCTTGTTTTTTTTGCTAGATAAAGAAAGAAGCTAGGATAGATGCTAGAATTTAGAATAGAGATTGATAAAAACTGAAGAGGTTGGAGCAATTTCTGTTAACCAAAAGTTAACAGAAATTGTTCCAATTAGTAGTCTCTGTTAACCAAAAGTTAACAGAGACTGTTCAGTTAATATCTGGGACATCAGGAAATATGTTGTTTTTATTTGGAAGCTTAGATTTCTCACCTTGGGTTTCTTTTATAAGAGTAAATCCCTAAGGGATTTTCCCTAAGGGTTTTTACTCGAGGAGTCTTTCCCCTTGACTTACCCAGAGTGCATAAATGCTCAGGAGGTAAGAGTAAATATCAAACAGTAATAGTGAAAAAAATTGGTTGCTATGATTATATCGGCCTATTGATTCGCCAATATTTTTCTTGTATTATTTATGAAACATCATCTTCAGTATAACGACTACATATTACTAACATTTTAGTATCTTTATCATTTCAGTTATTATAATAAGGCCATAAGTATATGAATTGCTATTCTAATTACCTGTTTGTTCGATTAAAGAAATGTTATTGGTTATTGGCATTTAAATTTATCATGTTGTTTATAGTTAAGGCATTAACGTTGTGGAGGTTTAACGACATTGTAATTTATTTTTATTAAACACTGTTTATTCCCCTTTTTTGTAACGGAAAGCTTTGAAACCGTTAATAAACCGTTATACCGTTACAAAAAAGTGGAATAAACAGTGTTTAATAAAAATAAATTTTTCAGATTTACTGATAATCAATTCACTAAGAGATGATTGAAAAAAAAATAACGTTTTATTTAGAGAACATTTTTTTATCGAATCTAAACGATCGTTTCAAATGTATTAGTGGTACAAAAATAATTAAGTACCTCCTCATTACTTACCATATTATAATGTCCTGTTGTGAGGTCATTTAGCGTCATTTTGAAGGCACTATTTGTAGAGAACTACTCGAAGAGCGCTATTTGTAGAATGTTTGGTCCGAAAATATGTCGGTTTTTTAACCTTAGGTTTCTCACCTAGAGTTTTTTTATAAGAGCTAATCCCTATACGAGAGCAAAATGGTAGCATGGATCAGGTGAATATCGCATATACATGTATGTGGAAGGAAAGAATTTTTGGCCGTTAATTTTTTTTACTCCATTATATTTTTCTCTTTCGAAATTCCCAAGATCCCTAGAAAATATGTTTTCTATGTGTTTTTTTTTATATTTACCATATTGAGTGGATAAGTTAAAATAAACTATTTTTTGTTTTTTTTTTCAAACAGATTTGTTTTATTTGTATGGTAAATAGTCCAACTTCCTTTGTCTAGATGGTTAGACGCCTGTCTCCTAACTAGAGGTTGCGGGCTTAAAACCAGCTGGAACCTATGTTAGATATTTAAAAATAAAAGGATTCCAGTCTGGTTTCAAATAAAGGCCTCTTTAACATGTTTCTTGTTTGCTGGAAGTGATTGCCACATGACAATAAACCCGCTTAGTTATACTGTATACAGCAAAAGTATATTGCATTACAGTACAACCTGCATGTTAAAGTTTACTATACATTTGGAACTTTCTTATTTGAAATTTATTTTTTAATTATTTTTAATTACGGCAAAAGTTCCTACATACTATGTGTAAGTACAAAAATTTGTATACTAGTTGCATTAAATTGCTTAATAAATAAAACTTTTATTACAAACTTATTTAGTTTCAATTTAAACAGATGGGTAAAATAAATAAATTGATAGTTGTTATAATACATTTGCATCAAAAATACATTTAAAATTTGACGAGAAATTGATGGATAAAAAAAAGTTTGTTTTAATTGTTGGCCTGCAAAATAGCTGATCTCTACGCACTTTTTCGTTCAACAATTTTCGTTTTATTTAAATCAGGATAAACTGACTAAAACGCTCTGAGGTGTTCGTTATCAGGAAACAGGCCTTAAATTTTTCGTTAATATTCTTTCTGTTTTTCGACTTTTTCATAAGAAAAATATAATAATATTTTTTTTCATATAATATATTAAAATAACGATAAACACAAAATGCCACAAAAGCACGAATGAAATTCTTTCCGCTATATAAATTACACAATTCTTGAGATTCCGCTGAACTTTTCAATGTCCAATTACATCAAATACCAAAATTTCCTTAGAACCAGCGAAATGAAGGTACTCAGGAGTATCGCTGGCAAAACCCTTCGTGATAGAGTACGAAGTTGAAGATATTGTCAGATGGGGACGACAGAGAAGAAGGTTCTGGAACGAACACGTATCCAGAATGGCGGAACCAAAAGCCGTAAGAATGGCCAGGAACAGTATCCCCCAAGCAAGCAGACCTTTAGGACGACCTCCCAAAAGATGGAAAGACAGCTGATAGTCGACGTCACAAGAGAGAAACAATGATGCAGGACCATAACAGGCCAACATACCTTAAATAAGAAGAATATCAAATATCATTTGTCTAAAAAACGCGAGAAAAATTAGAAACATTTTCTGTGAAGTGAAACTACTTTACAATTAAACTACAAAGCTTACAACAAAATGAATATTTACAATAAGAGGACAATTAAATGTGCATTAAGCGAGCGAATGATTTCAGTTTACATGGCGACCATGTGCATATATTACATGTATTATTTAATTACAAGTGAATCTTATTTTGGTTCATAAAATAAATAATGAAATTCTTATTTATTTCATAATAAGTATGAATGTTTCATTCAACTGTTGAGTAAGATGAAGAAAGGCATGTTGAGATAATTTGAATAGAATGAATTAAAAAAAAGAAAAAATAATATACAGTGTGAGTGGAAGGTGTGATGGAGAGAAATCTAAGAAAGTATAGTTTGCTTAAGTGAATGTTATTTTGAAAGAAGGAAAGTAAGAAGATAAATCATAGGAGCTGTATGAGAAGGTGTATGGGTGTTTTAGAGGGGAAATATGTGTGTCGAGATAGAAAAACCTGACAATATGTCCTCTGCCTACACCAACAGGGAAATGTGATGGTATATATGTAATATATTTATATAATATAAAGATATTACATTTGAGGCTATATAATGGAAGAAAGCCCTGATCATCAGACAATGAGTGAAAAATCATATAAGAGAAGAAATAATATGTAGATACAATAAAATACATCCATCAATGTCATCATTATAACGTAATATGTTCCATCAAGAACAAAGAGGTCCTATATAACGCTTCTATTCAGATCAATTCTCAGCCCGGCACTCGGTGATAGGCTGAGACTGCAACTCTCCCACATATAACGATAAAACGGCACAGGTCTTGACAAGCTACCAAGTTGTATCCAATATACGTGACTAAACCATATACATCGTATCACTCTTACTGTAGAGGCTTTAGACTGCTACTTGATCCAAAAAACAGCCGTCTCATTCGTCACTTGGTGACAGCCATCATCATCCGCATAAGGCGTCTGTTCTCAAAATTAAGAAGTCATCTTTGGTTTCTGTAACATGTCAAGTTTGAGAGCTTTAAAGTAAAAGAGTCAAAATGCAATCGTTAAACAAATACTTATTATCATGTGCCAATATCTTCAAAACAATTATTGATTCTGAATCAAATGCCCTGTATGAAATCGTTTTCTGGTTATGGGTAACATATATATTTTAATATTTTATTGTTAAAAATTGGTCCGCTGTCAAAAATATTTGGTGTCAAATTTATATTAAAAAAAAAGTGCAGGATATAAAAATAGATTTCGCCAGTTTTCATTCAATTTGACCGATCATTTTAATTATTTTTTAATGAAAAATATTTTGTACATATTTTATATTTGTTAGGGTTTGAAACATTCGGGACCTTGTCGGAACACAGAACACAATTTAAAAAAAATTCAGAAATATTTATTTACAACAATTTCCGGAAAAAAAAGCTTATGTTGGTAATAACATTTTTATACGTAAGAAATAAACGAAAATAGTGAATTGAAATATAAAACACGGTTTGGACTTGTGTAGTGAAAGATGAATGACAAATTAATGGCACGGTACATGTAAAGACGAGTATACACAAGTGTGAATAAAAATATAAATAATCAAAATTATGTACAAAATGGTAAACATTATTTCAAATCACCGATTTTCATACTGAAAAAAACCATATCCAACTAACATCGCACCGAGTAATAAGTAAATTATAAAAAATAATGTAACTGCGTCACTTTTCTACTTAAAAAATGTAAAATATTTATCGTACACGAGTATCTGTAGACACTTAGAGAAATAGTTTAAATATATGAAATTCATCTAATTCATCCATCTAACTAGATATTTAAAATGCCATTGAGTGTTTACATTCATACTAATAAGTATGAATGTAAACACGGTCCTGCTTTTATGAATTAAATCCCATCACGTGTTTTTGGATCTTTTCCAAACTGAATTAAAATATCGAAACCTCTTCATCGTTTTTGTGCTCCTGTTCATAACATCATCGAATGACATAACACCGTTGCATATAAATGACATAACATAATAAAAAATCACCATTATTGATATTTAATACAGTGATGTTTTCGTCAAACTTATTTTTAAGTAAATTTTATCGTCCGCATCATGAATCAGATATGACAAATTATTTTCAAAGGAATTCTATGAAAACAATATATTTTCTAACTCCTCGCCATTTATGGTGCTCTCTCTAATTTTTAAGTAAATTAGCAAGCTATTCGTAGAGCAACATTTTTAGCATTTTATTTTAGCGATACAAAGCTTAAAACATGTTGTTAAGTAGCAAGTAATAAATATTCAAGAGCAATTGCAGCCATTATATCATCACCAGAAAATAAAAAAAATTACAATGCAAAATCTTACATGTGGGCTAGTAAAAATATATTTCACTTTAAATTAATTTATGCAATGTGCGACACAAAAATATGTACGGATTTTTCCCGCTATATCAAATACACCATTGAGTTGACCGCTGAGTTTGTAAATTGTTGAGATTTTCATGAAATCAAATATTGTTTGTCTAATAAACTTGACAAAATGAGAAACATTAACGAAAATATTGGAGCTGTCACTTTTGTTTAACGAATAATTTTAAATAATTCATTCCCGATGTGATCGAGAGAATTCTTTTTTCTCGCATGTATTTTTTAATGTTTGACTTAATCTAAAAAGGTTATATACTCGTAGATGTTATTATCAATTAAAAAAATGAAATTGTTATATTGGTCGAATCTTAAATTTATAAAATCTGTGGCAATGTTTAAGATTTTTTATGTATTATTTTTAATTAAGTTGCGCCTTTCTGGATGTTACTACGGCCAATATAATCATAAAACCTCTTCATTAATATATGAACCTGATCATAAAAGATTACGCACGTGTTTAAGCCCCTTATTCTGTATATTTTAATCAAAATAGGCTTTTTTTAATTTTTTTTACTAGCCAATCCACGCTAGCAAAGATGATTTGTGCCAACAAATTGAAGTCTTTATGCAATTGTAATTTTTAATATCTTTATGCCGTTTATTTATATGCCATATTTTTTTATCAATAATATTATTCATAACGTTGTGTCATTCAATTATGTTTAATTAATAATGTTATGTCATTCATATGTCGTTTCATAACGTTATGTTATTCAATACTGTTATGAGCAGGAGCACATGAACGGTGAAGAGGTTGTGGATATTTTCAACACGGTGAAAAGAAATAAAATCACGTGATACAATTAACATCGTAAAAGTAAGAAAGTACTTCATATCAAAGTTATAGGTATTTACTGAATAAAATTTTGAGAATAAAACAGGTCGATTAAAATCTTAAAATATCATTCATTCTCATATATAACTGTTTTAAATGTAATATTAAGTACAAAATTGTTTATTTATTTAAACCATTTTACTCTGTTGTCACATAAACTCATATTAAAATATAAAAAAATCTTCTCAATACAAAAGTGACACACACCTGCGTAATATATTTCTAGATTTTTATTTATTTATTTACGTGATGTCGCTTGAATAAATAATGTAGTGATTTTCAATGAGAAAATCGACTGTATTCTGTTTTGAAATGGCATGGAGAATTGGCTGTATTCTGTTTGGAAATGGCAGCAGGCCAGCGTATTGGGTTAGGAAGTAGAAATGTGTAAACTAAGCATTAGGACTTTTATTTATCTGATGAACTATGTTTAATAGAAAGTTCCCTATAGATTTTTGCCTACATTAGAATTGGCCTCAATTAAGGTCGGTGCAGAAATAAGCAAAATATAATGTAGCTGTTTTTGTTGACCAGACCATGTATTTACTACCAACTATCTTTGACATTTCTATCTCTCTGATTCTAGCTCATCAACAACTTCGGTTCTAGAAGATCTGTTGACAGCTCCCGTTTTGAGCTTTTGAATTATCGTTAGGTTTGTTGTAGTTCTACATAAATCGACCTGCCTATTCGTAGTCATTTAGTTAGTGAAATTTTAGTCCGTTGAACTTTTCTTTAGGTTTCTCTGTCATTCATACGATTATTTTATTAGATGTAGCTTAAAGTTGGCGAGTAACATCTAATGGCGTAATCACTTGAGAAGTTTTTGAGCATTTTGTGATTTGTTTTGATACTTCTCAAGTCTCAGGAAAGATAAAGAAATTTTTATAATGCACATGCATATATGGTATACCATCATGCCAATTTGGAATAGATCTAAAGGGCAAACATCCTTTTCTATAGCGACACACTTTCTTCAACTTCTTCATAACCGTACACCTTACACACAGTTCGTCCTATTTTTTAATTCCTTTGAAAATGTCATTCTTGATGAACCGTGATACTAGAGATGATGTTAAACGAAGATATAAACGAACCCTTGATCGTGATTATGGAACAAACAACCTTGCACACATGTAGGCGAATGACATATACATTTTTTTATGGTGAAAGCTTCTGTCTTGCTTGATGCTAGGTCCCTATATGCTGTTTGTTTTTGATAAGCGGCCTTGTTGGCTGGAATTTTTTTATCGCACCAGGGCAGAGGGAAATCTCAGAAAGAATTTCCAATTAATTTACTCTAGAAGCTGCTTCAGCTCTTTTTATAGTGAGACTGGAGGTAAATTCAGTTTTCCTGACTTGCTGAAGGTTTTGTGCGATGTTCCGCATAACGATACTCAAAATTTAGTATATATAACAGTACAGGGACTTTTTTGCTGTTTCTGCGGACTTTATACTTTTGGAAGACATTGGAAGTGTTTTAAGACTGCTCCAAATATATATTAAATTTTAAGAACCCAAGGTTTTTCACCTAGGGGATTTCCTAGGGAGTTTTCCCCGTAGGCATTTTGCTCATTAGTTTTTTACCCTTGTCTTACCCAGAGAGCATAAATGCTTAGGAGGTAAGAATAAATATCGAACGGCACTAGAGAAAAAAATACATTGGTTGCTATGTTTATATTGGTCAATTGATTCGCCAAGAAAAAGTTTTGTTCTACATTTATGGAGCATCGTCATATTCAATATAATGGCCATATTTAACCTCTTCATCATTTTTGTATTTATTATTTAGATCAAAATTATATGAATTGTTATTAACTACCTTTTAATTTGATTATAGGAATTTAATTGGTTAACTGTCGTTACATTTTGCGCAGCTTGCAGGTTAATAAATCACTTAATGAAGAATAAAAATTAATTTGGGCGAACATCTTTTTGGTTGAACTTAACGGATTGTTTCATATATTCATGGAATGAAAATAATTTAATACCTCCTCATCACTTATGACGCCCTATTACATGTGATGTTACATGTGATGTTACATGTGATGTTACATGTGATGATTTGTAAAGAGCGTTATTTAACACTGCATGCATGCATGATCTTGCTGTGATGTAATCGCAAAATTTTAATTACAAATATATATTCCTATCTTCAATAAAGCAGATTCAAAAAGTTTCCATTACAAAATTTGATATTTTCCTGAATTTTTTTTCTAAGGCACAAATTTATAAATTTTTTTTCGTACATCGTTTTACTAACTGGTCGGAAAAATGTTAAATAAAACTTTATGCATAAAAAAATTATCTAGCGTAAATATTAAAAAAGCCAAGCATTAAAAGCAAAAAAAAAACATATTGATATGCCTTTAAAAATAGCATGTAATCGAAAAATTGGCAATTTATAGCATGTTTTACCAGTAGTACATAAATCGTTAAGAGGTAACATTTAAAAGCCACCGTTGTTTGAGCATATTGAAACAAATTGAAAATAATAATACATCGAAATAACGGGTAAATTGGTAAAATAATGTACAATACTTTAAATAAAAAAGGGGAAATTAGATTCAAAGCTGTTTATTTATTATTTATTTAACAATTTTATTGCCAATACAATCTGGCGGTCTTATTGCCGGCATAAAGGCAGCAATTTCTTCCAACCAACCAGAAATAAGTAAATGAAGCAAGTTACGTGGTCACATAAATCATTCAAATGACTATCCATGCCCACGAAATCCATAAACATACACGTGAGCAAATGCTCACGAACCCCAGAATGACGGACAGTCACCCGAATATTATTTTTAATATAAAATTAGATATCATCAATCAAAAGGAAAGGAAGGGATGGTGGAGAGGAAAGGAAAAGAAAAATTATGAATGAAACACGTTATTTTACTGACTAGAATTTAAGAGATTTTACAGTCGCTTCTTAAAACATGCCAAGGACGGAGCGAGTCTTATATTGGTTTGTAACTGATTCCAGAGTCTCCCTGCATGGACAGTTAAGGACGACGTAAAGAAAGAGGAGCGGTGAACTTGAAAGGCCAATAAACAATCTCTGTTTGAGCGTAGCGCTAATCCATGATTGGAAAGACGCTGAAAATTCTCGGCGAGATAAGAGGGGGTAGCGGGACAGTTAAGGATATTATACAATACAGACAGTATGTGAGTTTGGCGCCTATTTCTAACATTCAATCAGTTCAATGCCTTCTGGTATGAAGTTATATTATCGTACTTACGTAGGTTGAAAATGAATCTTAGACACACATTTTGAAGACGCTGTAATTTGTCCAGCTGTTCCTCTGTTACATCCAAGTAACATACGTCCACATAGTCCAGAATCGCTATTGAAATCAAAAGCTATCAATACTAACATAAAATACTTTTGTGAAGCATAGTTACTCGATAGCAACAATGATTTCTAATGATAACATAAAAACAACAAATGACATAAATACAAAATATTTGAAAACAACATTAAATTGGCAAAAAACAAAATATTTGAAAACAACATTAAATAGTACGAAATCATGCTCTGTATAGGCAACATTTTATGAGTGTGAAGAAAGTATTATAAAAAATCGTATTCAAAATGGTTTTCATTATATCAAATCACTGATTTTACCATTAAATAATAAACATACTATATTTCTTCAAGTGACATCGCGTAAATCAAAATGGTATGTACAATATTTAAAAAATAATGCGGCTGTCACTTTCGTATTAAGAATATTATTTTATATTTTAATATGAATATCTGTGGCCATAGAGTAAAATGGTTTAAATATAAAAAAAAAATTAACATTATATTTGATAAATGTGTATATTTTTTAATGTGTGTACTTGACGATTTAACTTATCCTGTTTGTTTTTTCAAATTTTTTAAACTGTACACATTTTACCTTGATATTTAACGTTCTTAATTTTAGAATTTCAATTGCATCACGTGTTATCATTTCGTTTTACGATCGTATTTAAAATATCGAAGTTCTTCATCGTTCATGTGCTCCTGTTCATAACAGTATTTAATGACATAACGTTATTTCAAGACATAACATTCAATGACAACATATATAAATGACGTGATAACGTTTTTGTTCCTGTTTTTCTTTTTTAATATATTTTTTTTTTTTTATTCGGGACAATTTGTTGACCCAAAAATGTCTTGTGTGACCCAAAAATGGCTATAACACTGAAAGAAAAGATATACCAAACTATCAGTAGACCCGCGATTATGTATGGCTCAGAATGCTGAACTATGTACAGCTCCTACTCTAGGCAACTTGAAACAGCAGAAATGCGAATGCTTAGGTGGTCGGCAGGAGTATGCGAATGCTTAGGTGGTCGGCAGAGTAGTGACTTTATCAAAATATCCATTTACGAAAAACTCGGAAAGGTGCCAGTTGGTTAATATAATACATTTTCGCATCTAATTTTGCAGTTAAATTTGAAAAAAAAAATTAACCACATATCGATTTAATTAGTTTAAACGTCATTTTAAATTCATGCATGTAGACTTTAAATATTGAACCAAGTATCACAAATATCACAAGTACGAGTATGTATCCTAAATTATTTTCTCTAAAACCACAGAAATGGTTAATAAAAACGTATCCTTCTAGAAAAGTGACATCTGCATTATTTATGTTGGTTTTAACATTGCTATCATGTACTTTAGAGGAGCGTTTGTTTTCAAAAGAAAACTGATTTTTTTAGTGATTCAACATAACAAAAATGATTTTAAATATACCTGTGAAGATTGACATATACGAAATTTTATACGATATATAATCGGTCAAATACGAAATTAAATGTTTTTTTTTCGGGAGAGACAAATTTATTGATCAGGAAATTTATCTAAAAAAAATAAATCAAGAAAATACATTTATGTCACCGTTAATACCTTAGCTTCCTCTTCTGCTGGGCATTGCCCAAACTCATTTAAGGTTAGAAGATCCAACTTACTGTAGATATGAGAAGAATGTGGCTTCAATTTATCATGTTAAAACGACTAGTTAAAACGTCCCTATTCTAATTTGAGAAATTTTTTATGCCGAACCATTCAGGTTGTCTTGATATACAACCAAATTTGATATACAACCTAAAATGTATGTTTGAGTGTGATGAACAACGTTACATTTTTTAGGAAATAAAACAAAATCATGGACTAAATGGTTTTCATGATATTTAGTTAACATAGCTCATTCCCTATTGAATTGACAGTTTATTTGATTAACTACTTAAATATGAATTTTCCTAGCAATGGGTTATAAATTGAAAAGCAACGTAGTTCATCTTCATGACATTTCAAGAGTATAATATCTGTTGCACTTGTTATTTATTTTCATTTTCATTTCATTATTATTTTCATTTGAAATCTCTATGGCTACCAATGTTTTGTATACAAGCTTTTATTTAACAAGGCTATATCATCCTGTTTTATCAAAAATATTATTTTAAAATTATTTCACACGTAAAAACTCTTGTTAAATTTCGATACACTTCACATTTTTTCAAAGTTTGTCCTTAGAACGGAGGTAATTAGAAGTCAACTGAAAAATGTTACCTCTTAACCATTCATGCGCTCCGGGTCACGAATAGCCTATTTCTTAATTAGAGGTAATTTTTATGTCATAAGCTGAATAGTCATATATATAAGTAACCTATTTATTGATCTTACGCTTAAAAAATCTACAAAAGGCTTTCTTGATTGGCTTCACACGTTATGAAATTTTTGTGAAATTTCGATACACTTCACATTTTTTCAAATTTTGTCCATATGTTTCCTTAGAACGGAGATAATTAGAAGTCAACTGAAAAATGTTACCTCTAATCATTCATGTGCTCCGGGTAACGAATAGCCTTTTTCTTAATTAGAGGTCATTTTTATGTCATAAGCTGAAAAGTCATATATATAAGTAGCCTATTATTGATCTTACGCTTAAAAATTCTACCACAGGCTTTCTTGATTGGCTTCACACGTTATAACTGTTGTGAAATTTCGATACACTTCACATTTTTCAAATTTTGTCCATGTTTCCTTAAAACGGAGGTAATTGTAAGTCAACTGAAAAATGTTACCTCTTAATCATTCATGTGCTCCGGGTCATGAATAGCCTATTTCTTAATTAGAGGTCATTTTTATGTCATAAGCTGAAAAGTCATATGAGTAGCCTATTTATTGACCTTAAGTTTAAAAATGCTACCAAAGGCTTTCTTGATTGGCTTAACGTAATTTTAATTTTTACTAAGATTAACCAAAAACATCCACTTTTTTAATTGGGGAATTTTTGACTCGTAGTTGACTTACTCCCTTTCTGATGAAAAAATACATTTTCAAGTCCTT